>OX352278.1:0-600000 GCA_947086405.1 Esperia sulphurella | reverse complement strand
TATATACTAAAACCTGACCAGAGAAGTATCTATGAATTTAAAAAAAAAATAACTGTAACAGACAGGGAATATCGGATACCTGATCGGATCTCCACATTCAGTTACTGCCAGCTGCTTACACAGATCGTCACTCTATCTAGCAGGTGGCGTCCCACTCTATGCTTGCCGAGTTGCAGTCTCCACTTAAGAACGTTTACCCCTATGGTAATCGGTTCTCTGACAGATGTGGTCAATCCCATGGGAGGGTTGTTTGTCTCTTTGAAATTATGACTGTTTAAATGGTGTAAAAATATATTTTCCTTGTAAATTTTAACTTAATGATAATTACTATTAACGATTATACTATTTAGTAGTTAATTTAAATCTATAAATTAAAATTTGATACTAAGGTTATTATTGTTTTTTATTTACATCAAATACACAAAAAACAAACAGAACTTTGATCTCTATAGAAGATAAACGTGGCATTTAGAAAAAAATACGCCTACATATTTTTTCATAGCAATATCGCTAACCAGTGTAACATGTAGAACTAACGAAGAGGGTGTGATTACAGTCAGGCGCTTTGAGTGCCACAGTGCTGCTGTTTATGCTGGTGTTGGTGGCTGCGAGGCCTCAGGAGTTCGACGATGAAGATGATGGTGGTCACGGATACGCCGCAGAACGTAAAGGTAACTTATTTGTATACATAAACCACAGTTTAAATAGAGACATGCAGGTCAGGTTAGATGTTGGACATTTGATGTTTATGTACCCCATAATATTATGAATGAACAGATCCGTCTCTAACTGAAACTGACGTTGCCATAGATAATTGAGTGCGTAATCTACTCTTGCATTTCCCTTTTTTTCAAAGTCATTTCACAATGTTGAATTAAACATTAAATAATTATTAATTATTCATAGTTCGGAGTTTCTCTAAGGGACAGGATCCGAAATGAGGTGATCCGTCAGAGGACTAAAGTCTTCGACATAGCTCAAACAGTTAGTACGCTGTAGTGGCAGTGGGCTGGTCACATCTGTCTGAGAACCGATTACCGCTGGGGTAACCGAGTTCTCGAGTGGAGACCGCGACTGGGCAAGCGTAGTGTGGGATGCCCCCTGGCTAGATGGAGCCACGATCTGCGTAAGGCGGCTGGCAGTGACTGGATGAGAAGAACCGAAGATCGGGTTCAGTGGCGCACCTTGGGAGAGGCCTATGTCCAACAATGGACTGTTTCAGGTTGATGATGATCAATTAATCATAACAGACAAATAACTTTGGTCTTCTTATTTTTCCACCTTTCCATTTTTTTCTGATTCAACATTACTACCTGATATAAAATTTTCACTAATAATACTTTTCCACTTACAATCAAAAAATTTCTTTGCAGATGACGTAGCTAGAGTTCAAATTAAAGTGTACAGGGGCCCAACCAAGAACGACGGCTATGCGCCATGGGGTTTTTGGGTGAAACAACCTTCCGACGAAGACTAGACTACTAATATTATACATACAATTATATATAAGCCTATCTTTAATGTACAGTTGGGGACTGAGTTAGAGAGCTTCGGGAATGCGGTGGGATTCCCATAGAATATCTAATGTCAAACTTAATTTTTTAATGTGTTTTACGGCTCTGGAAGCTAAGTCATTTTGAGCCAAATGTCAAACTTCCAGTTGCAGTGTTGCTATATGTAATTGTGACATAGTCCGACTGTCCTTTAACTCGGACCTCCACTCTAGGTTTACATATTAACTATAATAAGGAATGACCTTGCGCCTGTGGTTTTCATTCCTAATGCTCTACCATATATGTTTCTACAAGCGGGGGAGTAAAGAAAGTCCTATAAGTACGTGCCAGCTATATCTGCATAAAAGTACATTGATCCCAAGAGAGCAAGAAGTCGGATAACTGACGTATGATAATGCTAATAAATGAAACGTAGTGTGTAGTAATGTGACTGATAGTGACGCTTGTATGACGAGTGATGACTATCGCTAATTCGACTTCTTTATGGGGTCAGTCAGTGTACAATAATTGAAATGAATGAAAAGGTTTTTCAGTTTTTCAAATTATTTCGTTCAACATGTCGCGTGTACATTATAATGTTTTCAAACTAAATAAGCCGCATTGAAAATTATGTTAACGAAGTATAAATTTAGGTGTCATGTCTGTACTGTTGACTATTGACTCGAAAGAAACGTAAGATTTATTCATATGTTGACAATACTGTTTCTTGCACTGGTACAAGCAAAAATAGACTTAAAGACGGCGAATCTTTGCATACCACCACTGTACTTGCTACTTTGAAACTCATCTGGCGTTCCAGGTACCTCTGGGCTACTTACCATCAGTAGACTATTATAAAGTCGTATGGTTCCCGGCTTACATTAGGGCCAACTTCGGCAATCTTCCCGTATCTTCTTCAAGGCGACTAGCGTCCTCAGATCAGCGTTCTCCTGTGTATATTAAGATCACTACGATCGTCAAACGTGGGGATTATGTCAAATCCCCCAATGGACAGCCCACCAGAGGTGTCATTCTATTGGGGAGGCTTGTGTTCAGCAGTGGGCGTGTTTCGGCTGATGATGATATTGTAATACCTAGATTTAATTTTAATTTTGTATAAACCGTAGCCTCTATGATATGAAATTCGATGTATTGGTTGATTTGGGTTTAAACATTAATTTATAAAGCCAAAGACTATCCTTTTAAATTTATTATTTTATTACAGCACTTAATAAAAAAATAATAATGGAGTTTTATTTTTACAATAACCCTGACTAGATAATATAATTAGGAGCGGCTCTAGAGTGGTGCGAGCGGATTCACAGGAACGGGCGTCGCTCTGCATTTTTTTCATTAATTAAACAACTTATCTCTTTCTCATAACACGAATCTTCTATTGTATTTTATGAGTTTAATTATTCCTTATTTCATCCAACGATCTCTATATACTACCAGATGGACCGTTCCAAACAATCGCTCTGTTACACGCAAGTAGCCACAACTCTTTCACATTCACTTTGAAACTTGTGCAGTTACTACTCAGAATATTTAATTATTTATTAAATATTGACATTATTTAACCGTAGCATCAATATTTAGTAATAATTAAATGTTCTGCGTAGTAACTGCACAAGTTTCAAAGTGAATGTAAATGAGTTGTGGCTACTTACGTGGAACAGAGCGATTGTTTGGAACGCTCCATCTAGTAGTAGATACATAGAGATCGTTGATTTAATCTAACTTTTTGTATTACATTGGTCTGAATAAAAACTCTTTCAGTTCCTCCAAATCCATTGCCTTTTTGGAACTTTTATGTCACGCCGTACTGGAACCGCCCGCCGGTGTTATAAAAAAGAAATATAACTTTCTATACTTTAAAATAACTCCAACGGCGGTGCCTTGTCATTCATGAATTTGTCCACGGTTGCTGCTGCTTCAGGTTTTTACTGTATCAGCGGATGCTGATGCTGATATTAATAAATTACTTAAATAAAATCATTTTCATTGGAGGAGGCATTTTGAATTTGAATATGTTTTGTGGATTACTAATTTTATTTCGTCACGTACGTCACAGAATAAATTACTGACGTCTAACCAATTTATGTTGACGACAATCGAATGAGGGAACAAGTGACAGCTTTTTTTGTATAACTGTCTATGATTGGTTTAAACTCCAAGTGACTTGCGCTAGGTCCCGCCTTCAACCTTAGAAGAACGAATGGATGGTTGTTATTCTTCTAAGCCTTCAACGTTACGACTTGAATGTCAGTTTTCAAAATCAGCATCGATTGTTGCTGATGTTGACTCTGATGCTGATATTAAAAACAATGCTGATAATCCGGGAATGCTGACGCTGATACTGACAACCCTAATACGAGACATAGAACAGTATAATTGTTTAAGATGTTTATTTATTGATACAGTACATCTGAGTGAGCTGTTCACGCTGCATACCAAAAAGTTTTTCTAGTTTATTTTTATGCTTTGTTTGGTCAGTCTTTTTAATGTCGTCTACCCATATCAGATTGTATTTTTCTTCAAAAGACATCGTATTGTGTACCCCGTCTAGTTGGTTCACAATGCAATTGTCAATGACATTACAAAGTTTACGAATAGCTTCTTTTTGATTGGAATTATTGAGACTATAACATAAAGTAACTATTAAATCATCTGTACTATAACTTTCAAATTCCATAATATATAATTGTATTGCAGGTAAATTAATGTTTAAATATGGACCATCAGATGGGAAACGTGTTGTTTTGTCCACTTTAAAATGTGATTTTATATTTTCGAGAACGTATTTTAAACTGATAGAATTGTGGGAAGCAGTATAACCGGGCTTTATCAAAGACAAGCAAGAGTTTTGGAATTTTTTTAAAGGAACATAGGAATGTTGAAGAATGATGTCATGACTCTGCTTCCAATTGATGTATCCATATTCTTGAGGCTTTTCTTCATTTGCTGCATTACGTTTTTCAACTGGTTTGAACTGTGGTTGAATAATAGTGATATCTTTAACAGGGCGTTCAATACTGTTGCCTTGTTTACTGTCCTGGTGTTTAACATTATCTTCTGTTTGCTTTTCCAACCTTCCTTGTGGGCACATTGAGGCCTCGTGCTCAGTTGTTTGGTTATTCACAGTTTGGTCCAATATCTGATCGAGTTTTGTTTCTAATACCTTTTGTTGATCAACCAGCCCTTGAACTGTTTTGATTAAATGTTGCATCACGATGTGCAGTTGATTGGTTACCTGAGTTTGGCGAGATGAGGACATGGCGGTCGATCCTGTCGCTGCAGTCCCCATGATCGCGAATCTCTCTTCCATATTGTTTTGTGTTTAGACTACTGTCCGCTCCACTTTTGTACTTCCAATAATTTGTGTATTAGCAACTTCTGTAAACAGAACTTTACTATTTTGTATTTTTCATATTACACTTGAATTATTGTGTTATTATTTGATTAAGTATTTATGTTAGGTACCTATATAAGTAACTGTCGATCCCGTTTTCAACAGTGGTGTGTCAAAAATGAAAATAATCTAATCGTATTGGTATCTAATTGACTTTTTGTAGACGATAAGGAACGGTAAAAATACTGAGTGATAATAACTGACAAGAGAGAAATTGCATTCCATTTGTTTTGTAGCTGTATGGAATCCCACTAATATTATAATGCGGAAGTTTGTATATTTGGATGTTTGTTACTCAATCACGCTTTAACCACTGGACGGATTTTAATCCCGAAAAAACATCCCATTCCTACGGGAAATACATAATACTTTGTGATGTTAAGTTGTTATATTACAGCACAGTAGAAAATCCTAGTTTGGGATTGGACAAATATACTCCACCCTCGGGTACAGATATTTTTATGTATAAAAGAGGGCCCTAATTATCCGCTAAGTTACTAAAAATAATCATTTATACAATAAAATACAATACAATACAATAAGTACACTTTATTGCACAAACAAATACAGTTACACGTTATTAAAGTTACAAATAGTACAATTTAGGCGGTCTTATCGCTTTAAGCGATTTCTTCCAGACAACCTTTGGGTAGAAAATATTATGCCAGAGAAATTGTAGGTTGCGCTGATTAGGAAATTTAAATGATAAATAGGTACTTATATAACTATAATAAATAAAATAAAATAGCAAATAAGTTATAAGTAAGTTTTTATGGTTCTACACATATAACATACACAACAAATAAATACAATACATACATACAATAATAAAAAACACAATACAAATACATACACATACAATACATACATGAGTAAATACATTTTGGGAATATAGTTAAATAAGAATACACTACAATAATTATAAAATATACGAAGCAAAAAGTGTGATTACAAATTTGAAAGGCGCTCCTTGACTTGCTTCTTGAACACGTCAAGGGACTTCGCCTGTCTCATTGATTGATTTATGTATTTTTTTGTAATATTTTTTTATGAAATAACTCCTGCAATTTCTGATATAACCTTTTTTAAATCATTCTGGTCCCCCATCTTACCGATCACTGTGACGAGAACCAGCCTATGATTCAATTTTCAACAAGAAGACGTTAAGACGTCACTCGTGTTGCGTTAATGTCACTGGCCGCATCAAAACATCGCTGGGCATCTAAAATGACGCTCTCTCTTACTGTATAAATAAATTTGTGTAATAATTTCATGTATGTATGTATATTTCATTCCAGATTAATAGTCCTATGAAAACAAACGCATTTGCGTCTCGAAAACAAAATACACAATAGATGGTGTTCCTAAGTGGACTGCAAAGTTTACATGGTAATACAAACCTGTTTTTGCTGCTGGTGACCCTTTCATGTATATGTTACCGAGACGTAAATAGCGTTGGTTTTCATAGGACTATGAATCTGGAATGAAATATAAGTAAACGCTTTATTGTACCAAAAATAACAACAACAACAATAATAAAATAGGAATTAAACTGTGTATAAAGGCGGTGTTTCATTTTAACATTATTTGTTATCTGTGCTGTATGTCTTTATTCGACGACCTCCGTGGCGGAGCGGGAAGCTCTCGGACTGCCACGGCGGATATTACGGGTTCGAATCCCGCTAGGGGCAAATGTTTGTATGATGAATATGAATGTACCCAAGTCTTGGATGTTTATATATTTATTTAAGTATGTCTATCCGTTATCTAGTAACCATGCCACAGGCTCTGCCTAGTTTGGAACTGGATAATTGGTGTGAATGTCTGACATATATATATTTTTTTTATATTTATGTATGTACTAGCTGTGCCCGCGGCTTTGCCCCGTGGACTACAGAATTATTGTTTTTCTCAATAAAGCTGACATTTGTTAATAACTGGACAGCCCACCTAAACTGTCATTCTATTCGGGAGGCTTGTGTTCAGCAGTGGACGTATTTCGGCTGATGAAATGAGTTAATAAAATAGATAAATAAATATGTAGGGACATTTTACACACGGCCACCTGATCCCAAACTAGGCAAAGCCTGTAATATGGGTATCAGACAGCTGATATACATACATAATATATAAATAGCATCCAGTCACAAGGCAAACACAAGTGCTCATAACACGAATGTTTGCCCTGGGCGGGATTCGAACCCGCGACCCCGAGCTTCGCAGGCTGGTGTACTATCAACTAGGCTACGGGGCCGACAAAAGTTACTAATGTTGAGACAAAGTTAATTAATGTTTGCAAAGTAATACAATAAATGAAGACTGGTTGCAATATTGGTATTACATACATACGTACACTTGTCTAATCTCAAACTAGGATTTTCTCCTGTGCTATGGTAATATAACAATTATAACGTTCAGACTGAGAGACCAAATTGTAAAAAGTTGTCTGTCCCAGTGGAATTCGAACCCACGATCTCCGGCGCTCGAGGCCAGTGACCAAGCACTAGGCCAACGATGAATCTTCGGTCACATCTTACCTACTCCGCTTTGCCCTGTGGTTTTGCCCCACCTTAGTCTATGGTCGTTCATCATCATCATCATATGAGCTCTTAGACGTCCACTGCTGGACACAGGCCTTCCTCCATGAACGCCACCACACCCGGTCCTCCGCCCCCCGCATCCATTCGCTTCCGGCCACCTTCTTAAGGGCGGCGGTCGTCTCACCCTGCATGCGCGTGCCGATCTGCGGTCTCCACTCCAGATCTCGTCTCGCCCACTGCCACTTCGGCTTGGTAATCCTTTCGTCTATGTCGGTTACCTTTGTTCTGCTTTGGATCTCCCCATTACCAAATGGTCGTTGTTTCTACTTTATACGGCGAGTGTGTTATTATTATTATTCGAGTTGAGTCTATTTCAAGGTCTCAGTCTAGACCTTGTATCACTGCGACCATTTCTGGTCTATTGTGATCGTCACCATACTACAGTTCCGTGTTAAGCCTTGCAGCAGTTAGAAAGTGCACAATGCTTTTAGCACTGAGTTGTTTTACTTCGTCAGGGCGAAGCAAGTAGTTACCCAGGTGTGTATTTCGTTTGCGCATCAGTGGGCCACACTCGCACAGGAGGTGCATGGGGGTTTCCTCTGCTTTCTCCCAGAGCCAGTGTGTGATGCATAGAAAGAAAAAAAGAAGAAAGAAAAAACATTTATTTACTACCATAATTGGCACACACAAAGAAAAAACCAACAGAACAAGAAAAACAACAGGTGTTAGTTATTGTGTGTATATTCTGTGGAAATATAGATGAATATATATATTCTGTGGAAATACAGTAATTATAAGAAAAACACAATTATTTGATTGATATATAGAAATAATATATATGTATGTTATGTAAACGCTTTATTGTACCAAATATAACAACAACAATAATAAATAAAATAGGAATTAAACTGTGTAATTATATATGACCGGCAAGTAAATGTATTATTTATTTATTTATTGTGCTATATTTCATATAAATAAGTCTATAGATACAACGATTGATACATAATAATAATGTTCTTTCTCTCAGCTCAGCAATTGCAGTACATATGTATATAGTTAGACTTTTCACTCACACAACACAAATTCACAAACAAGTATCAAAAAAGAAAGTCATAAATTGCTTTCAAGTCGCACAGCGAGCTATGTAGCAGGTTATGCTCGGGGTTTCGTTGACGGGTATGAGTGACATTTTAGCGCTCCTCTAGTCTCCCGTTAGCCGAACTGAGTTTGCTTTAGTTTGTTATCACCTCACAATGGCCGGTAGAAATTAGCGAGTTAGTGGACAGTAAGTATAGCATTATACTTGTCTACTTCTGCGGCAAACGCACGGTAAATACGAGTTAGTTTAAATTTAAAAGTACTCAGAAGAAAACAAGCCTCTTTAAGATATGTGGTCCTGGTAGATCTGTTTTACATGAACAGTGAAAAAGTGCTACAAATATACTACAAATACAACGATCTCTATGTACTACCAGATGGAGCGTTCCAAACAACCGCTCTGTTCCACGCAAGTAGCCACAACTCTTTCACATTCACAATGAAACTTGTGTAGTTACTACGCAGAACAATAAATAAAAGTAATTATTAGGTACCTAAATATAATTAGAACTGGAAAAGTGACTGTAGGCATGCATGATACGTTCGCTGTGGAACTATCCGGAACTCAAAATGCTTCATCGCGGTAAGTATTCTATATTAACTAATGTGTATATATAAATAGATAGATTCTTTGCCCGTACGATCTCGTTATACCCAACCAATGGGAAACGTATCGTGGTATTATAAATTTAATTAGCAAAATTTAATATCAATTTAATTTGCAAAATTTAACTTTCCAGTGGTTCTTAAGAGGTGGTTCTACCTCCGCATGATACTATGCGTCGTCACCTGGCTGCTGTGCTGGAGACTGGCCCGGGAATCGAACCAGCTTCCCGCGTCCGTCCACACCGACGAACAGCTGGCGTATTTGCGACGGAGTAGGAGTTTGAAACACTATCTCGACAATATGTCAGTTTGTAATGGTATTCATTCATAGTCCACTGGTTTTAAAGAAAAAAGCGGCCAAGTGCGAGTCGGACTCGCCCATGAAGGGTTCCGTAGCAGCAAGTAACATAATTTATTAAAGTTATTGTAGTTCGTTGTAACTTTGATCGATGTTTTAATAATAGTATTGTGGTTTACGATTTATGACGTATTAAAAAAACTACTTACTAGATCTCGTTCAAACCAATTTTCGGTGGAAGTTTGCATGGCAATGTACATCATATATTTTTTTTAGTTTCATCATTATCTTATTTTTGTAGTTACGGGGGGGGGGGGACACATTTTACAACTTTGGAAGTGTCTCTCGCGCAAACTATTCAGTTTAGAAAAAAATGATATTAGAAACCTCAATATCATTTTTGAAGACCTATCCACAGATGGGTTTGATGAAAAAAAAATATTTGAGTTTCAGTTCTAAGTATTTGGGAATTCTCGTGTGGTTTCGAAATAAAGTGGCTGTTACATACGGACGGGCAGACAGACAGACAGACATGACGAATCCATAAAAGTTCCGTTTTTTGCCATTTGGCTACGGAACCCTAAAAATATATATAACATACCTGTAGGTACATGTCTAATCCTAAACTAGGATTTTCTTCTGTGCTATGGTAATTAAACTAGGATAGGACAATTCACAAATATAACATCCAGACAGGGAGTTGTGTATCCTCAATTACCCACGTCCTCGGGCGCTCGAGCCCAACAACCAAGCCACTACAGGCCAACGAATTCGGTTTTCAATAGATTAGATTAGATTAGATTTATTTCACTTTTACATCTTAAAAATTCAATTTTATATGTCATTCTAATATGGTAAAAGGGATCGTCATAAAATAAAATAATGTACAAAATATAAATTACAATGTCAACAATTCAAATAATGTCATAGTATATAACGTACTATCTATGTCAGTATATAATATTAAAATAAAAATTTCAAAATACACTTGGTATTAAATTAAACGTCAGAGGGCCCACCAATTTCATTTTTTAGAAAATTCATTTATGGAATAATATTCATTTTCCAACAAAAGGTTTTTCAGTCGTCGACTAAACGTTTCGTCATTGGTCTCGTTACGTAGATAATAGCAAGATCTACATATGTCCTTAAAAAGCATTTTTGTCCATATCTCTCCGTCTGTTCGCCGAATAACTCGAAAACTACAATGCGTGTATAAGAATTTGTTTCTTTTATTATTTTGGACTGAAAGCTCCTCGTCCCATAAAGAAAATGTCCTCATCCCGAAATCATGTTTGATCCAGGTATCCTGTCCATCGCTTGATTCACTCTGATTTTGTCAGCAGTCATCTGCTGATCGAGCCATCGTCACCACCATGCGCGAACCTCGAGCAGGTCCCGCTAATAGCGCTGGTGACGAGCGACCCTGGGAACCGAGCGCGCCGCGACGCCATCCGGCAGACGTGGGCCTTCCACCAGCCCACGTTCTTTATCATGGGCTTGGACGCGAGTCACGCTGATGACCAGCTGGTGGGCTTTGAGAGAAAGAATATTTATTTAAGATAGTACCGTGGGGTTCTCGGATTACAATACCACACCCATCTTCCTGTAGGAGTCGTCACGGCGACCAAGGGACTGCACCAGAGACGGGCAACAGCGTTGTCTTGTGTATATTAAGATCATAACTGCGATCAACTATCTACCTGCCTGCCAAACGTGGTGATTATTTCACATCCCCCAATGGACAGCTCATCAAAAGTGGCATTCTATTGGGGAGGCTTAGGTTCAGCAGTGGACGTATTTCGGCTGATGATGAACCTTTATTTTTTTCTTCAAAAGAAGAGGCTCTAAACTCAACACTGACTTTGGGTCCGATCCACAAGTTTAAAGTCTCTCAGCGAACTGAGGAGAGTGGTTTCCTTGAAGGATATGTTTCCTGAACTAAAGTCACCGATATAGCCAAAAGGACTCAAGTGTCAGTGAGCAGGCCCCATTTCTCGCAGACCCTATGGCCTAGAGGCAGATGAATGTTGCAATGGGAACCACGTACCGGTAGGTGCAGTAGATGCCCCTACAGGTGGACCGAAGACCTTCAAAAGGTAGCCGGAGGACAATCAGATGATTATGGCGCTTATTTTGATTCCAGATCAATAACTATATGGAGGCGAAGCAGCGAGATGACTTGGTGCTGTTCGACTTCGTAGACCACTACCAGAACCTCACCATTAAGGTCGCACTGGCGATGCGCTGGGTCCTCGACCGGTGTCCTCAGGCAGAGTTTCTTCTTAAGGTTATTTACATACATATATATTTAGTATGAAAGATAAAACTGTCTTCTATCAAGGGTACGATTCATTGATGGCATTTAATTCTTGAGTCGCCATATTGCGTGTGCGTTCTGTGTCAAACTATGTACCGACGCACGAGGCCAATATATACACGCTGGCTGCTTTGTGCTGGCTTTCACGTATCATCGGATTATGTATAACCAATACATCTGGAGACGAGGTGAGTGTAATAAAATGTAAATATTCTCTGTTGATTAACGGAATACTGTACACAGCTTTGAGAATGCCCCTTATGTAGTCATCTAGGACACAGATAATTTTGGTTAACTTAGGGTGAGACAATCTATCCTACCATGACCTATGGCACAGAAACGTGGCCAGAGTCCTATAGAGATGCCTGTGCTCATGGTTTGTGAATGATTCGCAAAGAGGAGATCCGACGTAGAATTAAGGTCACAAAAATTTGCAAATTGAAGTTGCAGTCTGGAATGATGACCAGTAAGTGGAACGTGGGATGCCTCTTACCAGACAGACCGGCGACCTGAGAAAGGTGGCTCGAGGCGACAGTGAGATGGGGGAGCCAGTTACAACACCATCTAGGGGCCGCATGTAGCTGGGATCTAATGTAGATGTGGTGCAACTGACCTTTACATTTCAAAATCTGGAAAAACACCTTTTGCAAATGCTTTCACTGATGTTCGTCTTGCGACGATCCAAGAATTTCACCTCTAACGTCGCAATACGAATGCCCCCAGTTATCCCTATTAATCATTACCTCGGAGTTCTGAAAACCATTTATTCAAAGTAAAATTGTCGACCCACTCGACACTCACTGAAGAGCACCGCGATAGGATTTTGATATTGAACCGGCGTTTTACCGCCGGCTCACCGACAATATGCTCCACAGATGCATTACTTTAACGTGTTGGTTTGCTGACTTTCTCAGAGCATTTAGAAAAAAAAAATGTTTAAGTTTCAAAATACACGTCGTCTAAGTCAGACTTCTTGGGGAGGCTGATTTTTCTTCACTAGAAAGGAGGTTTTAAATTCTGTTTCCCCTGTTTAAGGTTGAAGACGATGCTTTGGTTAACCCCTGGATGTTGCAAAACGTGTTGAGAGACAATCAAGACTCTAAGATTGTTGGTGAGTACCAGCGGTTTTTATTTTCTTCTTATTTGTTACTTGTTTCTCTACAGATGACTCTGATTTTGACTTATGTATATAGGTAATGGAATTATGTATGTTACAGGGTCCGTTGTGAAGAACAAGCCGTTGGTCCGGCAACAGGGCCAAAACGGGTACACGCCTCAGTGGCTCTACTCCTCAGACGTTGTGCCTGAGTTCGCCTTTGGTCACAGCTATCTAATAAACGGTAATATGAAATCAAATCTCTAAGATATTCAGGGTCAAACCCCTGATCAGTACCAAGACTTCCAACATATCTGGACTTATGCCCAAGTGCTTCTGACGGGAAGATATGTAATAACAAGTATCTGAAGTAGAAATTACATACGAGAATCCGAATCGCATTACTTGGCTGGATCTAACTTAAATACCTAGTACACTTTAAGAATTATAAAGTTTCCTTTGTCTGATATCCTCATTGCGGATCATGTCCTTCAAAGAAACCTCGATCATAGCCTTCTCCGTAGCTCTCTGAGCGACTTTAAACTCTGGACCAGGTCAGTGTCCATGTTTCAGAGCCTTACGCCAGATTAAAAACTGTTGTCTCACCCTAAAGTAACAATTAAATTATCTGTGTCCCAGGTGACTGCATAAGAAGCATTCTCAAAGCTGCGTACAATGTCCCGATGATCAACAACGAAGACATTTATTACACTCACCTCGTCTCTCGATCTCTTGGGTACACATTATCCGATGACGTCAGACTCCTACCGTGGAAGCCTCACTGGCCATATTTGCTGCCAGCGTGTATATATTGGCCGCATGCGTCGGTCCATAGTTTGACGCCTCAGGTTATGCTAAGCGTATGGCCGAAATTGCAGGCAATAGGTAAAGCTTATGAGAATAATGAGACTGTATGCAAAGGTATGCTTAAAATGGCAACATTTATGATTTGATTATTTTTACAAGAAATGTTTTTTTAATATAAAAGAAAGAAAGAAAAAACATTTATTTACTACCATAATTGGCACACACAAAGAAAAAACCAACAAAGCAAGAAAAAGGAAAATAAAAATCATAAGAACTAGAGAAAACAATTAAATTTTTTTAACATAGTTAAAATAGTATGCGTGTGCCGTGGCAGCAAAAGGGCAAACGACTCATAATATGCCTAGACCAAGTAAGGTGCTAGGCGCTGATTTTCAGTCGCACCCGGTGCAGACAAGTTTGTCTACACTGCCAAACAAAGAAGTAGTAAATATAATATAATATAATGTTTTTTTACCGGTGTGAAGTTAGCAGCCAAAGTTAGAAGCCAATTTGTAACCCGACCAAATAGAGATCACATACTTTATAAAAATAAGATTAATAAAATAAAATAAAATAAAATAAAATAAAATAAAATAAAATAAAATAAAATAAAATAAAATAAAATAAAATAAAATAAAATAAAATAAAATAAAATGAAATGAAATGAAATGAAATGAAATGAAATGAAATGAAATGAAATGAAATGAAATGAAATGAAATGAAATGAAATAAAATAAAATAAAATAAAATAAAATAAAATAAAATAAAATAAAATAAAATAAAATAAAATAAAATAAAATAAACCTAGGGTCTCGTATATTTATTTCAATATTAAGGTAAACATTTTTCAGAAAAATTGGTGTCCGGGTATATGGAGCAGACCTTCCAAAACCAAACGTATGTCAAAAGAAAGGTAATACATCAAGGAGTAGCCCATATGAAAATGGAGTAGATTGATACGGTCCTAGGGTTCCGTATAATTTATTTTAATATTAAGGTGAAAATTGGTGTCCGGGTATATGGAGCAGACCTTCCAAAACCAAACGTATGTCAAAAGAAAGAGAATACATCAAAGAGTAGCCCATATAAAAATGGAGAAGATTGATACGGTCCTAGGGTTCCGTATATTTATTTCAATATTAAGGTAAACATTTTTCAGAAAAATTGGTGTCCGGGTATATGGAGCAGACCTTCCAAAACCAAACGTATGTCGAAAGAAAGGGAATACATCAAGGAGTAGCTCATATGAAAATGAAGTAGATTGATAGGGTCCTAGGGTTCCGTATAATTTATTATATTATTAAGGTGAAAATTGGTGTCCGGGTATATGGAGCAGACCTTCCAAAACCAAACGTATGTCAAAATAAAGGGAATACATCAAGGAGTAGCCCATACGAAAATTGACTAGATTGATACGGTCCTAGGGTTCCGTATAATTTATTTTAATATTAAGGTAAACATTTTTCAGAAAAATTGGTGTCCGGGTATATGGAGCAGACCTTCCAAAACCAAACATATGTCAAAAGAAAGGGAATACATCAAGGAGTAGCCCATATGAAAATGAAGTAGATTGATAGGGTCCTAGGGTTCCGTATAATTTATTATATTATTAAGGTGAAAATTGGTGTCCGGGTATATGGAGCAGACCTTCCAAAACCAAACGTATGTCAAAAGAAAGGGAATACATCAAGGAGTAGCCCATATGAAAATGAAGTAGATTGATAGGGTCCTAGGGTTCCGTATAATTTATTATATTATTAAGGTGAAAATTGGTGTCCGGGTATATGGAGCAGACCTTCCAAAACCAAACGTATGTCAAAATAAAGGGAATACATCAAGGAGTAGCCCATACGAAAATGGACTAGATTGATACGGTCCTAGGGTTCCGAATAATTTATTTTAATATTAAGGTGAAAATTGGTGTCCGGGTATATGGAGCAGACCTTCCAAAACCAAACGTATGTCAAAAGAAAGAGAATACATAAAGGAGTAGCCCATACAAAAATGGAGAAGATTGATACGGTCCTAGGGTTCCGTATATTTATTTCAATATTAAGGTAAACATTTTTCAGAAAAATTGGTGTCCGGGTATATGGAGCAGACCTTCCAAAACCAAACGTATGTCAAAAGAAAGGGAATACATCAAGGAGTAGTCCATATGAAAATGAAGTAGATTGATAGGGTCCCAGGGTTCCGTATAATTTATTATATTATTAAGGTGAAAATTGGTGTCCGGGTATATGGAGCAGACCTTCCAAAACCAAACGTATGTCAAAATAAAGGGAATACATCAAGGAGTAGCCCATATGAAAATGGAGTAGATTGATACGGTCCTAGGGTTCCGTATAATTTATTTTAATATTAAGGTGAAAATTGGTGTCCGGGTATATGGAGCAGACCTTCCAAAACCAAACGTATGTCAAAAGAAAGAGAATACATCAAAGAGTAGCCCATATAAAAATGGAGAAGATTGATACGGTCCTAGGGTTCCGTATATTTATTTCAATATTAAGGTAAACATTTTTCAGAAAAATTGGTGTCCGGGTATATGGAGCAGACCTTCCAAAACCAAACGTATGTCGAAAGAAAGGGAATACATCAAGGAGTAGTTCATATGAAAATGAAGTAGATTGATAGGATCCTAGGGTTCCGTATAATTTATTATATTATTAAGGTGAAAATTGGTGTCCGGGTATATGGAGCAGACCTTCCAAAACCAAACGTATGTCGAAAGAAAGGGAATACATCAAGAAGTAGCCCATATGAAAATGAAGTAGATTGATAGGGTCCTAGGGTTCCGTATAATTTATTATATTATTAAGGTGAAAATTGGTGTCCGGGTATATGGAGCAGACCTTCCAAAACCAAACGTATGTCAAAAGAAAGGGAATACATCAAGGAGTACCCCATATGAAAATGGAGAAGATTGATACAGTCCTAGGGTTCCGTATATTTATTTCAATATTAAGGTAAACATTTTTCAGAAAAATTGGTGTCCGGGTATATGGAGCAGACCTTCCAAAACCAAACGTATGTCAAAAGAAAGAGAATACATCAAGGAGTAGCCTATATAAAAATGGAGAAGATTGATACGGTCCTAGGGTTCCGTATATTTATTTCAATATTAAGGTAAACATTTTTCAGAAAAATTGGTGTCCGGGTATATGGAGCAGACCTTCCAAAACCAAACGTATGTCAAAAGAAAGGGAATACATCAAGGAGTAGCCCATATGAAAATGAAGTAGATTGATAGGGTCCCAGGGTTCCGTATAATTTATTATATTATTAAGGTGAAAATTGGTGTCCGGGTATATGGAGCAGACCTTCCAAAACCAAACGTATGTCAAAATAAAGGGAATACATCAAGGAGTAGCCCATATGAAAATGGAGTAGATTGATACGGTCCTAGGGTTCCGTATATTTATTTCAATATTAAGGTAAACATTTTTCAGAAAAATTGGTGTCCGGGTATATGGAGCAGACCTTCCAAAACCAAACGTATGTCGAAAGAAAGGGAATACATCAAGGAGTAGCCCATATGAAAATGAAGTAGATTGATAGGGTCCTAGGGTTCCGTATAATTTATTATATTATTAAGGTGAAAATTGGTGTCCGGGTATATGGAGCAGACCTTCCAAAACCAAACGTATGTCGAAAGAAAGGGAATTCATCAAGGAGTAGCCCATATGAAAATTAAGTAGATTGATAGGGTCCTAGGGTTCCGTATAATTTATTATATTATTAAGGTGAAAATTGGTGTCCGGGTATATGGAGCAGACCTTCCAAAACCAAACGTATGTCAAAAGAAAGGGAATACATCAAGGAGTAGCCCATATGAAAATGGAGTAGATTGATAGGGTCCTAGGGTTCCGTATAATTTATTATATTATTAAGGTGAAAATTGGTGTCCGGGTATATGGAGCAGACCTTCCAAAACCAAACGTATGTCAAAAGAAAGAGAATACATCAAGGAGTAGCCCATATGAAAATGGAGTAGATTGATAGGGTCCTAGGGTTCCGTATAATTTATTATATTATTAAGGTGAAAATTGGTGTCCGGGTATATGGAGCAGACCTTCCAAAACCAAACGTATGTCAAAAGAAAGGGAATACATCAAGAAGTAGCCCATATGAAAATGAAGTAGATTCTATCAATCTACTCCATTTTCATATGGGCTACTCCTTGATGTATTCCCTTTATTTTGACATACGTTTGGTTTTGGAAGGTCTGCTCCATATACCCGGACACCAATTTTCACCTTAATAATATAATAAATTATACGGAACCCTAGGACCCTATCAATCTACTCCATTTTCATATGGGCTACTCCTTGATGTATTCTCTTTCTTTTGACATACGTTTGGTTTTGGAAGGTCTGCTCCATATACCCGGACACCAATTTTCACCTTAATATTAAAATAAATTATACGGAACCCTAGGACCGTATCAATCTAGTCCATTTTCGTATGGGATACTCCTTGATGTATTCCCTTTATTTTGACATACGTTTGGTTTTGGAAGGTCTGCTCCATATACCCGGACACCAATTTTCACCTTAATATTAAAATAAATTATACGGAACCCTAGGACCGTATCAATCTAGTCCATTTTCGTATGGGCTACTCCTTGATGTATTCCCTTTATTTTGACATACGTTTGGTTTTGGAAGGTCTGCTCCATATACCCGGACACCAATTTTCACCTTAATAATATAATAAATTATACGGAACCCTAGGACAATATCAATCTACTTCATTTTCATATGGGCTACTCCTTGATGTATTCCCTTTCTTTTGACATATGTTTGGTTTTGGAAGGTCTGCTCCATATACCCGGACACCAATTTTTCTGAAAAATGTTTACCTTAATATTAAAATAAATTATACGGAACCCTAGGACCGTATCAATCTAGTCCATTTTCGTATGGGCTACTCCTTGATGTATTCCCTTTATTTTGACATACGTTTGGTTTTGGAAGGTCTGCTCCATATACCCGGACACCAATTTTCACCTTAATAATATAATAAATTATACGGAACCCTGGGACCCTATGAATCTACTTCATTTTCATATGGGCTACTCCTTGATGTATTCCCTTTCTTTTGACATACGTTTGGTTTTGGAAGGTCTGCTCCATATACCCGGACACCAATTTTTCTGAAAAATGTTTACCTTAATATTGAAATAAATATACGGAACCCTAGGACCGTATCAATCTTCTCCATTTTTATATGGGCTACTCCTTGATGTATTCTCTTTCTTTTGACATACGTTTGGTTTTGGAAGGTCTGCTCCATATACCCGGACACCAATTTTCACCTTAATATTAAAATAAATTATACGGAACCCTAGGAAAGTATCAATCTAGTCCATTTTCGTATGGGCTACTCCATGATGTATTCCCTTTATTTTGACATACGTTTGGTTTTGGAAGGTCTGCTCCATATACCCGGACACCAATTTTCACCTTAATAATATAATAAATTATACGGAACCCTAGGACCGTATCAATTTACTTCATTTTCATATGGGCTACTCCTTGATGTATTCCCTTTCTTTTGACATACGTTTGGTTTTGGAAGGTCTGCTCCATATACCCGGACACCAATTTTTCTGAAAAATGTTTACCTTAATATTGAAATAAATATACGGAACCCTAGGACCGTATCAATCTACTTCATTTTCATATGGGCTACTCCTTGATGTATTCCCTTTCTTTTGACATACGTTTGGTTTTGGAAGGTCTGCTCCATATACCCGGACACCAATTTTCACCTTAATAATATAATAAATTATACGGAACCCTAGGACCGTATCAATCTAGTCCATTTTCGTATGGGCTACTCCTTGATGTATTCCCTTTATTTTGACATACGTTTGGTTTTGGAAGGTCTGCTCCATATACCCGGACACCAATTTTCACCTTAATAATATAATAAATTATACGGAACCCTAGGTCCCTATCAATCTACTTCATTTTCATATGGGCTACTCCTTGATGTATTCCCTTTCTTTTGACATACGTTTGGTTTTGGAAGGTCTGCTCCATATACCCGGACACCAATTTTCACCTTAATAATATAATAAATTATACGGAACCCTAGGACCCTATCAATCTACTTCATTTTTATATGGGCTACTCCTTGATGTATTCCCTTTCTTTTGACATACGTTTGGTTTTGGAAGGTCTGCTCCATATACCCGGACACCAATTTTCACCTTAATAATATAATAAATTATACGGAACCCTAGGACCGTATCAATCTTCTCCATTTTTATATGGGCTACTCCTTGATGTATTCGCTTTCTTTTGACATACGTTTGGTTTTGGAAGGTCTGCTCCATATACCCGGACACCAATTTTCACCTTAATATTAAAATAAATTATACGGAACCCTAGGACCGTATCAATCTAGTCCATTTTCGTATGGGCTACTCCTTGATGTATTCCCTTTATTTTGACAAACGTTTGGTTTTGGAAGGTCTGCTCCATATACCCGGACACCAATTTTCACCTTAATAATATAATAAATTATACGGAACCCTAGGACCCTATCAATCTACTTCATTTTCATATGGGCTACTCCTTGATGTATTCCCTTTATTTTGACATACGTTTGGTTTTGGAAGGTCTGCTCCATATACCCGGACACCAATTTTCACCTTAATAATATAATAAATTATACGGAACCCTAGGACCCTATCAATCTACTTCATTTTCATATGGGCTACTCCTTGATGTATTCCCTTTCTTTTGACATATGTTTGGTTTTGGAAGGTCTGCTCCATATACCCGGACACCAATTTTTCTGAAAAATGTTTACCTTAATATTAAAATAAATTATACGGAACCCTAGGACCGTATCAATCTAGTCCATTTTCGTATGGGCTACTCCTTGATGTATTCCCTTTATTTTGACATACGTTTGGTTTTGGAAGGTCTGCTCCATATACCCGGACACCAATTTTCACCTTAATAATATAATAAATTATACGGAACCCTAGGACCCTATCAATCTACTTCATTTTCATATGGGCTACTCCTTGATGTATTCCCTTTCTTTTGACATACGTTTGGTTTTGGAAGGTCTGCTCCATATACCCGGACACCAATTTTTCTGAAAAATGTTTACCTTAATATTGAAATAAATATACGGAACCCTAGGACCGTATCAATCTACTTCATTTTCATATGGGCTACTCCTTGATGTATTCCCTTTCTTTTGACATACGTTTGGTTTTGGAAGGTCTGCTCCATATACCCGGACACAAATTTTCACCTTAATAATATAATAAATTATACGGAACCCTAGGACCGTATCAATCTAGTCCATTTTCGTATGGGCTACTCCTTGATGTATTCCCTTTATTTTGACATACGTTTGGTTTTGGAAGGTCTGCTCCATATACCCGGACACCAATTTTCACCTTAATAATATAATAAATTATACGGAACCCTAGGACCCTATCAATCTACTTCATTTTCATATGGGCTACTCCTTGATGTATTCCCTTTCTTTTGACATACGTTTGGTTTTGGAAGGTCTGCTCCATATACCCGGACACCAATTTTCACCTTAATAATATAATAAATTATACGGAACCCTAGGACCCTATCAATCTACTTCATTTTCATATGGGCTACTCCTTGATGTATTCCCTTTCTTTTGACATACGTTTGGTTTTGGAAGGTCTGCTCCATATACCCGGACACCAATTTTCACCTTAATAATATAATAAATTATACGGAACCCTAGGACCGTATCAATCTTCTCCATTTTTATATGGGCTACTCCTTGATGTATTCTCTTTCTTTTGACATACGTTTGGTTTTGGAAGGTCTGCTCCATATACCCGGACACCAATTTTCACCTTAATATTAAAATAAATTATACGGAACCCTAGGACCGTATCAATCTAGTCCATTTTCGTATGGGCTACTCCTTGATGTATTCCCTTTATTTTGACATACGTTTGGTTTTGGAAGGTCTGCTCCATATACCCGGACACCAATTTTCACCTTAATAATATAATAAATTATACGGAACCCTAGGACCCTATCAATCTACTTCATTTTCATATGGGCTACTCCTTGATGTATTCCCTTTCTTTTGACATACGTTTGGTTTTGGAAGGTCTGCTCCATATACCCGGACACCAATTTTCACCTTAATATTAAAATAAATTATACGGAACCCTAGGACCGTATCAATCTAGTCCATTTTCGTATGGGCTACTCCTTGATGTATTCGCTTTATTTTGACAAACGTTTGGTTTTGGAAGGTCTGCTCCATATACCCGGACACCAATTTTCACCTTAATAATATAATAAATTATACGGAACCCTAGGACCGTATCAATCTACTTCATTTTCATATGGGCTACTCCTTGATGTATTCCCTTTCTTTTGACATACGTTTGGTTTTGGAAGGTCTGCTCCATATACCCGGACACCAATTTTCACCTTAATAATATAATAAATTATACGGAACCCTAGGACCGTATCAATCTACTCCATTTTCATATGGGCTACTCCTTGATGTATTCCCTTTATTTTGACATACGTTTGGTTTTGGAAGGTCTGCTCCATATACCCGGACACCAATTTTCACCTTAATAATATAATAAATTATACGGAACCCTGGGACCCTATCAATCTACTTCATTTTCATATGGGCTACTCCTTGATGTATTCCCTTTCTTTTGACATACGTTTGGTTTTGGAAGGTCTGCTCCATATACCCGGACACCAATTTTCACCTTAATATTAAAATAAATTATACGGAACCCTAGGACCGTATCAATCTAGTCCATTTTCGTATGGGCTACTCCTTGATGTATTCCCTTTATTTTGACATACGTTTGGTTTTGGAAGGTCTGCTCCATATACCCGGACACCAATTTTCACCTTAATATTAAAATAAATTATACGGAACCCTAGGACCGTATCAATCTAGTCCATTTTCGTATGGGCTACTCCTTGATGTATTCCCTTTATTTTGACATACGTTTGGTTTTGGAAGGTCTGCTCCACATACCCGGACACCAATTTTCACCTTAATAATATAATAAATTATACGGAACCCTAGGACCCTATCAATCTACTTCATTTTCATATAGGCTACTCCTTGATGTATTCCCTTTCTTTTGACATACGTTTGGTTTTGGAAGGTCTGCTCCATATACCCGGACACCAATTTTCACCTTAATAATATAATAAATTATACGGAACCCTAGGACCGTATCAATCTTCTCCATTTTTATATGGGCTACTCCTTGATGTATTCTCTTTCTTTTGACATACGTTTGGTTTTGGAAGGTCTGCTCCATATACCCGGACACCAATTTTCACCTTAATATTAAAATAAATTATACGGAACCCTAGGACCGTATCAATCTAGTCCATTTTCGTATGGGCTACTCCTTGATGTATTCCCTTTATTTTGACAAACGTTTGGTTTTGGAAGGTCTGCTCCATATACCCGGACACCAATTTTCACCTTAATAATATAATAAATTATACGGAACCCTAGGACCCTATCAATCTACTTCATTTTCATATGGGCTACTCCTTGATGTATTCCCTTTCTTTTGACATACGTTTGGTTTTGGAAGGTCTGCTCCATATACCCGGACACCAATTTTCACCTTAATAATATAATAAATTATACGGAACCCTAGGACCCTATCAATCTACTTCATTTTCATATGGGCTACTCCTTGATGTATTCCCTTTCTTTTGACATATGTTTGGTTTTGGAAGGTCTGCTCCATATACCCGGACACCAATTTTTCTGAAAAATGTTTACCTTAATATTAAAATAAATTATACGGAACCCTAGGACCGTATCAATCTAGTCCATTTTCGTATGGGCTACTCCTTGATGTATTCCCTTTATTTTGACATACGTTTGGTTTTGGAAGGTCTGCTCCATATACCCGGACACCAATTTTCACCTTAATAATATAATAAATTATACGGAACCCTAGGACCCTATCAATCTACTTCATTTTCATATGGGCTACTCCTTGATGTATTCCCTTTCTTTTGACATACGTTTGGTTTTGGAAGGTCTGCTCCATATACCCGGACACCAATTTTTCTGAAAAATGTTTACCTTAATATTGAAATAAATATACGGAACCCTAGGACCGTATCAATCTACTTCATTTTCATATGGGCTACTCCTTGATGTATTCCCTTTCTTTTGACATACGTTTGGTTTTGGAAGGTCTGCTCCATATACCCGGACACCAATTTTCACCTTAATAATATAATAAATTATACGGAACCCTAGGACCGTATCAATCTAGTCCATTTTCGTATGGGCTACTCCTTGATGTATTCCCTTTATTTTGACATACGTTTGGTTTTGGAAGGTCTGCTCCATATACCCGGACACCAATTTTCACCTTAATAATATAATAAATTATACGGAACCCTAGGACCCTATCAATCTACTTCATTTTCATATGGGCTACTCCTTGATGTATTCCCTTTCTTTTGACATACGTTTGGTTTTGGAAGGTCTGCTCCATATACCCGGACACCAATTTTCACCTTAATAATATAATAAATTATACGGAACCCTAGGACCCTATCAATCTACTTCATTTTCATATGGGCTACTCCTTGATGTATTCCCTTTCTTTTGACATACGTTTGGTTTTGGAAGGTCTGCTCCATATACCCGGACACCAATTTTCACCTTAATAATATAATAAATTATACGGAACCCTAGGACCGTATCAATCTTCTCCATTTTTATATGGGCTACTCCTTGATGTATTCTCTTTCTTTTGACATACGTTTGGTTTTGGAAGGTCTGCTCCATATACCCGGACACCAATTTTCACCTTAATATTAAAATAAATTATACGGAACCCTAGGACCGTATCAATCTACTCCATTTTCATATGGGCTACTCCTTGATGTATTCCCTTTATTTTGACATACGTTTGGTTTTGGAAGGTCTGCTCCATATACCCGGACACCAATTTTCACCTTAATAATATAATAAATTATACGGAACCCTGGGACCCTATCAATCTACTTCATTTTCATATGGGCTACTCCTTGATGTATTCCCTTTCTTTTGACATACGTTTGGTTTTGGAAGGTCTGCTCCATATACCCGGACACCAATTTTTCTGAAAAATGTTTACCTTAATTTTGAAATAAATATACGGAACCCTAGGACCGTATCAATCTTCTCCATTTTTATATGGGCTACTCCTTGATGTATTCTCTTTCTTTTGACATACGTTTGGTTTTGGAAGGTCTGCTCCATATACCCGGACACCAATTTTCACCTTAATATTAAAATAAATTATACGGAACCCTAGGACCGTATCAATCTAGTCCATTTTCGTATGGGCTACTCCTTGATGTATTCCCTTTATTTTGACATACGTTTGGTTTTGGAAGGTCTGCTCCATATACCCGGACACCAATTTTCACCTTAATAATATAATAAATTATACGGAACCCTAGGACCCTATCAATCTACTTCATTTTCATATGGGCTACTCCTTGATGTATTCCCTTTCTTTTGACATACGTTTGGTTTTGGAAGGTCTGCTCCATATACCCGGACACCAATTTTCACCTTAATATTAAAATAAATTATACGGAACCCTAGGACCATATCAATCTAGTCCATTTTCGTATGGGCTACTCCTTGATGTATTCGCTTTATTTTGACAAACGTTTGGTTTTGGAAGGTCTGCTCCATATACCCGGACACCAATTTTCACCTTAATAATATAATAAATTATACGGAACCCTAGGACCGTATCAATCTACTTCATTTTCATATGGGCTACTCCTTGATGTATTCCCTTTCTTTTGACATACGTTTGGTTTTGGAAGGTCTGCTCCATATACCCGGACACCAATTTTCACCTTAATAATATAATAAATTATACGGAACCCTAGGACCGTATCAATCTACTCCATTTTCATATGGGCTACTCCTTGATGTATTCCCTTTATTTTGACATACGTTTGGTTTTGGAAGGTCTGCTCCATATACCCGGACACCAATTTTCACCTTAATATTAAAATAAATTATACGGAACCCTAGGACCGTATCAATCTAGTCCATTTTCGTATGGGCTACTCCTTGATGTATTCCCTTTATTTTGACATACGTTTGGTTTTGGAAGGTCTGCTCCATATACCCGGACACCAATTTTCACCTTAATAATATAATAAATTATACGGAACCCTAGGACCCTATCAATCTACTTCATTTTCATATGGGCTACTCCTTGATGTATTCCCTTTCTTTTGACATACGTTTGGTTTTGGAAGGTCTGCTCCATATACCCGGACACCAATTTTCACCTTAATATTAAAATAAATTATACGGAACCCTAGGACCGTATCAATCTAGTCCATTTTCGTATGGGCTACTCCTTGATGTATTCGCTTTATTTTGACAAACGTTTGGTTTTGGAAGGTCTGCTCCATATACCCGGACACCAATTTTCACCTTAATAATATAATAAATTATACGGAACCCTAGGACCGTATCAATCTACTTCATTTTCATATGGGCTACTCCTTGATGTATTCCCTTTCTTTTGACATACGTTTGGTTTTGGAAGGTCTGCTCCATATACCCGGACACCAATTTTCACCTTAATAATATAATAAATTATACGGAACCCTAGGACCGTATCAATCTACTCCATTTTCATATGGGCTACTCCTTGATGTATTCCCTTTATTTTGACATACGTTTGGTTTTGGAAGGTCTGCTCCATATACCCGGACACCAATTTTCACCTTAATAATATAATAAATTATACGGAACCCTGGGACCCTATCAATCTACTTCATTTTCATATGGGCTACTCCTTGATGTATTCCCTTTCTTTTGACATACGTTTGGTTTTGGAAGGTCTGCTCCATATACCCGGACACCAATTTTCACCTTAATATTAAAATAAATTATACGGAACCCTAGGACCGTATCAATCTAGTCCATTTTCGTATGGGCTACTCCTTGATGTATTCCCTTTATTTTGACATACGTTTGGTTTTGGAAGGTCTGCTCCATATACCCGGACACCAATTTTCACCTTAATATTAAAATAAATTATACGGAACCCTAGGACCGTATCAATCTAGTCCATTTTCGTATGGGCTACTCCTTGATGTATTCCCTTTATTTTGACATACGTTTGGTTTTGGAAGGTCTGCTCCACATACCCGGACACCAATTTTCACCTTAATAATATAATAAATTATACGGAACCCTAGGACCCTATCAATCTACTTCATTTTCATATGGGCTACTCCTTGATGTATTCCCTTTCTTTTGACATACGTTTGGTTTTGGAAGGTCTGCTCCATATACCCGGACACCAATTTTCACCTTAATAATATAATAAATTATACGGAACCCTAGGACCGTATCAATCTTCTCCATTTTTATATGGGCTACTCCTTGATGTATTCTCTTTCTTTTGACATACGTTTGGTTTTGGAAGGTCTGCTCCATATACCCGGACACCAATTTTCACCTTAATATTAAAATAAATTATACGGAACCCTAGGACCGTATCAATCTAGTCCATTTTCGTATGGGCTACTCCTTGATGTATTCCCTTTATTTTGACAAACGTTTGGTTTTGGAAGGTCTGCTCCATATACCCGGACACCAATTTTCACCTTAATAATATAATAAATTATACGGAACCCTAGGACCCTATCAATCTACTTCATTTTCATATGGGCTACTCCTTGATGTATTCCCTTTCTTTTGACATACGTTTGGTTTTGGAAGGTCTGCTCCATATACCCGGACACCAATTTTCACCTTAATAATATAATAAATTATACGGAACCCTAGGACCCTATCAATCTACTTCATTTTCATATGGGCTACTCCTTGATGTATTCCCTTTCTTTTGACATATGTTTGGTTTTGGAAGGTCTGCTCCATATACCCGGACACCAATTTTTCTGAAAAATGTTTACCTTAATATTAAAATAAATTATACGGAACCCTAGGACCGTATCAATCTAGTCCATTTTCGTATGGGCTACTCCTTGATGTATTCCCTTTATTTTGACATACGTTTGGTTTTGGAAGGTCTGCTCCATATACCCGGACACCAATTTTCACCTTAATAATATAATAAATTATACGGAACCCTAGGACCCTATCAATCTACTTCATTTTCATATGGGCTACTCCTTGATGTATTCCCTTTCTTTTGACATATGTTTGGTTTTGGAAGGTCTGCTCCATATACCCGGACACCAATTTTTCTGAAAAATGTTTACCTTAATATTAAAATAAATTATACGGAACCCTAGGACCGTATCAATCTAGTCCATTTTCGTATGGGCTACTCCTTGATGTATTCCCTTTATTTTGACATACGTTTGGTTTTGGAAGGTCTGCTCCATATACCCGGACACCAATTTTCACCTTAATAATATAATAAATTATACGGAACCCTAGGACCCTATCAATCTACTTCATTTTCATATGGGCTACTCCTTGATGTATTCCCTTTCTTTTGACATACGTTTGGTTTTGGAAGGTCTGCTCCATATACCCGGACACCAATTTTTCTGAAAAATGTTTACCTTAATATTGAAATAAATATACGGAACCCTAGGACCGTATCAATCTACTTCATTTTCATATGGGCTACTCCTTGATGTATTCCCTTTCTTTTGACATACGTTTGGTTTTGGAAGGTCTGCTCCATATACCCGGACACCAATTTTCACCTTAATAATATAATAAATTATACGGAACCCTAGGACCGTATCAATCTAGTCCATTTTCGTATGGGCTACTCCTTGATGTATTCCCTTTATTTTGACATACGTTTGGTTTTGGAAGGTCTGCTCCATATACCCGGACACCAATTTTCACCTTAATAATATAATAAATTATACGGAACCCTAGGACCCTATCAATCTACTTCATTTTCATATGGGCTACTCCTTGATGTATTCCCTTTCTTTTGACATACGTTTGGTTTTGGAAGGTCTGCTCCATATACCCGGACACCAATTTTCACCTTAATAATATAATAAATTATACGGAACCCTAGGACCGTATCAATCTTCTCCATTTTTATATGGGCTACTCCTTGATGTATTCTCTTTCTTTTGACATACGTTTGGTTTTGGAAGGTCTGCTCCATATACCCGGACACCAATTTTCACCTTAATATTAAAATAAATTATACGGAACCCTAGGACCGTATCAATCTAGTCCATTTTCGTATGGGCTACTCCTTGATGTATTCCCTTTATTTTGACAAACGTTTGGTTTTGGAAGGTCTGCTCCATATACCCGGACACCAATTTTCACCTTAATAATATAATAAATTATACGGAACCCTAGGACCGTATCAATCTACTTCATTTTCATATGGGCTACTCCTTGATGTATTCCCTTTATTTTGACATACGTTTGGTTTTGGAAGGTCTGCTCCATATACCCGGACACCAATTTTCACCTTAATAATATAATAAATTATACGGAACCCTAGGACCGTATCAATCTACTCCATTTTCATATGGGCTACTCCTTGATGTATTCCCTTTATTTTGACATACGTTTGGTTTTGGAAGGTCTGCTCCATATACCCGGACACCAATTTTCACCTTAATAATATAATAAATTATACGGAACCCTGGGACCCTATCAATCTACTTCATTTTCATATGGGCTACTCCTTGATGTATTCCCTTTCTTTTGACATACGTTTGGTTTTGGAAGGTCTGCTCCATATACCCGGACACCAATTTTTCTGAAAAATGTTTACCTTAATTTTGAAATAAATATACGGAACCCTAGGACCGTATCAATCTTCTCCATTTTTATATGGGCTACTCCTTGATGTATTCTCTTTCTTTTGACATACGTTTGGTTTTGGAAGGTCTGCTCCATATACCCGGACACCAATTTTCACCTTAATATTAAAATAAATTATACGGAACCCTAGGACCGTATCAATCTAGTCCATTTTCGTATGGGCTACTCCTTGATGTATTCCCTTTATTTTGACATACGTTTGGTTTTGGAAGGTCTGCTCCATATACCCGGACACCAATTTTCACCTTAATAATATAATAATTTATACGGAACCCTAGGACCCTATCAATCTACTTACCCGGACACCAATTTTTCTGAAAAATGTTTACCTTAATATTAAAATAAATATACGAGACCCTAGGTTTATTTTATTTTATTTTATTTTATTTTATTTTATTTTATTTTATTTTATTTTATTTTATTTTATTTTATTTTATTTTATTTTATTTTATTTTATTTTATTTTATTTTATTTTATTTTATTTTATTTTATTTTATTTTATTTTATTTTATTTTATTTTATTTTATTTTATTTTATTTTATTTTATTTTATTTTATTTTATTTTATTTTATTTTATTTTATTTTATTTTATTTTATTTTATTTTATTTTATTTTATTTTATTTTATTTTATTTTATTTTATTTTATTTTATTTTATTTTATTTTATTTTATTTTATTTTATTTTATTTTATTTTATTTTATTTTATTTTATTTTATTTTATTTTATTTTATTTTATTTTATTTTATTAATCTTATTTTTAAAAAGTATGTGATCTCTATTTGGTCGGGTTACAAATTGGCTTCTAACTTTGGCTGCTAACTTCACACCGGTTGTTTTTTTTAACTACACCAACCTAAAACCTACCTAAAACAAGCGGTTTTAACTTCTCCCACAGTGGAGGTTGGCTGGAAGAGATCTCTTATAGAGTTAAGTCCACCTTTGTATACTTTTGTGTTATGCCCTTTCTTTTTTGTAAAATTTATGTGCAATAAAGAATATAATAATTTAAAAAAAGGTTTTTTCTACATGTAACGGGCAACAATAAACAGCAAACATGTAGCAGATTTTAGGAGTTCAATATCCTTGGTTAATTCGATCGTACAGGAGAAAATCTTAGGGTAATCGACATGTACGTTTAAATGAAATATTTATTTCGAGAGAGTCTGTAACATCTATTAAAACTAAACTGATAGGTATAATATGGTATGTATGTTTATTATATTTATTTTATATATAATATATAAAATAAATTACATATATACATACACACACTTGTCTAATACCAAACATAAATATAAGAAAGTTTAGGTATTTTAGTTATTATACAATATTTTGGCCCCCTCGCTCTTACTGCCTTGTCTCACACTCGGTAAGGTTAGTTGGAAGAGATCTCTATTAGAGATAAGCTGGCCTTTGTGTACAAATGATTGTATTTCGATTTTATTACACTTTTATTAGACGACCTCCGTGGTGGTACGGGGTAGCTCTCGAACTGCCATGCCGGAGGTTGCGGATTTGAATCCCGCTAGGGGCAAATGTTTGTATGATGAATATGAATGTTTGTACATATATCTAGTAACCATAGCACAAGCTCTGCCTAGTTAGGGACTGGATAATTGGTGTGAATGTCTAAGATATTTATTATTATTTTATTATTGAAATGTGCATTAAAGAATGTGGGTAGGTAATCATCATCATATCAGTCCCTAAAAGTCCACTGCTGGACATAGGCCTTCCCCAATGAACGCCACCACACCCGGTCCTCCGCCCTCCGCATCCAGCCGCTACCGTAATAAAATAAATTTGCTCTTGAGTCTTACGTCGTGTGGTTCCCGGCTTATATATAGGGCCACTCCTAATATATCCGTTGGGTGTCGTCAGGCGACTAAGGAATCCAATTCAAATCCCCCAACGGATAGCCCCACGACAAGTGACATTCTATTAGGCATGCTTATGTTCAGCAGTGGACGTATTTCGGCTGATGATGAAGTTCTTAAAATATCCTTTTTCTTTATTAATTGGTAATAATTTGTTACACGAAATATACCATAGAGTCTAGGTGTATAAGATTTACTATACGGCATACATTTTTTTTTTTTGACGAAACCAACAGCTTATTCTTATAACAAATTGAACAATGTGAGCATTTATCTTAATTAAAAAAAGCCAATTACAGGTTTTCTAGTATAAATCATGGTAAGATTGAGTCAAAGTCAAAGTCAAAATCATTTATTGCATATGAGTACACTTGGTACACACGTACTCGTAATTTTTTTTTATCGACTACCGCTTCCTAGGTTTTAGCGCTGTGAAGAAGAAACGGCGCAACAAACATACGCAACACATCTTTTAAAAATCAAGTTTGCATACAATTAATAAAGATTTTGCGGAGCTGAATTAACATTAGTACCAGGCATCTTTGTCGTTTATTTTATAATAGGCTTTCTTACAAAGTTGTTTTTTAATGTGAATCTTAAACTTTCTGTCCGTCATATTTAAGATTTCCTCTGGTAGTTTGTTGTAGAAGCGTATACATTGCCCCGTGAACGATTTGCTGACCTTACTTAGTCTTAACCCTGGTAAAACAAGTTTATTCTTATTTCTTGTATTATAACTATTATTGTCACAGTGCCTCAAAAAGAGAGATATAATTTTTCTGACATATAAAATATTATCTAAAATGAATTGACCAGCTACTGTTAATATGCTTATTTCTTTAAACTTTTCTCTTAATGAGTCTCTACAACGCAGATTATAGATTGCCCTAACTGCTCTTTTTTGCAAGATAAAAATGGTCTCTATATCTGCTGCTTGACCCCATAGTAAGATTGAGAAATGCATTATCTACTCACAGATATTTAAGGCAAAGAAAAAGTGTGTGTTGTGTGTGTGTATGGTGTTCAGGCGTAATGAAACTGATTATTTAAAAAAAAAATAGTTTCATAACATTATTTGGACTCTGCAAAAGTAACTCTGCGAATAATTTATTATATTAGGAAGTCAGAATATCCTTGGAACACCTGTGTAGTTCCTCACAGATGTGTAGTTGCCTACACCTGCGATAACGTTTAACGAGCGGTCGTCTTATTTCATTTAGTTAACATTGTTCAGTTTACTTGATTCAGATAACACAGGAACGAATTAAGGATTAAACTTAGCAATTTTTATTAATTTTGTCCGAATGACTGTCCGACATTATAGAACATCAATCAGGCCCCCCCAACTCGTCTGGCCAGCGCGGGGAGCCCACATTGCGACGATGTTTAAGGCTCTGTAATTTCGTATTTACCAGAGTATCGTCACCTATGAGCCTACGGGCACGAGGGTGCCGGGAGAGGTACTCTGTCTCCCGCTAAGTCGAGGGACACTGGAGGCAATCTTCATTGATCCCGGGGTCTGCCTTTGTTTATGCGACGGAGATGGCCACCGAGGGGTTTTAGTAGGCAGGTTTCGGATTTCGTTCAATCCATTGCAAAAAAATAACATCATCATCATCAGGTTATTTTTGCACCACTGCAGGAGCACAACCCTCTCTTATCTGCCAGAGACAGACGGAGGATTTGGCCTACACTCCCCGCGCTGGCCAGACGGGTTGGGGAGGCCTGATTGATGTTTTATAATGTATTCCCTTAGTCGCCTTGTACGACATCTACGGGAAGAGGAGTAGTCCTATTCTACTCTACCGGAAACCACACGGCAAAAAAATAACAATATACAGTATTTACATCGCAAACTGATTATTTGTGCGCCAACCCAAGACTCTATTCTCTAAAATACAGTTTCTTTTGTTATCCATCGTGTAGTTCTGATGCTAGCTCACTTAGACTGTGCGATGACCGCGCGGCTCATTTTCAGTGCTCGCTCGCGTGGCCTATGACGTCATCGGGGGGAGCTGCAGCGTCGTCAAGCATATATTTGTTTGTAGTCGCCGAATCGATCTTTACGATAGTATGACTGTTATATTATCTTATCTTCTTAGGGGGCCAGGAAGACCTGGCGACACTTCGACCCTTCAGGATCTTTTGTGCAAAACCACTGACCACCGACGTTGCCCCAAGCCGATTTGGTGGACGTCACATACGCCACAGAATTTCTTCTTTGGCATATACAGGTTTCCCTACGATGTTTTCCTTCACCGAAAAGCCTGTGGTATTATAAATAAACCGTACATAAGTTTGGAAAAACTCATTGGTACGGGCGGGGTTTGTACCAGGACCTCATGAACGTGAGGCGAGTGTGCAACCAACCGGCTACCACGGCTCTTATATGTTTATTTGTAAATTGTAAACTTTCGTTATACGAATCTCTCGACCGTACACATTTTTTAAAACGCAACTTTTCGTTGATCCCTTCAATATCATCATCGTCACACGAAATACGTGCACTGCTGAACATAAGCCTCCCCATTAGAATGACACTTTTGGTGGGCTGTCTATTGAGAGATTTGCGCTTGGCAGGCGGATTGGTGATCGCAGTATACGCAGCAGAACAATGCCCTTAATCGCCTTGACTACAACCATGGGGAAATTGAGGGTGGCCCTACTCTAAACCGGGAACCACACAACTCCCCTTACCTTAACGTAAGACGTTCATATGGAATTCACGTAAGACGTTCATATCGAATTCACGCAAAAAATTGAGACATTGAGCGAATCCCCAAGTCCGTCCCACAATTCCAAACAAAGCATTAAGTTTGAAGTCAGGCGGAAACCATAAATACTGACTTTGAGTGTAGATCTGCACTGACAGTCGGAGAGCCATGGACACGAAGCTGGTGTTAGTGATCGTGGTGATACTCACACTCGTCGTGGACCATCGAGTGAGAGCGGGTGAGAAGAACATACATATATTAATTACAGTGTACCGAAAATATGTAGAGCAGTATGACATAGACGCTCAGCGCGCTATGGAAAGAAAGAACTATGCTTGGAGTTTCTCTAAGGGACAGGATCCGAAATGAGGTGATCCGCCAGAGAACTAAAGCCTTCGACATAGCTCAGGAAGTTGCAGCGGGCTGGTTACATCTGGCGGAAAACCGATTACCGCTGAAGTAAACGAGTTCTCGAGTGGAGACCGCGACTGGGCAAGAGTAGCGTGGAACGCCCCCTGGCTAGATGGAGCGACTGGCATCGAAGATCGGATTCATTGGCGCGCCTTGGGAAAAAGAAGCCTATATCTAGCAGTGGACTCTTTCTGCTGATGATGATGAGTATAACATAGTCCCATTTTGGGAGACGTTTTCATGGATAGGTGAAACGATCTTCTAAAATGGGGCCCCATATAAGGAAATGGCCATGTCTTATTGCATTCGAAATACTAATTATGGATAACATGGATTGGAGCCGAAATAGCTTTTAAAATTTTGGGACAAAACATACCACATAGACATATGTTAACCCTTTCGTGGACACCTGACGTGAGTTCGTGATGCGATACTAGACGATGAAACAATACAAATTACGACGTTCATGGACGTACTGCAGTAGGAGCCATCGGTGTGATATCTATTGACGTCCGAGAACGAAATCTAACACCTTCGTGGACACTGTTATGTAGATTCAAGATGTTTTCCCTCACTAAAACGCTGTGGCATGACAAACCGTACTTAAGGTTCCTAAACTCAGGTTTTTACAATCAAATTCCAACCTTAAAACCTTGAAATTTCACCCAAAACGAACCCGCAGAAAAGCAGAAAACTGCGTCAAGTTTTCACGTCGCCTATTCCACAATGCTTAAAGACAAAAGTCTTTAATCAGTGCGTCCTGCCTGTCATGACCTACGGTGCAGAAACGTGGACACTGACGGTGGGCCTGATCCACAAGTTACAAGTCGCTCAGCGAGCTATGGAGAGGGCTATGCTCGGGGTTTCTTTGAAAGATATATGATTCGTAACGAGGAGATCCGACGAAGAACGAAACTCACCGACATAGCCGAAAGGATTAGTAAGCTGAAGTGGCAGTGGGCGGGCCACATATGCTGCAGAACCGACGGCCTTTGGGGCAGACGAGTTCTGGAGTGGAGACCGCGGATCGGTACTCGCAGGGTGGGACGCCCCGCCGCCATGTGGACCGACGACCTAAAGAAGGTGGCCGGTAGCGGCTGGATGCGGAGGGCGGAGGACCGGGTGTGGTGGCGTTCGTTAGGGAAGGCCTATGTCCAGCAGTGGACTTCTCGGGGCTGACATGATGAACCCGCAGGCAATAGTTAGTAACATAATTCCAATAAAGAGAGTTCGTTTAACGAAATGGAAAATTAATACACCAAAAATCTTTTAGACTTCCTTTTCCAACGCCCGTTCCCAAAGCCCAACGAACTCAAAGATACTGGCTATGAATGTGTTCCTGGTCGTACTTGGATAACGGTTGAAGATAAAAAGCAGAAAACTGCAGAATTTTATAGTAGCGAAGAGGAAGAAGGCACCAGAAGAAACCATATGAACTTCCCTCCACACAAAGACGAGTCCTGCAAGATTTGCGTCTGCTCCATTGAAGGGAAACATCAGTACTGCAGTCGGAGACCAGCGATGAACGTTAACGAATGCATTAGAATGAGCAAGATGATGGAAGATTTCCAGAAGAATGTGCCCTATGACCACGATAGGGTCCTCTCATACATGGTCCGGAGAGGTCGGTGCTATGCTGCAGGGATGATCAGTGCAGTTAGAATCGCGAGATAGGGTTTCATTTGAACTCCAACTTGAAATGAAATGAAATGAAATATCTTTATTGTGAATCATAGGTATATAAAGGATTAAATGTCATAATTAGAGCTCAGCTATGTCCCGCCACATGGGCATACAACATTGTGTAGCAGTAAAGCATGCATTTAAAAACAAAGTTACAAAAGAAGGTTAAAAGTTATTTAGATACAAATTGAAACCTTAAATTGAACCGTCACCAAGAAATTCTTCCAGACTATAATAACATTTTTCTATCAACAGATCGTGGAGTTTTTTTTTAAATAAATTAATCTCATCTAGACCTCGTATCGTTTTAGGGATTTTTCCACTTCCACTACTTATCAAATTATCATAGGTTTTACAATAGGATGTCTTCGCGTCTAGATCTTAAATAATAATACACTTTGATGCGAGAGAGGAATGTTGATTATTAAAATCGAGGCTACGCTATTGTTAGCTCGAGCCGTAAGCGACAGTTTACAAGACTTTTATGCCCGAGTAGGAGAGGATATAATAGATAAAGCCGAGATTTGAGTAATTAGTATGCGTTTTAAACAAGCATTTTCAATACAATTTTGAGTAAAAATAATAAATAAAACACATGACGATTCAAAACTACTTCGAAGTATCATCTATTGCAGTCAGTATCTTAAGAAAAATAAAAATTACAATGATAATGGGCCTGATTCTGATGGCACACATTTAAAATTTGACAGCTCTAAAATTGGTTTCGTCTTTCTCTTAATAATACTGTATGACAAGGATAGCAACAGTTTTAGTGCTGTCAAATTTTAACGTTGTGCCTTCAGAATCGAGCCCAATATTATACCAAACAGCCAAAAGTATAAATTCCAATAGACCAGAGTGGATTATACCTGATACGTTTATTTGAATCAGAAGATAATAAATAATCCTTGGTTAGCTATTTTAAGGAAAATAAAACGAAAAACAATATTCTTGTTTTGAAGTTATTGGCAGATTATTAAATTAAAACTAAACTACAATCTAAAAAGGACGTAAGTTCAATCCCACTAATAATAAAAATGCGAAAGTTTGGATGTTTGTTAGTCAACGGATCTGGATGAAAGTTGGCACATATATAGATTAGGTCCTGGAATAGGACATAGGATACTTATTTTACCCAGAAAAAAACATCACATTCCTACGGGAAATACACAAACAATTTGTGATGTGAAGTTGTCCACGCGGACGAAGTCGCAGGCGACAGCTAGTGAATAATATTATGATAAAGAGAACGGCTATGTAACATAATAATATATTTTGCAAATGTATTGAAAAAAAAAAAATTAACTGTACTTAAAATATGTATAGAATAACTTAAAATTCTTTTTATTTAATGTTTATTATCACAACCAAATCACAGATTACATCTGGCACAACGACGAAATCCCATACGAAGCTAAAGCAAAATGTTTTAGAGGACATTCATACTACAGCAACAGTCCAAAAGCGAACGAGACTGATATAGATGTGGGTGAAGACGTAACTTCACTACTTGACTACAAGGACAAGTCTGTCTGCTTCTACTGCGTATGCTCTGTCAGCGGCACGGAGGTCGGTTGTGTGCAAAGACATCAATGGTACTGCGAATACTTTAGGATCATAAGGGAAGAAGGCTCCACCAGAGACAGATACAGAGTACTGTTTCAGCAAGATAGACCTCAGTACTTCAGCCATATCTCTTGGAGGTTGAGAAGGAAGATGGACGAAGGAATTTACGATTTGATCGATACTGGTACGGTGTTTTGGGGGAAATGCTTCGAGCTACGTTTGAGCTTGTATTTCTTTAACGCTGCTATTTTTTATATCAATATCTTTATTAGCTAAGATGTGATTAGAAATATCATTAGTGTTTTAATTGTTTTGTGTATTAAATGTGACTGACTTTTGGCAGGGCATCGCCTTTTGAAACCAATCTGACTGAATTTAAGATTTATTCTTCGCGTATGACCCGACCCTTCTAGCCTTTGAAATATGGCATCTTGCAGAAATTTAAAATTTTCTCGTGTTGATCTTTCGGCTGGTAAAGTAAAGATTGGTCGTTGCAGGAGGCGATGCTCTGTGTTGCGGCCACCCTTCGGGGCATCGACGGAGTCTGCATAACCGGGTCAGCATGGTCTTCAACAATATGAGAAGGAGGGTGCCAAAGGAGAACCTGATGGATAGGAGCCCTGCCGGAGACTATGTGGACTTTGTTGTCAACAACGATAAGTGAAAAGACGAGAAAAGTAGTAATTTTAAACGTCATTTTTTATTTGAAGACATACAGAATTAGAAGCAATGCTGAATACAATCTGAAGATAATGATAGTAACAGATTAAAATACAAAAATTACAAATGTTCAGAAAAAAAAATAAGAAAGTACAAAGTAAAACTGAAAAAAAGCAAAATTACTTCATAGAAAATAATGCAGAATGTTACTTGAAAATATTGTTTACTTATAGTTTTGTGTGATAATGATAACTTTTTTAGTGCATTTTATTTATTGGCAGTGACCAGTGAAGTTTTATAGTGAATACTTATTGTTTTTCATTTTTATACCGTGTTAGATTTAAGTGTTAAAAATTAAAAGTATGTTTGTGTAAAATTCGTTTGAGTGATTTTAAGTTAAATGTTTTTAAATGCCGCTTTATATTCACATTTTATTAAAGCACTTTTACTGTTGAATGACGAAAACGCACAATTTTTTGCACTTCATGATTTCAACTGCACTGATCTCACAAAAGCACGTTTTATATTTTTGCTTTCTTTGTCTAAATGTTTTTTACAACTGCCTAAATATTCAAAATTGTCACCTTAATTGTTTGTCTTAATTTTTTAATCATCATCATCAGGTTATTTTTGACTCCACTGCAGGAGCACAACCCTCTCTTATCTGCCGGAGACAGACGGAGGATTTGGCCTGCACTCCCCGCGCTGGCCAGACGTGTTGGGGAGGCCTGATTGATGTTTTATAATGTATTCCCTTGTAATTTTTTAATACTTGTAGTCTTATAGCAAACGTAAGTAAATATTAGAATAATTTATAAGTATTTATTTTCCCAGACAATCCAAATTCATTCAATTTTGTTGCGGTTGTAAATATTATTGAAAATATAATGAAATTATACTGCACTTTTAAGACTTCATTACTTCTTGTTGCATTTCCATCTTATGACAGCTTCGTTGGCTTGGATGTTGGACTCGAGCGAGAGAGGTCGTGGGTTCGATTCCCGTTGACAAACAACGTTACTAGTACAAGTTAGACCGGGTCTGGATGTTATATTTCTGAATTATCATATCCTTGTTTAATTTCCATAACACAGGAGGAAATCCTACTTTGGTATTAAACAAGTGTACATAAACAACCTATGTAATATATCTTGCAATTGTTTCGCAAAGAACTGTCCTAGCTAGCCTAGTCCTAATCAGAGATATAATGTCCCTTTGTGAATATGGATCGAAGGCGAAGTGAATTATTTTTTCAGTTGGGACTGATCTGGCGATGTCACAATGTGTACCCTTCGTGTCGGAGTACACCGACTGTACTGAAGGTAAGTTTCATAATAATTTAATCTAGTTTTCGCCATGTTTATTTTTTAAGTATTTTATTTTATGAAAAAAAAATTAAAAAAAAAGCAAAACCAATACATATAACTACTGTTAAATTTCAAGAGTAGTAGATATACAAAATGTTATCTGTAATAATTATGTATCTGCAATAATTAACAACATCTGCAACATTTTAATATGGCCCTACTAATTTTGAACCTATGACCACAGAGAATCAGTGCTCGGGCTGCATGCGCTGCACCTGTGCAGCCAGCGGTGAATGGTCATGCGGCCGCGTGGTCGAGTGTCCCGCCAATGATTACGCCCCTGTCGACGACAACGCCCTCGACAGTGCACTCACTGTACTTTATTCTGGTGAGTTACTGAGAAAACTGATTCTTGACTATAAAAACTGATTCCTGACTGAAAAAACTGATTCCTGACTGTGGAAACTGATTCCTGACTGTGGAAACTGATTCCTGACTGTGGAAACTGATTCCTGACTGGGAAATTGATTCCTGACTGTGAAAATTGATTAAAGATTAGTTAATAGTTAATTTGTATAATGAAAAATTACAATAATTGGGCTGGCTCAAGTGCTCACCAAAATATGGTTTTCCTACAATATTTTGAGTGATGTTCCTGAAAATACCTATTATTTCCGGTACTTTTACATACGTATATTATGTATGGTTGTTTCCGCTCAATTGAACAATTAGTTTTTAATTTTAGTTTCTAATTTTCCAACGTTCTTCATACAAAGTATTACTTATGATAATAGAATTGGATTATATTTTAGAGCTGAAAAACAAGGAAGAAGCCAGTAATTTAAAGGCTCTAGCTCAAGAAAAGCCGAAAGAAGATCTCATATTAGGTATTTAAATATATATTTTTAATTTCTTACTTCCTAACTTGTATTGAATAATCTCTTAAGTTTGCTGTCCTAATCGCTATAAATTTTACAACTACCCGCATTTTGTTTTAAATGGGCTAATGTTGACTTCAATCTCATCTGATGGTAAAAGATGATCAGGCAGAAGATGTAAAGCGCTTTCCAAGAAGATACCAGTAGATAAATATAGTTTGTTAAACGTAATAGATTATAATTATCGATAGTGGAAAGGTAAGGCCACTTTGCGCCACAAACAGAAAATTGGTTGATTCTTTATTCTTTCGTTTTTGAGTTCTATGAAAATACCCTTTCGTTTTTGTTGGTGGTTACTGGTTACTGGCTACGAAATGAGAAATGTGATTTCTCTGTTCGAAGCCAGTTTCAAAATGTGACACCTTCATCCCATTTAATAATTAATTTCTTAAGAGGCTACAACAAAATAGCCATCATACAAAATGAACTACTATTTTTGTCAAAAAGAACCTTCAAATTTTATTTCTGTAAACTTCCCAAAATTGAGCTTTAGCTTTACCTTTTCACTATCGATATGACATTTTAAGACCAGTTTTTAGAGACTTTCTAACCATTCCTGTGTTTCGAAAAAATATTTTAATTCTTTTCAGGGTATTTGATCGCTGTGCCTTAATAAACGCACCATCGCACCAATTTTTTTTTTTAGTAATATATCACATAGCACCTTAATAATAAAACGCCTTTCACTCTGATTCTTCATCCTCCTAAATTAATTTTCATTTGTAATATGAATCGAAGTGCTTACTTCAATAAATTTTTTGCCCACATTGATTGCTAGATGCAAAAAATCTCTATTAATACTATACTTACACAACAATGTACACTAAAACTGTAGACTGTGGTATTTGTACTGCTTAATTTTTGTAACACACTGAAGCAGTTCAAAGGTAAGTGGATTATGTGATGATTAACAAAAAATATAGACATATAAAACGGTTGGTAACATTTCAGATAAGGATGATGAGTTGGAGCGGAAGATAATGGAATTGATGACACGACAGAAAAGATCGATAGACAGTAAAAGCAACAAAATGGGACTAAAAAGCAATGAAACTGTAAAGTTTTATCACACTGTGGATGAAATAAATGAAGGTAAAATTAAAGGTATACTAATGTTAGGCAAACAATATGTATATATCAAGGATGACCCTAATCAGATTAACCGATGTATCAACGCACAGCTTGAAGGTTTAGAGATAAATAGTCTAATAACTATGCAACAAAAAGTATTTTATAAAATTCTACGATTAAAAAGTGAGCTAAATGGCAGGAAACAGCTTAAATTTTATATTTTAGAAATAACATGACTATAAAATAGACAATATGACTTAGACCTAGTCATAAGTGTGTCTAAATATTTGATAATTTATGTATCAGTAGATTATGATTTAATAACAAAATATGTTTCAGATACACTAAGAAACACTAATATATCAGGCACTCTACAAGCTAAGAAAGTAGACACTGTTCATTTGCCGAAAATATCCCGAAGAACTAGCTTGGTAAATGCTGGAAATACGTCGTCAAAAGCTAACGATCCTCTGCATATAGAATACAACCAACCACCAGAATACCCACACCTTACTGACAACAAAATAGATTCAACTACACACGTCGATGAAAACGAAAATATATTGGGTGCAGACCTAATACATACCAATTATACACACAAAGAAAAAGACAAAGATTTGTCAAGATTGATAGTGAATGAACTAAAGACTGGCAAAGAAGTTATTGGCAGTAAAGATGCTGCTATAATGTCAAATATTACTTTTACTTCAGAAAAGGACTCACTGACAGCAATGGCGTATATAGCTGGTAATCTACTGAACAAACTGTGGAGTATGGAGAAAGAAGGAAGCGAGGAGTCATTTGAAACTGACAACTTAAAGCATCAAAAAATTGCTGATCTACTTGATCTTTTCAAGGAACCACTTACTATTAGGCAGGAGGTATTTCTTAAAAATGCTTTAGAGAAACTATCTGAAGTAATAGATAGCAAGAAAGATATCAAAAATGTTTCGCTCTGTCATGACATAGCAGAGGTAAATCAACTTTTAAGAGAGGCGAGCAATTTAACGTGGGAAAAAAGCAAAATAAAAACGTCTAGCTCAGAAGTAGAATCCAATGTTTCTAATAGCAAGAAGACTAGCAAAGAAGAAGAAGTGAAAAAGCAAAGAAATGTAAAAGCGGAAGCTATTTCAAACTTAAATAATGTATTGGGTTTAATAAAAAAATTTGAAGGTGTAAATAAATATTTAAATGATCTGAAAAGGACTCCTAAAAATGATAAAAACGAATCATATTTAAGAAGTGCAGGTAATACCAACGATAATTTGTTAAAAACTGAAGATGTTTCAGTGAATTTGTACGCCAATGTCTTAGAGAAGATAACAAAACTATTGTTACCAATGAAACATAAAAAGGTAGTAAATAAAATAAGAAGTCAAGGTATATTCAGTCACTCCGATGATGTCAAAAATATATTAAAAAATCAATATAATTTAGATTTGGGTAACCTGGCAATATCAACTAAAGACAAATTAGTCTTAGATTATTTAACTAAAATAAGAAGCACGCCAAGCTGTCTATTAAACGATAATTCGAATTCAGACAATATTCACACGAGATCAAACATTGAATCAGATATATTGCTTAATTTATCAGAATTCTTTAAAATAAAAACCTTTGTAGATTTAATGAAGCTTCTAGAACCAGAACAGGCCAATAAAGAATCAAAGGCGAATTTTCGTTCATCAGTAAATGAGACAACTACTGTACTTACTTCGACAACTGTATTACCTATACCGATAACTTCAGTAACAGGTGCCACAGTACAAGTACTAAAGGGTGATAATACCGTCACTGGTGCGGTTTTGATGAGTACTAAAGAAAAGCTTAAAATGCACTTGAAATCAATTTTAGATGACTTGTTGGAATTACAAAAAGAAAAGGGAGATTCTGCAAAAGAAGGGGGAATTAAAGTAGCTGACGCACTTCCTTGTATATATAACATTATAAATGCCGGCAAGGAAATCGAAGGTAAAATATTAGAAGATACCACTAATTTTAAACCGAGAGAAAAAATTGTGGATGTTTTTGATTCGATCAAAAAGGAGATGCAGGTAAATGCTCTAACAAGTCGCAGAAATATAGTCAACAATATGCCAAGAGCAAAATCAACTGTTGTTTGGGAACGAGTAGTCAAAAATATTAATGAAAAAGAAAAACAAAGTGGTCGTAGAAACTCGGAGCTTAAAAAGCCAAAGACATTTGCAGAAATTAAAATATTGATGGACCAGATTGAAAAGAGAGAATCCAATGCTTACAAAAATCATGCCATGTTTATTGAGGTGCCTCCTGCAGAGAGACTAATGTTATTAAAAACACTTGAAGCGGACGTTAAACAACTAGTTCAAGTATTAGGATATGTTAAAATATCGTTAGATACTGTAACGGATAAACGCAATGAAATAAGAGATTTTGTAACAAACGCTGAAACAACTGTAGATTTAACGGAACGAGTTATTAAAAATATAGGAAAACCAAAGGAATACAAGAACATGGTCATGACAACTGTTAAACCAGTATTAAGTCATATCAGTACATTAAGAAAACAAGCTCTAAGGTCATCTTCCGTCGTTTCCGAAGAATACAATAAAGTAAAACTGAGTAGAGATGAAATACTGAACCAGTTAATAAGAAACAGAGTAAAGCTATATCTGAATCTCAAAGAATCTAAGGACATTGATTTGGATAATGATCCCAGTTACAACATTGCCAAAAGTATTATGTCAAATCTGGAAGCAGGCGATTATCGCCTTGCTAGAGATTTATATAAGGTATTTGTGTCTACAAAAGGCTTGGATTCAGTAAACACTATTAATGGTAAGTACGCAAATTATTTAATGATATAAATCTTAAAAGCTATTTTTTCAAGGATCAAATTAGTAACGTCTGGGGTCCGCAGTGAGAAGAATAAAAGGAGATGCATGAAAATGTTGATGAATGTGAGTGAGGCTAGTGAGGTGTGTCAGGATCAGGCAAAGTGGCGATCCATCGTCTCTGCCTTCCCCTCTGGGACCAAGACGTGAGCATTATGTATGTATGTATGAACTGGGAAATCTATTGTAAGAGAAAGATATTAAGAGAGATGGTAAATTAGAGCTAAATATTTTCGAAGAAAATTAGTTTATTGACATAGAATCGCAATTCAATGGACTTAAACTACTCTTTCTCTTGGTTAAATACTCGTTGACAGCAGTGAATAAGCAGACACCTGTTTTAATAGTGTATTGCCTATAAACATTTAGAATGCCACCACACACGGTCCTCCGCGCTACGCATCCAGCCGTTTCCGAACACCTTCACTCATCTACCCCATTGGCCATCAGTTCTGCGACAGATGAGGCCCGCCCACTGCCACTTCAGCTTGATAATCCTTTCAGGCTATGTCGGATACCTTCGTTCTTCATCGGATCCCTTAGTTACGAATCATATCCTTCAAAGAAACCCCCGAGCTTTCTCCGTAAACTTTTAATCATCATCAGCCTAAATACGTCCACTGCTGGACATAGGCCTCCCCAATAGAATACCACTTTTGGTTAGATGTCCACTGGGGGATTTGCCATAATTACCACGCTTGGCAGGCGGATTGGTGATCGCAGTAATGATCTTAACATACACACACAGGAGAATGCTGCAATCCCTTAGTCGCCTTGACGACACCCACGGGCAAAATAGGGGTGGCCCTATGCTAAGCCGGGAACCACACGTAAACATTTGTGAACTTTAAATTGCTAGGTCTTAGGTACAAGTGCTTGACCTGTTCAGAATTTACTAACTCTGAATCTGACTAAGCAAGTGACCAGCATATAATCTGTCCTTCTAAGAACCTGACCTGCTCCGCCTGAAGTAGCAATTCAGCACAAGAGCAATTTGCACACAGAGTATATATAACTCGGATGGAATGCCTCGTGTTCTTGTAATTTTACTATGAACAGGCTGCAGTGAGTTTAATCCTATATTATACGAAGCATTTCATTTGCGAGTACTCATTGTACATTATTTTCCAGCTGCCGCGCCGTCAAAGCCTTTGGCCCCTACGCGACGACACCACACGCTATTGGACAAGGAACCTTTAATCCAGTTTGAACAACCAAAGCCAGCGAGAAAACATTTCCAAAATAGGCTTCAAGATCAAATGGTTAAACAGCTTTTAAACATGAAGTCTTTGAGGATTTGAAAACTAGTGTAAATATTTGTACTTTGTTACTTTTGTATGTAAATATAGGTGATTCAATTTATTTGTGTTGTTTGTTTTTGATATCTCAGTTTGACCGTGATTTACTTTAACCTTTGATTACGAAGTTTTCGAAAGGCATTCTAAAATTAATGAACAGTCAGTTGTATGATTAGAATTTGTACTTTAATTCATTAACGTTAACATAATTTGTTATTAGTGTGACTTTGACTTCGTCTTAGAAGTGGTTACTTTTGTAGAAGTTGTTGTTTTCTTTGTTTTGTGAGCTGCAAACAAAAAAAATTATTAAAAGTATAAAGGCAATTTGTCCACTCAAATAATATTGAGTGCTTGATGAATTTATAATTTTAACTAGTCAAATACTCCAAATATTTCAGCCAAATCAATATGCTTTTTATCGTGTGGCCTGTCTCTACGTTTTCTACAGGTTATATTTTGGGTAGCGTGCCCAGGAATAGCAATTCTCCCATCCCCCTCCCATCACCTGATTATCAGTCATGGTGAGGGACTTCATCCTTATGTAGTAGACATACCACGCTCTCGCACGAAGCATTTTGCTTCCTCTTTCATAATGCGATCTGTTAAGGAATGGAACTCCCTACCAGCTTCGGTATTTCCGAACAAATACAATTTGGATCTTTTTATGGAAGAGTGAATAGACATCTTCTGGGTAAGCGCACTCTAGCTTAAGACTCATCGTCACTTACTATCAGGCGAGATTGAAGTCAAGCGCAAACCCATCAGCAATAAAAAAAAATACATAAAACAAGTTTCCTGTGTATATGGCCGATCTTGATAGTTTGAATCTTATTACTAACCTAAGTACTTAAATTACTTTACTAAGCCACTACGTACCGGTTTTATTAGATTTTTTGGATTTGTTCTTTTTAGTACCTTTACTGGCTCTAGTGGGTACTTTCCCCCTAAGATATTTTGGTAAAATATTCTTAATTCGTTGTCTCATTTTGTCAAATTCTGGTACAGATCTTTTGCTTCTTGGTGTAACAATGCCCAAATTGTATTGCCATTTCTGCATAATGTCTTCATATTCGGAAAGTTTTCTTCTTGTTACAATATCTAGCTGTTTTCTGGCCAATTCCTTAAATATTTCAGACTTAGGTATCTTCTTTCGCAGAAGTCCCAGTATGTCGTGTTTCGAAGACTTGAGTAAATGTTTAATTTGTTTCAAAAATGACATTTTGGGTTTACGAGTATGTGGTTTTGTAAAAACTGGTGAGTTAAGTTTACGTTTCTCGCTGTCCTCCTCATTGAATATGCTTGAAATTTGTTTACCTATGTCAATCAAATCGCTTGTCATTTTACCCATTATACTTTCACCCATATTTTCTTCAACAGGTACCATTCGCCTAGTATGCGCAAAGTTTATCAGAGCTACAGCATCGTTTAATTTTTTTATGTCTGCAGATAGTACTAAGTGCAATAACTTCATGGTGTACAGTTTGTCTGATGGTGAGCTGTTCTTTATAGCATCGGCCATATCTTGCCATTTAGTACCAATATTTCTCAAGTCGTTAGTTAGGTTGTAGTGTGGATCGTATACTCTTAGACCAACGACAGCAAATTCATCGGTATAATGTTGTTTTATGATTCTTTTTACCACTTTCTTTGCGTCAGATGAGAGTGGATTCAGACTATTTGATAGTGGCATGTTTCTGTCTATAGCTTGAATTATTTTCATAACACGATCTTTTACACAGTCGGATTGTATACTCTGATCATATGGGTTTATTTTTTGTTTTGTATACAAGTCACTCTGGTCACGTGAATGTAACTTACGTCGCGAGTATATGTTACTTTGTTCATATGAATTCGGTTTTACTGTTAACTGAAGGTCATCGTCTTCGAATGTTTCTATTTCAGGTCCGGAATTCCTATGCCTCATCGATTTACGTTTGTTCTGGTGCGAATTTTGCTTAAGTACGTAATATTTCATGGCACTCATAAGGAACTTTAAATCTTTTGGAATATTTCTAGGATCTGAAAGTTGACTAATAAAGACAATGTCTCTAATGACTTCATGTACATCGCTTCTTAGTTTTTCTGAGTATTTTCCTAAGAGCGTCTTATTGCTTGTTCTCAAGCTATATACATTGATAGATGTATTTTCCAATTTGTTTAATGCTGTATAAATAGCCTGTTTCTCTATATTATTGTCTGTTGTATTTAAATCCAAATCTTTATAATGATTAAAAAATTCAATAAGGCTTTGTTTTATTTTGAATAGGTCAGAAATTTCTTTGTGTTTAAAGTTTACAATGTCATTTAAAGGTTGTAAAACATTCATTTTAAGATTTTTGAAGTATTGCATGTTTTTTGTAGAATTGTTTGAAATGATTAATGTATAATTGTTATTAGTATAGTTAGTAGTACTGTTAATTGAGGCTGTTGTCGTCTCTGCATTCGTTTTGGTGACGAACGAGACATCTCTCTTCATAACATTGACAGCTTCAATCTGGTCAATATTATTAGTTTCTGCAAATCGAGGTTTATCGTCGTTGTCATTTAAATCATAGTAGTCTGTAAAAACAATGTCTTTCACAGTACGATAGTTCAAATTATCTCTTAATTTTGCTGACTCTAGCAAATCAATAACGATTTCAGTAACTGCTTTAGTAATTTCTTCTATAGGCCTAGTAGTGTCAGTTACAGAGGCCTCTGTAACTATATTCCCATCCATGACAGGATTCGATAATTGTAAAAACTGATCGTTAAGTTCAAAATTATTATCATCGTAGTTTATAAAATCTTGATATGCAACACCTTCGTTATGGTTGTTGTCTAAAGGTGGCTTTCTTCTGATGTTGGTTTTATTTTCTACTGCTAAACTGTGAAGGACTTCTTCAAAATCTAAGCTTCCAGAATCAGTTTTTATTGTAGTAATTTCTATGTTAGCCTCCGTCAGATTGAACTCTGTAAGTAAATTAAAACCCAAATTAGAGCATAAAAACCTATAACTATCATGAATCATTCAGAAGTTTATGAGTCACATATAAAGTGTATGCATCGATACACCAACATGGGAAATATTCCACGATTAATTTATTCTTTAAAAGAGTATATAGTGATTAAAAAACATGACTTTGTAAGAACAATAGGAAATGGCGCATACGCAAACAAATACATTTGCGTTTCGACAACCAAATAAATAAGAGATTATGTTTCGAATTGGGCTGCATAGTTAAGATCGAAACCTCTTTTGTTGCTTATTCTTTTAAGTATATTTTGTTTCAGAGACGCAAGTAGAAATTGTTTTCGTATCCATTACGTTTGGAAATGAAAAAAAAAGGAATAGTATTATTATCTCTCACTACTTATGAAATGTATAGTTTAGTTTTTAGTTAGAGTTGGGTACCTATTACTAGATAAAGATTAAAGATTACATTAAAATTTACCGTCTGTAACTATCTGTGCCTTAGTAGTATCACTGGTGTTACTTTGAGTGAAAATATTAGGTACTGACATTAATATCACATCACTGGCATTTAATCTAGCAATCGTTGGATGAAAATCATCCACCCATTCAGATATCTCCGCGAAACTTATTTTACTAATTTCCGTTTCGTTGAGTTTCTTTGTAGAGTCAGCTTCTATAACTTTTCTATCAGATTCGTCGACTGAAAAAAAAACACAGTAAATTTTTTAACAGTTTACGGGTCGTCTTTTATAAGGATCATTTTGACAATATCTTTATCAATGACATTGTCTTGAATTATTTAGTAGTACATTAAGATTAAGAACTCTTTTAATAAATTTCATACTAAAAGTAGGAATAGATTTTGATTGGGCTTTTATTTTGGTCGCTGCTATCAAAATAAATTGTGGAAAGTGTGGAAAAGAAATTAGACCTTTCAATTGAAAGCCAGTGTAACTATAGGAACATAATACATTCCGTCAACATTCTAAAGGTGAAACGCAATTACAGCTTTTGCATGTAAAGGTTGCAAGGGAAACAGTAGTCGCTTCAAAACAGGTAGGTTCTCTCTGCTTTTCGATCAGATCGTATAAAAGTTAGCGATGTGTATCTTGGTTACATTAGTATCTACTTTACCAAAAATTTTAGGATATAAATTTAAATACGTTTCAAATTAAAAGTCAATAGGTCCAGAAGTTTTTGAGTCATCCGACAGAACCATATACATAGTTGGATACTGTATTTTCTTCCTTAAACTTTCTTCCTCAACAGTAACATTCTTACCAACTCCTATTGTCGTAGGCTCCGCAACAGTTACATCAGTTGTGTTTTTCCCTGGCGTTCTCATAACTTTAGAGCTGTTGTCTTCCTTAACATTGGAAATAGGTACGCCGTACATCCACTCAGCTAACTGGATGTAACTGATCTTGCTTTTTGGTGTAGTAGATGTTTCTTTATCAGCACGCTTTACTCGAATGGGATTCGTGTCAGCTGTAATACAGTTACTTATGAAACATAGAGTATTTAGCAGGAAATTAATTTCCTACTCCGTAGTAAAAGTAGCGTTACTACAAGTAACTCTACCAGTAGCGGTGTTACTTCTTGATGTTGATGCAGATACAAGAACTCACTGCCCCCCTCCATACGCGTCTCTCAGACGATTTCTGTGTTCAGAGCACGAGTTAAAGAGCACTACCTTACTCTCTGTCAATAATATATCGTATATTTTTATTATATTGTATTATATTATATTCTATTATATATACATATATATTTATGTATCTGTATTGGTATTTATAGTTTATTAGTTTATGCTTATTGTGTTATATGTTCTATGATTATTTAATATATAGTAGGTACACGCGACTACTGCCTCTCCATAATCCCTTGCCTTCACCGCCGGTTAGCTGGAAGAAATTTCTTTAGATATTTCTAATAAGCAGATATATCTGCTTATCCTTTTGTTTAATTTTCTTTTCTTTGTGTTGTTCTTTGTATATTTGTGTGTACAATAAACTATTAAATAAATGATAAATAAGATGGACTATATTTCATCTGCATCAGTAACATATTATCATGGTCCAATTTTGGGTAAACCTTCCTTTGCAAACCGGTCATTTTGTACAAGAATGTTATTTGTTGGAACGTCAGTTGCAGGTCCGCCGTTTTTGGGATCGATACTTGCAGTAACGCTATTTAAAATCATCGTCAGGTCATTCTTCTGATTCTCACCGTTCTCCAGATGCTCCAGAACCATGACGAGCGTCCTATGGTCTGCGTGTAACTTAGTGGTATCTGCCTGACACTTTTGCACAGCGGTGCAGTTCCAAGTGCCTTCCTCGTCACATTCGCAGGTCTTGCAGCCGACGCATATGTTCTCTGAACATTAAATTAATAAATTTAAATGCACAAACATCTGTCTAATTCAAGTATAGCGAAGATTTATTGATAAATCCTCTTACTCGAAAGGTAGGAAAACTTAGAAAGTTGGAAAATGGGTCACAGGTCAAAATTTTGTCCCGCGATCAGATACAGCACCTACCAGAGGCCACAATATCATCACCAGCGTGCAAGGGTCCACTGCTGGACATAGGCCTCTCCCAAGGCGCGCCACTGAACCCGATCCTCTGCTCTTCTCATCCAGTCACTACCAGCCGCCTTACGCAGATCGTCGTCCTACACTAAACTTGCTCAGTCGCGGCCTCCACTTGAGAACTCATTTATTCCAACGGTAATCGGTTCTCCGACAGACAGATGTCACCAGTCCACTGCCGTTTCAACCTAACTTTCATTTGGAGAGCTTCCTTAAATACGGGTTTCAATAAGGGGGGGAGGGGGGAAGGGGAGGGGGGGGGGGTATTTTATACAGCATATGTATATTTATTTCCATTTCAGAGTTAAAAGTTCATCACCTATATTTATGTAATATGTGTTTTCAAACTTTATTAAAAGTACATTTCTTTATCAAATTTGGTACTAAACGCATTATACTTGTCCTTTCGGTTACTCTAAGGTTGACTGGAGAGGTCCCTAAGTGGGATAAGTCCGCCTTACGTACACAGTTTAATTCCTATTTTATTATTGTTGTTGTTGTTGTTATTTTTGGTACAATAAAGCGTTTACATACATACATCTAATTTCGGATGCAGTCTTAAGAGAATCTCAGTTTTTCAATGTAGGTACAAATATTCAGAAACTCACCCCTAGTGCAGTCGGTGAAGCGAGAGATGTACGGTATACAGTCCTTGTTACGAGGGTCTTTTGAGGCTGAAATATCAGAAATCAAAAATTCAATTAGTACATTGTTTCATCATCAGCTTATTTTTGTCTCCACTGCAGGAGCACAACCCTCTCTCATCTGCCGGAGACAGACGGAGGATTGGGCCTACACTCCCCGCGCTGGCCAGACGGGTTGGGGAGGCCTGATTGATGTTTTATAATGTATTCCCTCAGTCGCCTTGTACGACATCCACGGGAAGAGTTGGAGTGGTCCTATTCTACTCTACCGGAAACCACACGACATTGTTTACTATGAACTTATATATGAATGTTGCCTATATTAAGTCTGTGTGCCTGTTAGCGCGTGTGTGCTACGTCCTAACTTATAAAAGACTAGCTTTTGCCCGCGACTTCGTCAGCGTAGGTTTCGATATTTTCGGTTTTATTTTACAGTTTTAAGGATTAATTTGTATGCCGTGTGGTTTCCGGTAGAGTAGAATAGGACCACTCCAACTCTTCCCGTGGATGTCGTACAAGGCGACTAAGGGAATACATTATAAAACATCAATCAGGCCTCCCCAACCCGTCTGGCCAGCGAGGGGAGTGTAGGTCAAATCCTCCGTCTGTCTCCGGTAGATGAGAGAGAGTTGTGCTCCTGCAGTGGAGACAAAAATAACCTGATGATGAAGGATTAATATGGGTTGCCGTAGAAATGGGATGTTTTTGTCGGATAAAACTTTCCTATGTCCCATTTCTGGACGTAACCTATATGTGTGCCAAGTTTTATCCCGATCCTTTCAGTGGTTGAAGTTGAACAAACATCCAAACTTTCGCATTTATAATATTAGAGGGATAAAACAAATTGTTTTTTACGTAAATTACGCCTTACCAACTGTATCAATTATGATAGAGCGTTAAACTAAAAAGTGATAGTAACCTTTGTCGACCAAATCAAACATCATAGTGTCCACTTCCGATCGCAGTTCAGGCACGGGCACTATGGGATCGTCGAGAGCTTCCGGATTATCGACCATCTCAGAAGTCCTAACGTAGTATTCACATCTGTTGAAGATAGATCTATATTATAAGACAGATATAGAAGATAAACTAATAAAAATAAATAAATAAATAAAAAAAAACATTTATTTCAGGCGTTACCCATAGAGTGTTAGTAACAAAGATACCTTATAACTATGTTAGTAACTTAATATTAAAACAATTAAAATGAAATTTTTGTATCTTTGACGAGGTGGACGCGGGTCCAGTGCTGCATAAGCACTGTCCACGTCCAGCCTCGCCGCCACAGTCTAACTAATAAATCCATAGACCGTACACACACATCATCATCAGCCGAAACATGTCCACTGCTGAACATAAGCCTCCCCAATAGAATGACAATTTTATGATGGGTTGGCATTGGGGGATTTGACAAGATAACCACGCTTGGCAGGCGGATTGGTGATCGCGTTATGATATTGATTAATATACACAGGAGAACGCAGCTGCCCGTCACTGGTGCAATCCATTAGTCAACTTGACGACACCCACGGGAAGATTGGGGGTGGTCCTATTCTAAGCCGGAAACCGAATGAAATAAAGACTAAATGTTAAGTTAGGTTAAGCCCAATGTTTCTGTGAAAAGTCCATCAGAATCCGTTCAGTAGTTTTTAAGTGATGCGTGCACAAACTCACAGACAAACAGACAAAAATTCCAAAAATGATTGAAATGTCTATTACTTATCCCTAGACCCCTCAATTTTTTTTAGCAAATATCTTAATGTACAGACACGCGAAGTTTACGATTTTATTTATTAGAATAAAGCATCTTCTCATAACAGTATCTAAAACAAAATCAGATTTCGCCCGCAATAACTCGCCAAGAAAGTTACCATGCGATATTTCTAAAACCCTTTAAGACTTTGGAGTAACCACCGATAGTCTCTTTAAGTCTGTTAAAACTTAATTGACATCGGTACAGCCGTTTCTGAGATTATTCAAGACAAACATACAGACAGACAATCATAAAATATGATTTTAATGCTTTTATTTCGAGTAAATAAATCAGTATATGTGTTAGTTACATATTATCATAGACTAAGAAAGCCACGGACGCCTCACGCAAGGCTTCAATTTCAAAAAATAAATCAGAGTTAGGTCATTTTAGTTCCGACCAATCATGACAAGTCCAAACTTGGACCAAACACCTTAACACTTTGACAGAAATGTTTTATAAGCATGACTCCTAATGTTTGAGCTTATAATATAGTTGACGGAGATAGATCTATTGAGTTTTTTTTAAAGGTATGCAGCATCCTGGTTCATTAAATCCCTCAATGATTTGCGACCTTTGTTGCAATATCGCATATCTGGTTTTTTCGTCTAAGAATGACCATACTTCTCGTCGTGTATACCAGTGTCTGAAGACAAAAGTCTTCAACCAGTGCATCCTACCCGTAATGACCTACGGCGCCGAAACGTGGACATCGACAGTGGAACTCAAGATCGCTCAGTGGGCTATGGAAAGAGCTATGCTTGGAGTTTCTCTAAGGAAAAGGATACGAAATGAGGTGATCCGCCAGAGAACTAAAGCCTTCGACATAGCTCAAGAAGTTAGTACGCTGATGTGGCAGTGTGCTGGTCACATCTGTCAGAGAACCGATTACCGCTGGGGTAAACGAGTTCTCGAGTGGAGACCGCGATTGGGCAAGCGTAGTGTGGAACGCCCCCCCGATAGATGGAGCGACAGGCGTAAGGCGGCTGGCAGTGACTGGATGAGAAGAACCGAGGATCGGGTTCAGTGGCGCACCTTGGGAGAGGCCTATACTCTTTCAGGATGATGATGATGATAACCAAACATGTCTAATTTTTTGACAGCACCTGTAAATGTTCATCGTGATGCAGTCATTGTCGATGCCGTAGCACATGATGCAGCCATTGCTGTCAGGAGACCTTCTGAACATGAAGCCCAGATCTTTGAAGAACTGGAACTGCTGTTTTCTGGGATCCTCCCATTTCCCAGCTGCAGACATAAAGACAATGTTAATAATAAAAACAAATAACACGTACTCATGTCTAAGCACAAGGTTGGATTCCCTGTTGATACTGTGGATAGAACTGTACAAAATGGTTAACTGTCCAATTCCTCTGAACATCTGGAGTAGGAGTATATCTCAGACATTCACACCAATTATCCAGTCCCAAACTAGGCAGAGCCTGTGGTATGGTTACTAGATAACGGATAGACATACTTAAATAAATATATAAACATCCAAGACTTGGGTACAAACATTCATATTCATCATACGAACATTTGCCCATAGCGGGATTCGAACCCGCAACCTCCGGCGTGGCAGACCGAGAGCTACCCGTTCCGCCACGGAGGTCGTCTTAAATTAAGTATTATCAGAGATAATAAATATTACTCCCCTCTTTCCCGTGGGGGTCGTCGAGGCGACAAAGGGATTACACCAGGGACGAGCAGGAGCGTTCTCTTGTGTGTGTGTATGTTAAAATCATTACTGCGATCACCAATCCGCCTGAAAAGCGTGGTGATTATGGCAAATCCCCCAATGGACAACTTACCAAAAGTGGTATTCTATTGCGGAGGCCTATGTCAGCAGTACAAATACAAAATACAAATAACTTTATTGGTTCAAGAACATTAGGGTCCTTATACTAGACATATCTATATAGATATATTATTACAAGCAGTAGCCTGGCTCCCAAACTAGGATTCCCTGTTCTATGGGTAGCCAGTCTTTCATTGAAGAAGTGAACAAATGTTGTAAAAAAATTAAGTTTAACTCTGTAGTAGTACAAAAACAACAAAGACAACACAACACAAGCAGGTATGTTGGTTCATACACAATACATACCAGCAGTAGGTAATATCCAAAATTTTGTACTTAGAAAACGTATTTAGGCTGATGATGATGATGATGATATTACTAGTTATTATCCCTAACAAAAGGTTGCATTTGATATCACTCTCACATAGAACGCTATAACCCAAAAGAAAACAAAAACGCCTATTAAGTTATATATGTCCGGAAACGCAAAAGACGGACAAAGAATTCAATTCCTTAGCAGACCACTCTGAAATGCTTCAAGCGAATGATGAATAGATTGAGTAGATCAGGTTGCAACGTCGAGTAACGTTTAGTATTAGTAAACAAACTATTGAAATCTAATAGCAATTCAGTAAAACCTGAAGTTTTGTAGCTAAAGGTACGTTATAATTAAAGACGACCTCCGTGGCGGAACCGGTAGCTCTCAGATTGCCACGCCGGAGGTTGCGGGTTGGAATCCCGCTAGGGGCAAATGTTCGTATGATGAATATGAATGTTTGTACCTAAGTCTTGGATGTTTATATATTTATTTAAGTATGTGTATCCGTTATCTAGTAACCATAGCACAGGCTTTGCCTAGTTTGGGACTGGATAATTGGTGTGAATGTCTGATATATTTATTTACTAGCTGTTGCCCGCGACTTCGTCCGCGTGGACAACTTAACATTACACATTCTTATGTATTACGTGTCACTAAATCCTAAAAGAAATCTATTAATCTGGTTATGCATTAAAAATATTAATATACATAAAAAAACATACTATCCAATTGAGAACCTCCTTTTTTGAAGTCGGGTAAAAATTAGCGTTCCGGCGGCGGTTTCGCCCGTTGGCCCACAGTTTTTAGGTTTCCGTAGCCAAATGGCAAAAAACGGAACCCTTATGGATTCGTCATGTCTGTCTGTCTGTCCGTCCGTATGTCACAGCCACTTTATTCCGAAACTATAAGAACTTACTATTGAAACTTGATAAGTGGATGTATTCTGTGAACCGCATTAAGATTTTCACACAAAAATAGAAAGAAAAAAAAACATTAAATTTTGGGGGTTCCCCATACTTAGAACTGAAACTCAAAATATTTTTTTTCATCAAACCCATACGTCTTCAAAAATGATATTGAGGTTTCTAATATAATTTTTTTCTTAACTGAATAGTTTGCTCGAGAGACACTTCCAAAGTGGTAAAATGTGTGCCCCCCCCCCCCCCTGTAAGAGAATGATAAAACTAAAAAAAATATATGATGTACATTGCCATGCAAACTTCCAGCGAAAATTGGTTTGAAAAAGATCTAGTAAGTATTTTTTTTAATACGTCATAAATCGTAAACCACAATACTATTATTAAAACATCGATCAAAGTTACAACGAACTACAATAACTTTTATATTATGTTACTTGCTGCTACGGAACCCTTCATGGGCGAGCCAGACTCGCACTTGGCCGCTTTTTTTAAAATAAAGTTGACATTTACATTTATCATGAATTAAAAGATTATCATATAATCAATGAATTTTTTTATATTTTAATATTGTGCAAATTAGGTGATATTTCCTTCCCCCCCCCTCCAATTTGTCCTTTCCATACCCTTTCTTTCTTTCCTTCTCCATCCCCTTCCCACAACGTTGAAAACCCTTTCCCCCACCCCTTCCCTCTCCCTACTCCTACCTCTCCCCCTTCCCTTAACCCACCCCTTCCTACACCCTTTATTTACCACTGCCCCCTCATCTTTCCTCTCTTACCCTAATCCCTCTATGCTTTTCCATCCGACTTCCTTCCCCTCCTATTCCCTTCCTATGTTGCATATCCAATTAACTGTACAACAAAATGTCTGTCAAACTGCTGGACATGCCTTCCCCAATGAATGCCACAACGCCCTACAGATCCAGCCGCTTCCGGCCACCATCTTCAGGTCGTCCTGGCAGCAGGGCGTCCCACCCTGCGCGTGGGACGTCGCGTCCCACTCTAGAACCCGTCTGCCCCAACGGCCGTTCGGTACTACGACAGATGTGACCTGCCATTTCAGCTTACTAATTTTTTCGGCTATGTCGGTCACCTTCGTTATTCATAGGATCACCTCATTACGAATCATATCCCTCATAGAGTCCCCGAGCATTGCCGTCTCTATAGCTCGCAGAGCCACTTGAATCTTGTGGATAAGGCCCACCATCAGTGTCCACGTCTCCGCGATGTATCGATTTTTGTATCGAGACTTGTGGAAATACCTGAAATACATCAGCTAAAATAAATCTATAAATGAGCTATAAAACATCTCTGTCACTTTTTGTCAAGTTCTTGCATCGACCAGTAATGTTGAACTACACTTTCATACAAATGATATGAAATGAGAGCTCAACTTGTATATCAGCATCCTGACATTTTATTGAGATATAACTTATACCAGTATGAGGCCCGAACTCAAAGCTATTAAACAGTGAAAACGCCGTCAAATTCGGTTCAGCAGTTTCCAAGATTAGCCCGTACATACATACATACATACATACAGACAGATAAGAATTTTTTAAATTATATTTTTGGACTCTACTGGTCTTCAGTAACGTCCGGGCAGTGAAATTTTTTTTTTAACTTCAATGTACAGATTCGCTTTTCTTTTGTTTTTTCTACTCTTTTATTATATGTATAGATTTATTTGATTGGTTTAAGAACCACATTAAAAACAGAAGAATTTTTACACAAGTCTTTTCTTTTTATAGCATAGTGTCTAGTGTGTATAGTGTCATTTAAGAAGCTGGTCTATTTTATTGTGGGATCACCTGCCCAATGTGATATAAACCTCCCAGTAATCTTTTTAGATCCAGTCCGTGGACTTAGAGAATTGTTGAAGATTATACAATTATAATATTAACTTGACGCTGTATAATTAATACAAATAAATGAATATGATTAATAGGAAATAGTTCACCAATGCATTTTCAGGTCAAAAGAGTGTCACTTAAAAGCAACTTATGAAATGAGACAGAGACACTCGAATGACAAAGTGAGAAGAGTAACAAATTCTCACCGGAGACGGCGCTGATGACAAGCAAACAGATGCACAGAGCGTGCATTCCGACGCGGTGACCGTTGAATAACTGCAAGCTGCCGTTTCGTAACATAAACGTGTTTGGAGAAAACACCGTTTTGGTTTCACAGGGCGGATTTGGGAATACAAAGCACTGAAAAAATCTGGAATTCTTTATTTTTCTGGCCTGCATGCGCTCAATAGCTGGCCATTTAACATGCGTGTCTTCACCACGTTGCTTTAACGCTTATTTTATCGTTAAACATACTATGCTTAAGATGGTGAAAGAGAATTTGTTTATCTTCTCACTTTGTCATTCCAGTTTCACTAAGACACACATGACATAGGAAACTGGAATGACAAAGTGAGAAGATAAACAAATTCTCATTGATTAGATTAGATTAGATTTATTTATTTCACTTTTACATCTTAAAAATTCAATTTTACATGTCATTTTAATATGGTAAAAGGGATCGGCATAAAATAAAATAATGTATAAATTACAATGTCTACAATTCAAATAATGTCATAGTATATAACATACTATCTATGTCAGTATATAATATTAAAATTAAAAATGCACTTGGTATTAAATTATCACAAATTAAATTAAACGTCAGAGGGCCCACCAATTTAATTTTTTAGAAAATTCATTTATGGAATAATATTCATTTTCCAACAAAAGGTTTTTCAGTCGTCAACAAAACGTTTCGTCATTGGTCTCGTTACGTAGATAGACGGCGCTGATCACAAGCAAACAGATGCACGAACATAAATTGCCGCATTTGACCACAAGAATGATGCTACGAGCATCTAATCCAAAAGTGTCGTTAACTTGGCCCCAAATCCGTCCCTCGTAGGAAAAACGTGAATTTTGTTCAGCATGTTTGTAAACAATAAACTCGCAACATTCGTACGGCGGCGAGGTCTGGGCCGCAGAAGCGACCGGGCCCAACGATGATCATCCTACTGTTTCTGTTATATTCGGTGCTTGCTTCAGGTAAGTCTTTTTAATATATGTTTTAATCTTCATGCAGATGTAATAGGGTTCCAAACCTTGCCTTTATCAAAATTATCTTACTTTCACCAATTTTTTTTTTAATAGTAAATAAATATTTAATCAATAAAAAAAATCTCAGTTCAAAACTACGAACCTTATTCTCCATAATCCCAATTTGCTATGTACAAGCTCGAGAAATCAATGTAGAAGGTCAAACATCTGTAAAAAAAATTACTCTGACCCATGTTAGAGAATAATAAATATAAATACCTAGGTAACTACTTGCTTCAACCTGACGAAGTAAAACAACTCAGTGCTAAAAGCATTGTGCAGTTTCTAACTGCTGCAAGGCTTAACACGGAACTATACTATGGTGGCGATCACAATAGACCAGAAATGGTCGCAGTGATACAAGGTCTAGACTGAGATCTAGAAATAGCCTCAACTCGAATAATAATAATAACTATAAATAGGCAACTTACTAAAAATATTACTTGTCCTAACTACATGAACATAAATAAACACCTCACATAAACATATTGCATATAACTCAGTTTAAGTAGTTTTGTATAGAAATATATTACTATTACAGTTTTCAAAGGGATGGCAGATGAAAATACTCCTAAGGTCAACACGAAGTTCAAAGGACAGTCAGGATTACGACGTATGAACCCACGGGTCCAATTTGGTTGTCTTTTTACACCCAAATAAGATCACAAAGTTTCTGCAAGTCTTCTGCACCTACTGGTTTATTTTTGTTTGACTCTCTGATGTCTTGACTTCTTCCAATTTCTTGTCCAGAGTTCAGATTCTCGTATTCGTTAAAGTTACTTCATCTACTATTTAATTTATTACTTACATTATATTGATTTACTCATCTTTATCACTTGCACTTCATAAAAGCACTCTGACAATCACTCATAGAGAACATACTATCTCGATTAAGAACATTGTGCGGGAGCTATTTTCTTCCTTTGTGAGAAGTTCGTCTAGAAGAGTAGTTTTTTCTTTATTTAACAAAAATTACAATACATAAGTTACAGTAATGTCCACAGAAATTGAAGCCCATTTGTATGTGAACAGAGCGCTCACGTGATCAGTACATTAGCCTACACCCATCGGCAAGAAATGCTTGTGCAGTTCGTGCTTTAGTAATCCACCTGATACAATGTATTTAAAATCAGATGGCAAAGAATTCCAAATTTTAGCCATAACATAACCGCTGGTACGCTCACCGTAATAGTTGACACATCTTCGAACATTTATTCTCTTGTTTGCTTAAGAATATTGTCTTTTAGTTACGTTAATATTATTTCTGATATAGTTAGTGAAGCCATTTCTGCTTTATTTTTGTTTGGTATTCATTTATTTTAAGTCTCTAGGTTCTAACTTCTTCCAATTTCTTGCTCAGATATCGAGTACAGGTCTTTATTAACTTTAAGTGATTACTTTGACTACTATTTCAACTTACTATTTTTATTTTTAATTTGTCTATTCATCTCTGTCACTCTCGACATCAGTTTTACTGCATCTTCGCGTTTAAGAGTTTCTCTTCTTCATTGTGAGCAGTTCGTCCAGGAGAGTAGTGAAACGTGTTTCTAGGGCCACTTTATCTTACCCAAATCCGCCTCTGACGAGGAAACGTGAACATTTTCGCCATGTTTACTAACAGACGCCGCGATCGAATTTCGGCGTTGTATGTGCGCGCGCGCGGCTTTCTCGACCACTGCCTGTTGGACGCGACATGCTGCTGCTATTCCTGTTGATTCATCATGTGCTTGCCAAAGGTGAGTGATCCGTCTTATTCAGGTCCTCAAAGACTGTTGAAGAAGTAAGACAGCTATATATTTGCCGGCTACATCATCATCATCATCAGGTTATTTTGTCTCCACTGCAGGAGCACAACCCTCTCTCATATGCCGGAGACAGACTGAGGACTTGGCCTACACTCCCCGCGCTGGCTAGACGGGTTGGGGAGGCCTGATTTATGTTTTATAATGTATTCCCTTAGTCGCCTTGTACGACATCCACGGGAAGAGTTGTAGTGGTCCAATTCTACTCTACCGGAAACCACACGGCAAACGGCCGGCTATATAATTGCCAGCAATGTATTAGAGTATGTATTGGTACACTATGTACTTACCAAAGGTGAGTGACTGAAAGAGCTTTGTATTTAGATTCTTAATGCAATAATCTTCTAAAAGTGAAAGACGGATATCTATTAATCTGCACTCTGAAAGAGGAATCGGTTGGGATACAGAACGGATGCACCACGTATTCGCCAGAGGTAAGTAATAAATATAGTTTAATATTTCTAGATTCTGGAATGCCGCTGTAGATTGCAGAAGAGAGTAAGAATGCGGTCCAGATCCTAATAAAGTACGACTGTTGTATTTTACTTCATTGCCGAGTATTAAACTTCTGTCAGACTTGCTGATGTTAACATCATCTACTATGAGAGTGTGATCTTTCTTCCTTACTACGTCTACTATATTGAATATATTATACTTCTTCTGTATATTTTTGAATTATGAATCATACCTACCGTCGTTCTGTAATTTTGAATTTGATTCGACTTAACGACATGAAAGCAAAGGGTACGTTCCGCATGATTATGTAAATACCAGTTTAATTCTGCTAGTGATGATTATTTATCACTAGCGCCATCATCAACCGGCAAACACAGTAACGATGACGCAGCAAGGTACTCGTAAATGTTGATTTTCAGTTTCGTCAATACCGTTTGGGTGTTTGGAATCATGACCTGTGTTTAATGATATTTTTCATTCGTTGATTTGTTTTACGTAATTTCTAAAACTGGTACAATATTGATACTGATTTATTTTGCATGTTTTGCCGCAATATTTTGTGCTATTATTCTGTATAATACTTTTGAACGTTTGAAGGGATTTCTTGTCGATTCTTTCCCACTGAACGTGTCTATGAAATAATAGTAGATCTGATTTTAATCTTTTCAATATGAGTAAGTTTCAGTATCTACAGTTTATCTATATATGGAGCAGAGCTCTTCTTTATGAGTTATGTCAATCTTACGTTCTTTTGTTACAGGGGTCATACCCGGCAACGCTTCGACCCTATAAGATCTTCTGTGTCTTTGATGGCTCTGATTTCCAAGAATTTGCTTCATAAAACAGCTATTAGCAAGGAATAAGAGGCTGTAGTTCGTCTGTCAGCTTGTGCACTGATTTCGCACAGCAAGTGATTTATCGTATTGCTGTTCTCTCCACAGGCTCTTCACAGTCTACGGTCTCATGCCTTATCCTATGTAGAGGATGCCTCACACCAGATTGGCTTGTTAACGCTCCTACGATAAGCCAGACCTGTTTCTTCGTTTCTTTCGTTACTCTACTCTGTAATCTGACTTCAATTGGTTACCTATCTGATAAAGTCTAGAAGTTGTCTAACTCCTTAACAAGTAATCTTCCACTGTCACAGTTTAAGCTAAGGCTATTCAGAGCACCAGATTCCTTAACTTTCCTAACTTAAACATCAAACCATCAGACTGATCTTTAAAATTTCTTCGACAGATTTCCCGAAGCAAACCAACTACATAACGAAGCACATCGACTCATGCCCCGAAGTCGGTTATTTCTTCCGCCAGGAGCTCGGCAAGTCCTCTCACCCTGGGACCTGCTACCTGTGTTTCTGTAGGGAGAACAACACAGCTGTATGCTGGCCGAGGGACAACAAGCGGTGCGATGTGGAACATTATCATCACCATGGAGTTGGAAAGAGGTGAGGCAGCTAGTATTCTAGTCTAGCTAGTAAATTTTGTAGTCAAACAGTCTATAAAGATTGCTAGGCTCTGGGAGGAAGTAGAGGAAACCCCCATGCACCTCCTGTGCGAGTGTGGCCCACTGATGCGTAAAATAAATACATACTTAGGTAACTACTTGCTTCACCCTGACGAAGTAAAACAACTCAATGCTAAAAGCATTGTGCAGTTTCTAACTGCTGCAAGGCTTAACACGGAACTATAGCATGGTTGCGATCACAATTGACCAGAAATGGTCGCAGTGATACAAGGTCTAGACTGAGATCTTGAAATAGCCCCAACTCGAATAATAATAATAATCTATAAAGATGATCGGAACCAACTGAATTCGGAGCAGGATAAGATAGATATATAGGCATTTTTGGGGACGTCGACAAGCTGTTATGTTGAAGAGTTAGTAGTGAGATCATATCTGATGACTATGACTACCTCACTCAAATTAAAGTAGTATCTGTTGCTTAAATAAGAGAAATGAAATTGGAAATAGGGGAAAAAACAAGACTTACATGAAATTTCTTGAGCTAACGACTTTTTTCGTGGCGATCGCTTTGTCGGTTCCTTTGCAATTGTTTTTCTATTGGTCTAAAGCGTCGCACACACTTCACACGAGTCGCGATCGCGTGTCCTGTCTTTTTTGGATAGGTGGGAATGGGATAGATAGATACACACCAATAATGTAGTAAATACTTGTAAGTAAATTATGTGATGTGTGTGACGTAATTAATAGATGGCATTAACATTATCTACAACCGAAAATGTCTTTACCTACCTCCCTCCCAGGGAGAGAGAGAGGTAGTTAGAGATGTCTTCTTCTTTCTCTGCCTCCCTCCCTTCTTTTTAATGTAGTTATCAGTCAGTGCAATCCCTTTCACAAGGGCTCGGGGTAACTGCCTTCAGCCTCCCAGCGTGACGGCTCTCCCTATATAACATTTCACATACGTCACGGCGTTCTCTATACTATTAACTAAATAGGTACTTAATATAACTGCGTGAGTTACACTATACTTTGCGTAGAGAGTCATTAAGAGAAAAGTTTAAAGAAATAAGCATATTATCGGTAGCTGGTCAATTCATTTTAGATAATATTTTATATGTCAGAAAAAATTTATCTCTCTTTTTGAGGCACTGTGACAATAATAGTTATAATACAAGAAATAAAAATAAACTTGTTTTACCAGGGTTAAGACTAAGTAAGGTCAGTAAATCGTTCACGGGGCAATGTATACGCTTCTACAACAAACTACCAGAGGAAATCTTAAATATGACGGACAGAAAGTTTAAGATTCACATTAAAAAACAACTTTGTAAGAAAGCCTATTATAAAATAAACGATTATTTGAATGACAAAGATGCCTGGTACTAATGTTAACTCAGCTTCGCAAAATCTTTATTAATTGTATGCAAACTTGATTTTTAAAAGATGTTGCGTGAAGTTTGTTGCGCCGTTTCTTCTTCACAGCGCTAACACCTAGGAAGCGGTAGTCGATAAAATAAATGTACCAAGTGTACTCATATGCAATAAACGATTTTGACTTTGACTTTGCTACGACATGCATATACAGACGGAAATCCTCTACCACACGGATTTTCTTTATTTGATTAAAATACTGGGTTCCTTCGATATAGTCTGCTAACTGTTGGTGACTGAAGCTATAAAGCTAGTTAAGATCTAGTTAAGGTCAGCTTCTTCAGCAATAAGCTTAATCTCTAATTGCTATGATTACTCCTATTTCAGAGACGCGCGGCCTCGACGTAGCCCTGCGGGTCTAAGCGATATATTCTTTCGGGATGCGGCACGAGATGGTAAGGAACAATACGGATCCAGTTATAAGAGCTGTGTGATTTCCGGCTTAGAATAGAGCCACCCCCAATCTTCGCGTGGGTGACTAAGGGAGTGCAACAGGAACGGGTAGCAGTGTTCTCCTGTGTATAATAATAATAATAATAGACTTTATTTAAGCAGTAAGTTCACACAAGACAAAATTTACATAAATTTATGACAATAGTTTAAATTAATTAAGTAATAGTTAACAGTGTAAATATGTGGTACGGGAACCTAAACTAGGTCGCCCTGTATCAGAGGCTCTAGGTCTCTATCCTCTGTCAGTTTATAAGATAATTACTGCGATTACCAATCCGCCTGCCAAGCGTGGTGATTTTATGGCAAATCTCCCAATGGACAGCCCATAATAAGTGGTATTATGGTACAAGAAGTTTGACGCAAAACAAAATGGGGAGAAGACTTGACACTTATTTCAGTGTTATTAATTTCACTAGCTGTTGCCCGCGACTTCGTCCGCGTGGACAACTTAACATCACAAATTATTATGTATTTCCAGTAGCATTACTATAACTGGCATTCTATTGGGGAGGCTTGTGTTCAGCAGTGGACGTATATAGGCTGATGATGGATATCATTTTACACGTCAGGTAAGTAATGTAGTTGCGTTGTAACTTTCATTTAAAAGTTTCTAAATTAAAATATCTCTTAAAATTAGGAAATTAAAGACTCTGAGGCCCATGGGAGTCTGAATGGGAATCTTTACAACGATCTCTATGTCTACTAGATGGAACGTTCCAAACAATCGCTCTGTTCATTCACGCAGAACATTTAATTATTACTAAATATTGACGCTACGGTTAAATAATTTCAATATTTAGTAAATAATTAAATGTTCTGAGTAGTAACTGCACAAGTTTCATTGTGAATGTGAAAGAGTAGTGGCTACTTGCGTGGAACAGAGCGATTGTTTGGAACGCTCCATCTAGTAGTACATAGAGATCGTTGAGTCTTTAAAGTATTTTTGGACACACAAAAAAACACATACACTTGTCTAATCCCAAACTAGGATTTCCTCCTATGCTATGTGAATTAATCAAGGATTGGACCAATCCACAAATTTACGTATGTACCTATGTAAACGCTTTATTGTACCAAAATTAACAAAAATAAATTTAACCGATATCATGTCAGCCTTTAAACGTCCACTGCTGGACATAGGCCTTCCCCAATGAACGCCACCACACCCGGTCCTCCGCCCTCCGCATCCAGACGCTTCCGGCCACCTTCTTTAGGTCGTCGGTCCACCTGGCGGCTGGGCGTGCCATACCAACTTAACAACCGATACCTACTTATACAAATTGTCAAAAGTTGTCTGTCCCCAGTGGGGTTGAACCTACAGCCTCTGGCAGTTCTTTAAGAGTAATTGATATCATTTTTCGATATCAGCTGAAAGTTTCTTGATATCTCGTGCTAATAGACTTTGACTTTGACAAATGTTTTCCGCAGTGACTGTTCCCAGCGTAACTCAACAACCGTGCAAACCATCAGAGTCCTACAGCGTGGGTTGCCCTCCAGGTGCGTAGAGCAACACGCGCGTTGCAATTATTTATTAACACTTGCCCATATTTTTCAGTGTTCAATGTACAGATACCTGCGGTTTGTAAGCCTTTCGAGTCTGGTTACAACGTGGGTTGTCCCCCAGGTGAGCATTATACGTGTTGTATTGTTTATTTGCCCCATCCCCCTTCCATCACCGGACTGGCAGGCTGGGGAAGGACTTCATCCTTATGTAGTAGACATACCACGCTCTGCTTCCCCCTTCATAATGCGAACTGCTAAGGAATGGAACTCGCTGCTTCGGTATTTCCGGACAAGTACAACTTGGATCTTTGTAAAGGAAGAGTGAATAGGCATCTTCTGGGTAAGCGCGCTCCACCGTAGGCCTCATCGTCAGTTACCATCAGGTGAGATTTAGGTCAAGAGCAAACCCATCAGGAAACAAATAGCACGGCTGGTAGTACGTCCTAGTGGGCAGGCGCCGATAGTTAGAAAGAGAAGCTCTTATATTGTAGACGTACAACGCTGTCCCTCTCTCAATCGCGCTTGGTGCAGTAGCCATCCTTATTATTATTTACGCACACATACACACGTGTACGGAGAGGTTGGTGCGCCTGTAGTAAATCTCACGCCGCTCTGCAATGCGAAAGCGTAGGTACCAGTACTAGGCGAATCGCATACGACTGTCAATGTTTGGTTCAGCGTAACATTGACTCTGTTCTATGCGCGTAAGATTCAATTTGTCTTGCGCTGAATTTTGTAGAAAATTTTGCGGCATTATTCTGAATCAGCCCACGACGACGTGGCGTGAGTTTGTAATATATGTCACAAGGAAATCGCTAAAAATTTTAAGTCATTCAAAGCCGTACTGATGAATCGTGGATACTATTACTGTTATGAAACTACGTCGTATAGAAATATGGTAATGCAAGTGCATGGTAATATACATTGAACTAAACTTATAAAGACCAACCTTATAAACAACAAGTGACCAACATTATAAAGATTGTTGTTTGTATTTCAGCTGACTGGTGCGTTGGATGCACGGTGTGCGACTGCGATGCGCATGGGCACTGGGACTGTCATACTTTAAGTTTTTGTCCAGAGAGTAAGTTAATAAAAGACAATTTAAAAACAACTATAACTTAATTTATTTATTTATATTTTATTGTACGCAAATACAATCACACACCTAATTTAAACGTATAATGTACAAAAGACGCACTTAACTCTGTAAGAGTTTTTTTCCAGTAAACCTTCAAGATAACTCAAGCAGATAAGCAAGAAATTCATACGCCTTATTCGTATATAATGTTAAAATTTTTATACATAAACATAGGGCGCGATTCTAGAGGTACACACTTAAATTTAAAATGCATTAAAATGCATTAAAATGAGTTAATTTTAGTTTAACGTGACTTGGCATTCTCAAGGCGCCAATTTTAACTTGACGTTTTTAAATTTAGGCGTTTTTTTTTTTTAATATTATTTTAGATACAACTTTTGTTAATCTGCATTCTGGAGTCACCAAAACCTATGTAAATTTATAAACGTCAAACTAAAATAACTTAAATTTAACCGTCACCTAAAGAGGTCACACTTAACCTCAAAACTACAGGGATATTTCGACTTTTTACTCTAAATATCGCAGATTTTTTTTTCGGTTCGAGAAGGACTCGAACTTTTCATGTAGAAAATTGTGGGAATCTAAAGCTAGGTAGTTAAATCTAGCACTTTTCAATGAAACCAGTGTCACCGAAGAAATTTGTTGGAGTACCATGATATAAATTCCTAAAAAACTCAATTGATTAGCACTACGTGCAAATAAAACGTCACGGGAGAGACGAAATTCGGCGAAAAGGGTAAACGTCATCGCTAACGTGAACTGGCTAAAAGTATATACCTATTGAGTTCAACATAGATGTGAAATTAATTGTGTGTGCACCGTATCATTTACGGCCCCTATCTGAGAGATTTATCTTTAATATTCCAAACCTTAGACGGAAATTTTAACAAACGTGTTGTCAGGTACTCAACCTGGGAATTAGTCTGCTACGCACGGCCAAGACCTGAAGGCCAGTTAAATGCATAGAAATCACAACCTACCTGTGTACCGTTTGTATAAGTAGGTACATGCATTTCATTCCTAACAAGGTTTTTGCAAGTGAGTTTCTTCATTAAAAAAAACAATAACAACAGCAACCTATAATAGTATGCATAACTAATGACTGCAAAACATGGTATGGGCACTCACAATCAAACTCGAGTCCTGCCGCAGGACCATGGATAGAAGCATGATGGCAAGAAACTTAGATTGTATAAAAGCTTTCGAAATTCGACAAACACTAAAATCATGGACACAAAAGAACTAATCAACAGTCATGGCGTTGGACAGGACATATGCTCACTAAGAACCAAAATCACGTAAGTCAATCTAAGGAGCAGTAGCACGCCATGCAGGATATGGCAGAATGAATTCAGTGATACAGCAGAAGGCAGCGGCCTGGAATAGGCTGAAATCAATGAGGTTAGATAGATACTTCCTTTGCGAAGAGGTACACTGAAATCGAAGAATGACTGAGTTATAAATGAATACCATTTTTAAAACAATTATTAATTTTATTATAAACATGCACTCAGAAATTAATATTTTATTTATTTTGTGTTTTTATTTTCCACTGCTGGAGAAGCCTCTCCCAAAGTAATTGCAGGTTAATGCCCTAATTAATATGTTGGGTAGAAGGTTGGTTAGTGATCAGTTCACATTAGGTACCTACCTATGTAGAAGTTTATAGAGCAAAAATAGAGGATCACATGGTGTCGCTGAGCTATGAAGGTTAAACTGCTTGGCATTCTAAGAATCTAGTTTTTCCACAATACTTTATCCGGTAGTAGCTTTGTTCAACATCCACAGGAAGGCAGCCTTTCTATCCCTACATATTATGAAACGCAACGACTCTCTGTTTGTCTGCTTCTAACTCTAGAAAGCTGTTCAATTTATGTGATATTTTTAAAATTCATAGACATTTTCTCTGGACTGGTTTTAATTGGTAGGTACATATTTTGTTACATTAGGTAAGATCAAAGATGAAGCATTTTAATGCTTCATCTTTGGGTAAGATAATAAGAAATAAGGTGTAAAATAATCCTGTAGTCCACGCGAGCAGTGACATCTAGTATGTATGGAAATTCTTTTTGGTACTAAAATTAACAACAACACCATAATATACAGCAGACTTTACATACTTACCATTCAACTCTAAACACTAAAGAAACCTTTTTTTAAGTTCATACCAAGCTTCAACAAAATCAGTTTAGAAGTTATGATTAGCAACAAACATCCAGTCCTCACAAAAATTAAATCATCAGCCTATCAACCACTGCTGGACATAGGTCTTATTCTTACATGGTCTGTGCACCTACTGGACACAGATCTGTGACTGATAAATAGTTATCAATAACAGGCGCTGTAGCTCGTCATCGGTCAGCAGCATCTAGTTCGAATGATTCAAGAAAGTAAAACTTTCTATTCAATATTATGTAATGGAAGCTTGCTACGAATTGTCATGAACACAGATCTTGAATACATTTTGTCTGAACCACTGGCTGAGAGTTCAATCGAGACCTGGATTATATGGTTAGATAAGTGGATTTTTAGTTACTTTTTCCACCAGACTTTTACACAGGCACATGGCCTCATAATTCCGTTATCATAAAGTGTATGATCAAAATAATTAAAACAAATCAAGCACTAAGGTTTACTTTATTTAGAAATAGAAACGCTTTATTTTTCATGAACCTGAAGGCACAAAATGATATATTGTCTTTAAAAAAGCAAGATTTATGTCCCAGGAGTTTAGTCCATCACATATAGTCATCAATCATCAGTCCCAGGAGTAGTCCATCACATATAGTCATCAATCATCATTCTCTCTGGATTGTTTTCTCTAACAAGAAAAGATATGACCTGAAAATGCACAAATTCAATGAATTCTAATTAGTTATAATTAATGTCTACTAATTTAATTAGTATAAGTTATGATTTTGATTATAAGAAGTTATCGAAATGCCTTTACACATAAAATGTGGTACCCTTATACATGTGTCTAATACATTATAAAACATCAATCAGGCCTCCCCAACCCGTCTGGCCAGCGCGGGGAGTGTAGGCCAAATCCTCCGTCTGTCTCCGGCAGATGAGAGAGGGTTGTGCTCCTGCAGTGGAGACAAAAGTAACCTGATGATGATGATACTAATTATTTTAGGGATAGTAATCAAAATATGAAATTAACCACTAGCATTTTATTTATTTTGAAATAGACAAGTCAGTTTTTCTTGTAGTTGATGGCAGTACATTCACACTATAAATTCTGAGTCTTGTTATCCTCTACTTTCAGTTATGTATTATGTACTACTTATACTTATAGTTATCATGCTCTCAGGAAACTATCCCAATAAAGAAAATTTGATAATTATCTGAAAGTAAACAAAGTAAAATGTATTATTCTTGCTATGGATGAACAAATTTCATAATACGAAAAGGTTATTTGCAACTGAATAACATATTTATGTGTGTATAAATCTAATCTGTGTGCCTGCCTGCCTTATTTCAAGTGTACCTACCCATGTAACAACCTCAGATTAAAGTAACAAGACATGAATAGCTTTCTACAAAGTTTCCTAAATACGGCTCAACTGACATTGGTTGAATGCTCACCTCATGTTTCATTGTGCGCCTTTTTTGTGGTTTTGGAGTGGTAGAACGTATATTTAATGGTCAAAATGTACAAATGTCTCTCATATCGATGATTGTAATACAGAAAGCCGGCGATATAGTTTCACTTCTTATTTCTCCGGACCTTATTATTTCTCCAGTTAAGCACTATTGAGGTGACGTGCTGCGAAAGTATTATAAAATTGATAAAAACCACAATTAACAACAAACTTTATGTTTTGATAGGTACGTAGGTAGGTCGATATGTCAATCAGAACATACAATAATGGCGCGCCGGTCGGGCAACTATGCGCATGCGTTAGCTAGTGTTGCCACGAGAGAAAAGTGTCATGTTTGAATTTATAAAATTAATCCAAAATATTTTACTAGTATTACGCAAATATCTTTTAAAATAATATTGATGATGTCTTAAATGTAATTCAATCAAAACAGCATAAGAATCGTTGACAAATTAAGCATAGGACTCGAAATGTTCTATAAAATCATTCATTTCGTTCGTTCCATTGTTCATTCCTTTTTTATAATATAGTAACAACTTTTTTAGCGACAAGTTAAATTTAAATAGGTTTTAAACTTAGTTAAGTGCGCCCTTCAGAATGCCAAATTTTTTAACATCCACTTAAAATTAGACAATTTTAATTTTAGAAAAATTAAATGTGTGCCCTTCAGAATCGCGCCCATAAAGGCATTTATTTCTTTTTTAGAACCTAAGAAGAAAGTGAAGAAAAACCAGCACAGAGGTCCATATAAAAGGAAAGTTTATAGACGGAGGTCCAAACCAGTTACCAATTCCATCAACAACACAGACAAATCCAAGTATACCAGCAAAGTAAATAAGACATCACCAGTCAAGAAACAAACGAAGAAAGTGCAAGTGACGCCAATTAAGAAAGGTCCGCATGTGACGAAGAATCAACCTGCGAAAAGGAGCCCGCAAATAAAGAAAACGCCACCTAAAAAGCAAAGTCCAAAAATACTAAGAAACTCCTCAGGAAAGAGGAGCCAAGAAATAAAGAAAAAGGCAGTGGTAAAGAGAAATCAGCCAGTGAACAAAAACGCTTTAGTGAAGAAAAGTTCTCCAGTTAAAAAGAAAGTGACGCCAATGAAAACTATATCTGGATCGAAAGCAGCTGCGAAAATAATTGCATTAAAGAAAAACTCAAAGATAAATAAGGCTCCAATACAGAAAAGAAGCTCTACGGTGAAGAATGCTATTCAAAAGAACAAGATAGCAAAGCGAAGTCCACAAATTCAACGAACTATGCCTAGAGAAGTTAAACTCACCAGTAGACCGCTCATTGTTAAATCAAAAGTTATGCCACACAAGACTACAAAAAAGTCAACGACAAAGCCCTCAACTACAACGGAAAAATCAAGTGTTGTGTCTGAGATGAATGCCGAATTACTAGGAAAAGAATTGTTTAGGAAATTTGTATCAGTATTACAAAAACCTAAAAAAATTCAAGAAACTACAGTTAAACCAGTTACATTAATTAACACAGTGAAAACGACCACAAAGGAACTTCCTCCATTTAATGAGCAGGTACGACAGGAGGTTGTTAATACGTTCATGTCAGCTTTCCAAAATATAATAAAAAAAAATATACAGCAGAGAGTAGATACGGTCAAGAAACGAGCTAAAAGACACATCAATTTAGGTTCCAATGAAAATTTAAATAAGATCGATACAATAGACAGATTTAAAAGAAACTCTAATTCTACAAATCTAGTTGAAAATGGTGAGTACAATTTATGTAACATTTTTCATGTTTATTTTTTAATTTATTTATTTTCATCATATGCAAAATAATTATTGTAATAAATAACCATATGTTTTCAGACAGTGCTCCAGTTCTCTCTCCAAATACAGTAGAAATAATCACAGATATTCCCAATTTTACAAATGCATCTACATACCACTATTACTCGTATTTAGATAACGATAAAGTTAGAAACGTAACATTTAAGAACGAAGAAATGTATGGCTATACAACTGATGCTGTTAATAAAAATTCCACAGTAAAGAGATCCGCACAGAGTCCTAGTCAATATAATTCAACTGAGATATTAAATACAGAAAGTACCTTGCAGTATACAAATACATCATATCGTACCACTCTTCCTATGAGTGCAGTTATAAATAAAACATCTACGAAACCCAAAGTATCAGCTATGGATAATTTAAATGATGCAAATGAATTGAAATTTAACAAATGGTCCCAAGTAAAGACACTAAAAGATAAACAGCAACATTTAAAGAATACATTAGAAAAGAATACAACAACCAGGTCACTTATTAATAAATATAGCGATCAAACTACAGAATTAAACAAGAAACTACATAGTTCCATGCTTGCAAGAAAAATAGATATAATGAAAAGAAAATTTAAATTAAAAAGAGTTGTGAACACGCTTAATAACAGAACTAGTAGAATTGAAAAAATAGATTTGAATCCTTTCTACGCCCCATATGTAAAGACGATGAATAATGATAGTAAAGTACATGAATTTCATACCTTTGTTACGAATCTTATGCACGGATTGGGTAGAAGAAACGTGACGAAAACAACCAAAGTAAATAAATTCAAAATGATCAAATACTTACAAAAGATCTTTAAAAAAATGTTCTCGAAAGGAAAACACACGAAAGGCATGAATAAAAAAAGTGGAAAAATCGTTAATTTAAACAAAGGTAGTGTTCTGGAAACACTATGTGAAAGCTTTGGGCCATGTTACATAAGCCGTAACAATAAAGCCAGATTGTCAACGAAAATTGAAGCTTTAAGCAAAGAGACCAATAGAATGTTAAGAACGATTAAAACTATCAAGGGATTACTAAAACTAGTCGACATAGCTAAATATGACAGAGATTTGCGGAATACCAGTATAAGATTAAAACCGAATATGAAGTCTGACATACAGAAGCTCAGTGCTATCCTAAAAGGCACATACGATAAAAATGATAATATGGACAAACTGACACAAACCCAGTTAATTCATATAGATTATATTAAAAAGAACACCCAAATGTTCATCCAAACCTCTGGCAAATTTGCGAAAATTCTTAATGAAATAATTGATGACATAGGCATCGCTAATAAAGAAAATAACAAAGACAAAATACGCAGAATTTCACGATTCGCTGTAACAGAAGATGCCTCTAATCCGGAAAACCCCGTAACAAAAGTACCATTTGAAACAATGAAAGATTTGCTTTTGAAATATAATCTGCTACAAAATAAGTTCATTCATAAAATGTACAAAGTGCTAGAAAATATTCAATTATTACCGGCTAAAGCAACGCCAAAAAAGGTTCAAGTCAACAGCACAGCAGCTATTCATACTTATACGCAAAATATTATTAAGAATCTAAGGAAACTGAAGAGTCTGGCACAAACACTGAACTCTGGAAGAAAGAAAAGAGACCTGGGAGATGAAGAATCAATGGATTATTTGCTGGTATTGATGGAGTATCTGTTTAAAATGAACAAACATTTGGATGCTGCTCCAGGTATGTACTCAGAATCTTAAAAGGAAAAAGGCTTACTTGAAATAAAGCAATAGTTCTTTGAAATATTGATTTAGTCTTAATAAGGTCTGATTCACAATATGACCCACCTATATTACAGTCAGTATTTATCAAAAATATCAAAGGTTCCTGTGGTAATAATGTCTAGGCTTACACTCAAATAACTGAGTTCCTTGTTTTAATTTGGTGAAAGTATTGTATTAACCACACAAAGAAGATAAGCCTTTTTGATAGGATTATTCGGTTTAAGTACAGTATTATACCATTTCATTATTATACTTCACTGTGATTGAAAATAAAATAAAAAAGGAATGGAGAGATAACATGCAAACGTTTATTTCTAAAAAAAATAATCTTAAAGCCAAATTTGTATAGAGGTTATTCTTCTGCTAGCAATATTTAAACCAAAGATTTTTCTTTTGTTACAAGTGATGAGCATGAAGGTAGAAGAGGAATTATAAACACAGTACAATGCCAGCTCATTTATCATAACCATACATCATCAGACATTATTAAGAAAGATGAACGGAATTGCTGGGATTTTTATTTTCAAAAGTAACTACTATACGACTACACATAAACGTTTTTTAATGTTTCAGTTAACGATGGCATAGATATACTTATCGAAGCAATTAAACAGGCACCGGACATCAAACAGGTAAAAAAAAAGATCCTCGAAAATACACAAATGAAAGTATTAAACGATACGGACTATACTAATAGTTCTGAACTGAATGCTTCCAGTGAAAACAGTCCTTTGGATCGGCTTAAAATTTTAAAGAAAGACAATTACACTTCGACTCAAGACGATTCTAAGGCAAACGCTATAGAAGTGTCGGTTGACAATGATTCTGAAGAATATAACCAATATTTGTCTCACAGGAAGGCTATCATGGAATATACAACTGAAATTGATTACCACAGATATAATGAGCTTGTTGAACTAACAACAGAGAAGTCAGTTGAAGAGACAACAAAGTCATTCATACCGATAGGGCTTCCAAAAGGTTTGTTTACTCAAGCATTTGATAAAGAGGATAAGGCTGGTGATCTTAATATAGAACAAAACTCAAACAGTAGCGATAAGGAAGACATTTATACGAAACCAGACATATTAGACGGAGATAATGAAGATATCAATGTAGTAAGCAGCACTACAACTGAATCGAAAACAAAATCTGAGCTCTCTCCATTATCAACAACAGATGCTGTAACGAATGCTGAAATTCTTTTTGTCGAAAATGTGGCCCCACATTATAATAAAGACGACGTTTCTATAAGTCATAGTGGTGATAAAAAATACTTGGACTGGCTAGACGAATCTTTTGAAGAGGAGGTTAAAACAAAAGACAATGCCACTGTACCTTTGAAGGCGGCAGCCTCGGAGAAATCTAGAAAAGTTTTAAACGATGCTAGCAGTTTAACAAAGGAGAGTGATGAAAATAATAGGAAAAGGATAGACTCTGAGGATCTGACGTACAAGAAAGAGATGAACTTATTAAACTCTCTCGACTATGGCGCGATGAAATCCGACTCAGATAACTCGAATTCCAAGGAGGTGTTAGATGACAAATACAACGATGACACGTTTGCCGATGATTTCCTTTAGGATGTAGTTTAGAAAGGGAGTAGTTCAAATATCCTTAATGGATCTTCATTTCCCTTCTCTATGACCTTAAAATGATCACTTTTCGGTAAATATTCAAGCGTTTCAATAACGACAGCAGCAGTTTATCGTTTTTATTATACCGTAAGTTTCTGATCCCAGCCAGATTCTGCATTTGTGAAATATTTCCATCAACTTTAAGACGTTACAGTAATGGCAGCGGTTGACACGCTCGAATATTCACCCTTTAGGAAAACCAAAACGGTCGTTTAATTCGAAGGTTTAATAACGTTCAAATGGAACAAAATGATGTCGAAAATAATCCTGAACAAGTCTTCTCGCAGGTTGGAAATGATTCCGAAGAAAATGTGTTACATGATATAAGGGAACGTACCTAAACTACGTGACCCATTTTTTACCAATATTTAGTTCCCCCCTTCCTCCCCCCGGGAGCCCCCGGTGACAACCCGTAGTATATATGCCAAGACCCCCTCCCCCTCTAGTTTTCACATAGTAATTCATAAATAGGTTTAAAGATTTATTTAGCGCCATTTTAAGCGCCATATTTGACTGGATCTCGAATAAGCGCGAGATTTTCTTAGAAGATATTGACTTCGTGACGAAAACCTAAGCCCCCCCTCCTCCTCCCCCTCCCCCCTGAACGGGTCATGTAGTATGGGTACGTTCCCTAAAAACTGAGTCATGAAAATAATTTTGTGTAGTTGTTCTCTAAATTAAATTTGTTTCTGTTCACCAACCCTACAAGAAATTACGCACACATATAAACGTGTGCGGATAGGCTGGTGCGTCTGTAGTAAGTAGTAGGAGGAAACTCCTTGTAAGAAGGGCTGTTTCTGGTCCTTCGATTGTTTTAACGATAACTTTGGAATAATAAATAATACAATGTAATTAGAATTAAGGCATTTTAGATTATGTAGATATTAGAATGTTAGAATATATTACAGCCTCACAATTTTAATATATTAATTATTAGTAATGATACAGTATAGTTTATGGAACAGTATTGCATGTGTATTCGACCGCCTCGTTGGTGATGTGGCTTGGTCGTTTAACTCGAGCGCCAGATAACGTGGGTTCGATTCCCACTGGGGACAGATAATTTTGTACAAGTTGGTCCCGGTCTACATGTTATATTCTCATAGCACAGGAGAAAATACTAGTTTGGAATTAGACAAGTATACGTAATATTTGTTTATTATGAAAAAAAAAACTGTTGGGTCGACAGAGTTAAAATTTGGCTGGTAATAAAATTCCAGTTTTTTTCCAGGAAAACTGAAAGAAACATTAATTGACGGAATCTGCACATTGTGTACGATGTACACTTTGCAGACTTTTTATCTACAACTTTAGAAAATTCTCAAATAAATAAATTTCATCATTTTAAAATTGAAAGCTCGAAGAATCGTTTTGCATGAAGATTTGTTTTTATTTCAGAATTAACGAAAGCTTTTGAACAAAAGTTGTTTAGTTTAAAAAATATATTATGTAAGCGCATATATATTAACTATTTATCTAGTTAATTAGGTTATTTGAATGCTTTGTTAAATAAAGTTCTGTATATAGAGTACTCCATAGCAAAAAGGTTAAAAGCATTCCGTTATGATTACCAAAATGTCAAAAAAAAAGAAAATTGTCAAATGATATTGTTTGGAAGAAATCGTGTAAGCTACTTATTATTGTATCTATGTATTATTATCGTGTAATTAAAATAAATGTGTCAGTTCTGTACTGTACCTATACTGTGGTTATACGCACTTCAATAGCAATCTAGTACGTGAGTAATTAATTGTACATAAATATTTGTTACCTCTATATTTCTTTTCAAATCAACAGTCATATGAAAACAAACGCATTTGCATCTTGAAAACCAAATAAATAATATATCGTGTTCCTACATCGACCGCAAAGTTTACATGGTAATACAAACATGTTTTTGCTGGTGGCGACCCTTCCATGTATATGTTACCGAGACGCAAATAGCGTTGGTTTTCGTATGGCTGTTGTTTTGGAATGAAATATATGATTATTGTTATAATTAATTAAAGATTTAAATGACTTATTGAAATTTTTCATACATGCTCCTCAAATCACGTTTTCTAACTCCAGGTTTGTATTATTAGGTTAAATGATACAGTACGAGAGGAAAGTGCACTCTTGCTTTACACTTTATAAAGCCCTATAAAACCCTCTCTCATCTGCCGGAGACAGACGGAGGATTTGGCCTACACTCCCCACGCTGGCCAGACGGGTTGGGGAGGCCTGATTTATGTTTTATAATGTATTCCCTCAGTCGCCTTGTACGACATCCACGGGAAGAGTTGCAGTGCTCCTATTCTACTCTACCGGAAACCACACGGCAATTCATGATGGAGACAAAATTATAATAATCTAGAACGGATGCTCCAGCGTGTTGCTTAAGCAATTTAAGTTTAAACTTATATATAGCATTGTTCAAACATTTTGTTTTCGTAACATCCGCTCTCACAATTATAATAATATTTCTAAGCCTAAGGTATTGTTGGTTGTTTACAAAACGCGAGAACATCACTCTGATGGGGAGGGACTTCATTCTTATGTAGTAGACACACCACGCTCTCGCACGAAGCGTTTTACTTCCTCTTTCATAATGCAAACTGCTAAGGAATGGAACTCACTGCCAGCTTGGGTATTTCCGGACAAGTACAACTTGGATCTTTTTAAAGGAAGCGTGAATAGGAATCCAAGGCATCATCACCAGTTACCATTGGGTGAGTATGAGGTAGAATAGGACCACTCCAACTCTTCCCGTGGATGTCGTACAAGGCGACTAAGGGAATTACATTATAAAACATCAATCAGGCCTCCCCAACCCGTCTGGCCAGCGCGGGGAGTGTAGGCCAAATCCTCCGTCTGTCTCCGGCAGATGAGAGAGGGTTGTGCTCCTGCAGTGGAGACAAAAATAACCTGTTGATGATGATGAGGTCAAGCGTAAACCCATAAAAGCTATTATAGTCCAATGTTGGGACATACCTCTCCCAAATAATATATTTACTTACAAGGGAACGTCAAGTGGTCTAGATTACCGACTTTCAAGAAATTCAGAACAGATGTTGCTTTGTTAACATTAAAAGGAATATTAAATACTTAGATACGAACGTTGACAACTTGACATCACAAATTATTATGTATTTACCGTAGGATGGAGATGTTTTTTCGGGATAAAAACTATCCTATATCCTATTCCAGGGCCTAACGTATATGTGTGCCAAGTTTCATCACGATCCGTATGTATGTATGTATATTTCATTCCAGATTAATAGTCCTATGAAAACAAACGCATTTGCGTCTCGAAAACAAAATACACAATAGATGGTGTTCCTAAGTGGACCGCAAAGTTTACATGGTAATACAAACCAGTTTTTGCTGCTGGTGAGCATTTCATGTATTTATCGGAATATATAAGAGGAATGAAATATACATACATATATTTCATTTCATTAATCTGGAATGAAATATATGTATGTATATTTCATTCCAGATTCATAGTCCTATGAAAACCAACGCTATTTACGTCTCGGTAACATATACATGAAAGGGTCACCAGCAGCAAAAACAGGTTTGTATTACCATGTAAACTTTGCAGTCCACTTAGGAACACCATCTATTGTGTATTTTGTTTTCGAGACGCAAATGCGTTTGTTTTCATAGGACTATTAATCTGGAATGAAATATATGTATGTATGTATGTATGTATGTATGTATGTATGTATGTATGTATGTATGTATGTCTGTATGTATGTATGTATGTATGTATGTATGTATGTATGTATGTATGTAAACGCTTTATTGAACCAAAAATAACAACAGCAACAATAATGAAATAGGAATTAAACTGTGTACAGAGGCGGACTTATTTCACTTAGGGATCTCTTCCAGTCAACCTTAGAATAACCGAAAGGACAAGTATAATGCGTTTAGTACCAAATTTGATAAAGAAATGTACCTACTTTTAATAAAGTTTGAAAATACATATTACATAAACATAAACGAACAATATATACATAGACAATATATAAGTGAATGATACAAATATGTATATATACATAAATTCATACATATGAATATATAAGATATATATATATATATATATATTCGTCCAGTGGTTAAAGCGTGATTGAGTAACAAACATCCAAATATCAAATTTTTCGCATTTATAATATTAGTGGGATTAATTTTCCGTGGCATATTTTGGTCGCAAGTGCATAGGTGACTACCTAATTCCGATCTCTCATTATGAGAGTCGAAACGGAAAGCCGGCGGTGCGCGGGCGGCGGCGCGGAACGCGGCTTGCAATGCGCGCGCTTGCGAAACCCAACCTGCGCGCGCGCAGCTCACAGGCCGCATAGATCTATAGCTCTGTAACGACATAGAATACTTAATAATACTACGTAGTAACGAGACGCGAATGCAGCTCTTATAAACTTTTTAATTGCATGTTTATATGAAACTAGAATAAAATAAATAAAATAGAATTTATTAAGGAGTACATTATAAAACATCAATCAGGCCTCCCCAACTCGTTTGGCAGCGCGGGGAGTGTAGGCCAATTCCTCCGTCTGTCTCCGGCAGATGAGAGAGGGTTGTGCTCCTGCAGTGGAGACAAAAATAACATGATGATACAGTACACATACATCCCACTAATATTATAAATGCGATAGTTTGGAAGTTTGTTACTCAATCACGCTTCAACCACTGGACGGATCGGGATGAAACTTGGCACACATATAGGTTAGTCCTGGAATAGGACATATGATAGTTTTCATTCCGAAAAAAATTCTAATTCCTACGGAAAACCCAAATGATATCTATTTAGAAATTTAAGATGCTTAAATATCGAAACCTATACGCGGACGAAGTCGCGGGCAAAAGCTAGTATTAAATAAATTAAAAAAATAACAACTCTATAATTATGTATAGCCATTTCGCAGCAGCCCACTTCTGGGCAAAGGCCTCCCCCAAAAACTCCCATTCTTTCCTATTTCTCGTTTTCTTGCCTCGATAGACGACCTCGGCGGCCGAACGGGGCAGCTCTCGGACTGCCACGCTGGAGGTAGCGGGTTCGAATCCCGCTAGGGGCAAATGTTCATATGATGAATATGAATGTTTGTACCCAAGTCTTGTACGTTTATATATTTATTTGTATGTCCGTTATCTAGTAACCATAGCACAGGCTCTGCCTAGTTTGGGACTGGATAATTTACCAATTAATGTCTGACATATTTATTTATTTATTTATATGACTCCTGCTTCTTTTATAATGTTATATATCCATCTCCTTCTAGATCTTATTCTTCTCTTGATCTTGTTATATCTGGATACCTTTCGGTTATTTTTGTTCACCTTTTGTTTCTATACATATATATGTTACCATTATATAGAGATCTCCTCTAGTCAACCTTCACAGTAGCAGAAACTAAATATACATATAACTCTATATTCTACTGTGCATTTTATTTTTATGCCAATTATTGAATTTTAAAAATATCGTTCTGTGTAAGTTATTTTCTTGAACTTTTTCTATATTATTCTGGTCTTCAGCTAAACTAGACATTACTACGGGAAGGTTGAATTGTATTATCACATTTAACATAATCGCAGCTAATTAATTGATTAAGTTAGTGCTAGTTTAGTTTAAGCACAGAGCCTCCTCTCGATGTTATGAATCTCCTCATCATCACCAGCCAAAGTCAAAATCATTTATTGCATATGAGTACACTCGGTACATTTATACACGTCATTTTTTTTATCGACTACCGCTTCCTAGGTGTTAGCGCTGTGAAGAAGAAACGGCGCAACAAACTTCACGCAACACATCTTTTAAAATCAAGTTTGAATACAATTATATAAAGATTGTGCGAGCTGGATCAACATTAGTACCAGACATCTTTGTCATTCAAATGATCGATTTATAATAGGCTTTCTTACAAAGTTGTTTTTTAATGTGAATCTTTAACTTTCTGTCCGTCATATTTAAGATGTCCTCTGGTAGTTTGTTGTAGAAGTGTATACATTGCCCCGTGAACGATTTACTGACCTTACTAAGTCTTAACCCTGGTATAACAAGTTTATTTTTATTTCTTGTATTATAAGTGTTATTGTCACAGTGCCTCAAAAAGAGAGATACTTTTATTCTGACATATAAAATATTATCTAAAATGAATTGACCAGCTACTGTTAATATGCTTATTTCTTTAAACTTTTCTCTTAATGAGTCTCTACAACGCAGATTATAGATTATCCTAACTGCTCCAAGAGGTTCACTGCTGGACATAGGCCTCTCCCAAGGCGCGTTATTGAACCCGATTCTCGATTCTTCTCATCCAGTCACTGCCGATCGTCGCTCCATCTAGCTAGGCGGCGTCCCACATTACACGCCTGCCCAGTCGCGGGCTCCACTGGGCACCTACGTAATTCCTCATCCATGGTTAGAATGCTGTTGATTGACACAGGTACTGGTCGTGGGTCTTATTTTATCTTCTTAGGAGGCCAGGAAGACCTGGCGACACTTCGACCCTTCAGGATCTTTTGTGCCAAACCCCTGACCACCAACGGTGCCCCAAGCCGACTTGGTGGACTTCACATGCGCCTCAGAATTTCTTCTTCGGCATATGCAGGTTTCCTTACGATGTTTTCCTTCACCGAAAAGCCTGTGGTATTATAAATAAACCGTACTTAAGTTTCGTAAAACTCATTGGTACGGGCTGGCCGTGAGACTTGCTCAACATGTTCCCTTCATCCACTCAACCTCTTAAACATAATAACAAAGATAAAATAATCTATGATCTCTACGACAAGTATCGTATGGCATTGCGCTGGTAATGATGCGGTTTCTCAACATCATTCGTGAACTTGCGGCTTGAGGCACGGTTATGGCGATGACCGTTTGAAATTACTGTAACGACTGTACCTTGTAACTTTATATTATATTTATGTACTAACTAGCGTGTGCCTGCGGCTCCGCTCGCGTGAACTACAGAACCCGCCCCCGTTCCCACTTCCGCTCCCGTTCTCTTCCCACTTCTACTTCCACTCCCACTCAGACTCGAGACTCTCAATATCCCAATCCCAACCCCAACCCCATCCCTATCCCTAAAAACTAAATTTCACCCAAACCCATACGCGCCGCGCCGTTCGCCGCGCCGCGGCCTTTGATCTCGTCCATATGATGAACATACTGGTACGTTAGAGAAGTTAGAGAAATATTGCATTTTTTTATCAAAATTATCGTAAGAAAACAGATGTTTTTTTTATGAATGATTTCTAAATGTGATAATGAGTTACTGGAAGAAATATTAACAGTCGTTTTATTATCATCAGATACAATGGCTTCTAGAAAAATTTACTTTATTAATATCTGAGGTTCTGAGTGGCGTATCAAGATGAAACATGCACCAGATTTTAAGTTAGACCACCAGTAAGACAACTGTGAAAACTGCATCAAATTTTATTCAGTAGTTTTTGCGTGATGCGGTAACAAACATACATACAGACAGACAAAAATTAAAAAAAAATTGTTTTAGCTTCTATTGGCCCTATAAAGACCCCTCATACATTTTTTTAAATATCTCTCATGTACAGACATAGACCAGTTACAGTTTTATTATAAGTATAGATTAACGGGCAATTTTTGCGGATATATCAAATATTATCAAAAGGGTTATTTATAGCAGAGGTTAGAATATTTGTTTCTTAAAAGCTCTACAATCAAAGATAATAATATCCAAACATCCAAATATCCAAAATTTTGGATTTATAATATTAGTAGGATACAGTAATATAAATATGGACATTCCACATCGCTCATCTTATAATCTATTCGTATAATTTACCTTGCACATATCTAGTTTTTAATTATTACTACAAATAGTCCCGTAATATTAATTAAAACAGGTTAATAAAACCCCTTAAAATTGATAAATTATTAGTTATTAATCTTCCGTGCCAAATTTTCGTCGCAAGTACATAAATGAGAATACCTTATTCCGATCCCTGATTATAACCTTTAAATATCCACTCTCATTAACAAACATATTTCGTTAAAAAAACACAATCATCTTTATCCAATGCCTAATTAAAAATTAAAAAAAATAAAACCAAGTCAAGAGGAAGTTTTATTTGAACGCCCAAGGCTACTGCAATTCCTTCCGGATTATTTGCATAACTAGTTTACGAAAAAAAACCTCACCGATTACTTCATGCACTGCTTTGAGCTTGGCTGGGCGTGGAATCGTAAAATTATAAACAGTATTTTGCCCACGTTGCCCCGCCATTTTCTCGGCTCGATCGACCTTTCGCGCTTTGCCGCACAAGTTTGACATTTCACTAAGTTTTGGCGCCAACGCTGCCAGAGACGCGCGCGTCGTGGCTTTATTTTTTTTATTTATAGTTTTATCTTCAGCGACCGACAAGTCCGAAAAAGTTTTTATTTTAGTTTTTTTTTTGTGAACCAGTGTTGCAAGTTTTTAGTGTTGTGATTGTGACATTTCAAGACTTTCTAAGCAGTAATTGATTTCAGGCAGATACTAAAAAGCAGGTAATTTTTTTCATTACCTAACCTAGATTGTAGAATTTGGGTAATTTATATGTAAATGGTTTTTATTACGTTTGAAATAGGGGCCAAGTTACATTACTCTCTGATATAACATACACTCGTATATAGAACTGATAGTTATAACATGTTACTTGTATATATACTCATATATTAAGACATTAATTTAATTATGTTAATTTAAATGAATGAAAAGGAGTAGTAGGTTCGATTCTTAACAGCAACCGCCATTTTTGTACAACTAAGTCCCGGTCTGGATAGTAGGTATATTTGTAAATTTGTCCTTGTTTAAACTATTATAGAGGTGAAAATCCTATTTTGGAGATAGATAAGTGTGTATTATTATAAAAAGAGATCCATATTCTTTGGTAAACTTATTAGCTAGTGTTTTAGATATCTAGAAATAGGTTTCAACAGCTTCACCCAGTGTCTGATGATGGGGACGGAACTTGAACCTCTCATCTATCATGTTGTTATATGTTGAAATATTGGAAAAATATGTATGTCTTATATATTAATTACCACCTCATAATCGACCTCCGTGGCGGAACGGGTAGCTCTCGGACTGCCACTCCGGAGGTAGCGGGTTCGAATACCGCTCGGGGCAAATGTTCGTAGATTACATTAGATTAGATTTATTTATTTCACTTTTACATCTTAAAAATTTTATTTTACATGTCATTCTAATACGGTAAAAGGGATCGTCGTAAAATAAAATATTATACAAAATATAAATTACAATGTCAACATGATATCAGTCAGTATGATGAATATGAATGTTTGTACCCAAGTCTTGGATGTTTATATATTTATTTAAGTATGTGTATTCGTTATCTAGTAACCATACCACAGGCTCTGCCTAGTTTGGGACTGGATAATTGGTGTGAATGCCTGAGACAAAAAAAAATCTTTGGTATTACATAATTCATAAAATAATAAATAATTTCAAAAAATACACATATACCTTTGAAATGAAATGAAATAAAATATCTTTATTGTGGATCATAGATAAAGGATTAAATGTCATAGTAGAGCTCAGCTATGTCCCGCCACGTGGGCATACAACCTTTCTAATTCCAAACTAGAATTTATACACAAATATAACATCCACACCGGGACCAACTTGGACAAAATTGTCTGTCCCGGGTGGGAATCGAACCCAAGACCTCTTACGCTCGAGTATAACGACCAAGCCATTAACTATGCGGTCTAATAATAAATTTCTAACTTTGTTGTTGTTATTGCATACGCCATTTTGTTTTAAAATTAATATTTACACGCTATTTGGTAGATAGACCTGATTGCCGTGTGGTTTCCGATAGAGTAGAATAGGACCACTCCAACTCTTCCCGTGAATGTCGTACAAGGCGAGGGAATACATTATAAAACGTCAACCAGGCCTCCCCAACCCGTCTGGCCAGCGCGGGGAGTGTAGGCCAAATCCTCCGTCTGTCTCCGGCAGATGAGAGAGGATTGTGCTCCTGCAGTGGAGATAAAAATAACCTGATGATGATGATGATGATTTGGTAGATATGTTTGGAAACATTTTACGCATACCAAATCATCAAATTTATACTATGCAAATAAATTGCCTCCCCAATAGAATGCAACTCTTGGTGGGCATGGGGGTCTGGGGGATGGGGGGATATCATGGGGGTCTGTCCATTGGGGGATGTTCAGCAGTAGATGTATTTCGGCTTATGATGATTATGATAAGATGTTAAAATAGGTATTTCATCGGTTAATAACATCTCCTTGGAAGACCTGGCGATACTTAGACCCTTCAGGATTTTTTGTCCTAAACGCCTATCCACACACAGAACCTATATATAACAAAGAATTTCTTCTTTAGCATATGCAGGTTTCCTCACGATGTTTTTCTTCACCGAAAAGCCTGTGGTATCCTATCCTACTAATATTATAAATGCGAAAGTTTAGATATTTGGATGTTTGGATGTTTGTTACTTAATTCAACCACTGGACGGATCGTAATGAAACTTGGCTTACATATAGTTTAAATCCTGGAAAATTACTTAGAATATTTTTTATCCCGATAAAATATTTAATTCCTACGGGAAATACATAATAATTTGTGATGTTAAGTTGTCCACGCGGACGGAGTCGCGGGCCACAACTAGTGCTATTATAAAGATTTTTTTTGTCTGTCTGATGTCTGTCAGTTCCCGCTACAAGGTTATAAAGCAATTTTGAGGTAAGACGCCGAACTACCACTTTATAAATATATCTCTTACTTATTTGAAATTCGTTAAATTCCAAGAAATATTGATATGTTTATAACTATGTAAGTATATATATAAAATATATATAAAAAATTCGCTTATTCTGAAAAATAGTATTTTATAACATATAAAAGGAAAGGAGTGGAAAACGATGAAATCTTCCTGAAAAATTATTTTCCGAAATAAGATTTTTTTTTAAATACGGATGACATATTTTATGCGACGCGAAGTACACTTTGCATTTTTCTGTATTTTATTATTTTTTAAAATATTTATAAATTTTTATTGGTCACACATTTTAATAAGATAATAAAAAAAATCTCTTTGTGTGGTTGCAGCCAATTACGCAGTAGCGAATAATAATAATAAGTCGGACATTCACACCAATTATCCAGTACCAAACTAGGCAGAGCCTGTGCTATGGTTACTAGATAACGGATAGACATACTTAAATAAATACATAAACATCCAAGACTTGGGTACAAACATTCATATTCATCGTACGAACATTTGCCCCTAGCCGGATTCGAGCCCGCAACCTCCGGCGTGGCAGTCCGAGAGCTACCCCGTACAGCCACGGAGGTCGTCTATCGTGATACATGATTACTACTTGTAGACCAGTAGTTATTACAACTGACAATGAAAATGTATTGCCTAATAATATACTTACAAGTTAAAAGTAAACGACCTTATTATAAGGCCGACGGTTAAGATCGTTGCCAGTGTAAAAAATAATAACATAAAATACTTAAGTGTTGCAAGAAATAATATTTGTATAAAAAAACATTGCATTGTTAGCAACGATCTCTATGTACTACTAGATGGAGCGTTCCAAACAATCGCTCTGTTCCACGCAAGTAGAACATTATTTATTACACATTATTTAACCGTAGCGTCAATATTTAGTAATAATTAAATGTTCTGCGTAGTAACTGCACAAGTTTCATTGTGAATGTGAAAGAGTTGTGGCTACTTGCGTGGAACAGAGCGATTGTTTGAAACGCTCCTTCTAGTAGTACATGGAGATCGTTGATTGTTAGTATTATTCTTGTTGAGGTCGATGTTACAATAAATATTTTACATGTGCGTTATTGAATGTCTTTGTGAATTTTAGCAACAATAGAGTCAGCAAAGGGTAATAAAAGAATACTTTAAAAAAATAATGAAGTATTTTTTTAAAGTTTTCTTTTAATATTCAGAACATAAAAATTTTCCTGTATTATCCCACTAATATTATAAATGCGAGAGTTTGGATGTTTGGATATTTGTTACTCAATCACGCTTCAACCACTGGACGGATCGGGATAAAACTTGGCACACATATAGGTAAGGACCTGGAATAGGATATAGGATAGTTTTAATTTCAAAAAACATCCCATTACTACGGGAAATACATAATAATTTGTGATGTTAAGTTGTCCACGCAGACTAAGTCGCGGGCAACAGCTAGTCCATCCATATTTTTACCATTATTGCCTACTAGTTAAGTTACACTTCATACATATATAATGCTTATGCCCAGGGCATTACAGAGGGGTAGGCAGGGACGATGTATCTCCACTTTGCGCGATCCTGACACACCTCACTAGCCTCACTCACATCCATCGACCTTCTCATGCACCTCATTTTATTCATCTACCTGCGAACCCAGGACATAACCAATTTGACCTTTGAACGTCCTCCCAGGACGACCGCTAGCTGTAGTTCCTTTTAGCCGTTGTATTCTTACATAACACGTCGCTTGTTGTGTAGAACATTCTCGAGACGCGCGCGGGCCGTGCTACAAGGAATGAACGGTTGCTTGATGTTAAACCGTAGTGGCTGAGAATCCTACTTCCTACTAATATTATAAATGCGAAAATTTGGATATTTGGATGTTTGTTACTCAATCACGCTTCAACCACTAGACGGATCGTGGTAATGGCGAAATAATACTGACTGTATTCATCTCACTGCGGACCCAAGCCTTTTCGATTACGTCACCTATTTGATCCTTGAGCATCATCCTAGGACGATCTCTAGCTGCAGTTCCTTCCACATTATCGCTGTAAATATCTTTTGTCACTCTTCTTTCACTCATACGCTCTAAATGTCCAAACCAACGCAACATACCCTTCTCTACCTTTGTTACTAATTTAATATAGTATATTACGTACGGTATATGTATTGTATTATAAACTATATATGTATGCATAGGTATGTATTTAAGTATATTTGTATGTAAATTCAATTGTGTAATATTATTACTAAGTATTTACCATGTTCTTAAATTATAAATTTCTCCTCTTTCTCCTGCAATACTCTGTCGCTGTCTTTCTTATTTTCCTTCTGAAAGGTTGCCTGGAAGAGATCGCTTTAAGCGATAAGGCTGCCTTTGTACACTTCCCAAAAATCTGTACCTATATTATTGTTATCCTTAATTTGTGTGCAATAAAGAGTTTATCTATCTATCTATATCTTCTTTCAAACCACACTTCTCACGTATTCTTATGTCACATAACTTCACTCCACATATTTGTCTCAATGACCGCATATTCTTCTGCCATATCCAACATTCACTGGCATAGGTACGTCAGCGGAGGAATCAGAACAGCACTGTGCACAGCCATCCATGCCTTTTTTAGACATGATTTGGCTATTACACTTCAAAGTCTTAATAATCTTTTATTTTGTTTACCTAGACACTCTTGTGTACCGAACCATCAGTTTTTAGTCTGTTTGGCAAGGCTTTAGCTACTTTGAGCACTTTAATTGATTTAATGTAATGCAACGACAAAAAAAGTATAATTAAATTGTAGTTTTATTATAAGTGGCAACATTTTGAAACTGTCTATGCAGACTGTAATTTTTTTTTTAAATTATGGCCTTTGTTATTATGCTTATAAGGCACAATAATTCTTTATGTCACTTTAGTACTTATAAGAGCTTAGAATAATGAATAACCATTCTGAAACAGTGTACGGACATGGTATCTGACGTCCTGTAAAAAGTAGCATGCTCTCATTTTAGCAACAGCAAAATTACCATAAGAGTGAAAAGGGTTGCTATCCTTCGCGTTCTTGGACCCTTATAGATCCTTCTATGCTTATATTCGTTTTTCTGAGTACAAGAGTAACGTTCTTGAACTAACTCCAATTTCGAATTTTTATGGTTACTGTCAACTTAGTACTGTAAAATTAGGGCTAGGGGCGCTGGTGGGAATCTTTAGGTCGCCATATTTTAGGGCATATGCAGATGGACTGCATTTAAACTGCAAGACAGTAGCATATTTGCAGTCTTGTTGCAGTTTTTGTTAACAGCTTCGGCAGTACAGACCAACTGTTCGACAGTTCCAATGCAGTTATGCCAACTGCCGACCAACGGTTCGGTAGTTCCAATGCAGTTATGCCAACTACCGACCGACTATTCGGCAGTTCCCAATGCAGTTATGCCAACTGCAGACTGACACTTAGCAATTCTAATGCAGTTATGCCAACTACCGACCGACTATTCGGCAGTTCCCAATGCAGTTATGCCAACTGCAGACTGACACTTAGCAATTCTAATGCAGTTATGCCAATTGTGCACTAACTGTTCAGTAGTTCCAATGTAGTGATGCCAACTTACAATCGTTTGTTGAACATTTTCAAACCAGTTATGCCAACTACCGACCGACTGTTCGATAGTTCTAATGCAGTTACGTCACTCCAAGTCATGACAGGCAGCATATATTGGTAAAGATTTAGTATAGAGACAGAGTAAATAAAGTGTCGACCCGATTATTAAATTCATTTTAATGAAACGTAAAAGTTGTGAAATCTAATTAAAATATTTTAGGTTTGCTACGAACTTGAGACTGAGGTCAACGTATGTTAATATTAGATATTCTTTCTTTAATGAAGTAGTGAATGTATGTCCGTCTGTCTGACCTTCGCGCCCTGCAAGGTTTTTAATCTATTTGGAACCTGTTTGCCTTTCGTGGAATATTTTTTAAGTAAATATCCAGCTTAGGCTCCAGTACCACATCATAATCTCATGTTAATTTTTCTTATGTGATCTTTCCACTTAAATAAAGATTTATTACTATAATGCAAAATTTTGGTGCCTTTACGGAAATAAAGTGCAAACAAAAAAACATTGAAAAACTGTATATTTCAATTTCGAGTTGAAAAAAATATTAAGTATTCCAAAATTATACAAATTTGTTTTATTTACGAAAAATTTGGATTGGACAGATAAAAAATTAATCAATTTATCAGCCGAAATACGTCCACTGCTGAACATAAGCCTCCCCAATAGAATAACGCTTTTGGTGGGCTGTCCATTGGGGGATTTGATATAATAACCACGGTTTTCAGGCAGATTGGTGATCCCAGTAATGATCTTAATATACCTACAAATTAGAACGCTGTTGCCCATACCTGATGGTGCAATCCCTTAGTCGCCTATACCCACGGGAAGACTGGGGGTGGTACTCCGGGATTCACACGGATTTGTCCAACACTGGCCATCAACCAGGTCTATCAAAAATCAAAATCAAAATTTTTCAAAATCAAAATATTAATTTTTTCAAAATTGGAATACATTATTCTCTTTTTGACGTCAAAATCTGCCTAAAACTACTCCACTTCCACCTGTATAACCGAGGGGAAGAAGTGGCCACAAACCCAACGGCACAGGGCCCTACCTTTGATTTATCTTATTCATTACAATCATTAAGTCTACCTATGCTGAGCCATCAAGCACTCCATGGACTTTTATCATTTAAGTAGTCATCTAACTTATAGTAGGCTTTCTTGCACAGATTAACTTTTATCATTACGAGCGTTACAAGCAAATATCAAAATAGGCCAATTAAGAACAATGTTTGACCCATTGCAAATCGCAGTGGGTTATTGACTACAATAACGCCATGGCTTCTCTTGGCCCTAATTGATGTAATTAGCACCATTCAATTGTGTCAATAACCATTGATAGTTACATAATTATTATCGAACTCTTTGCATAATCGAAATTTGTTTCTTTTATTTTTGAATTGAAATTGAAAATTGTTTTTGAAATTGGTAGGAAATACATTTCCCATTTCCCTATTTCTTTCTATTATAACTTGCGTCAGCGGGCTATGGAAAGAGCTATGCTCGGAGTTTCTCTAAGAGACAGGATCCGAAATGAGGTGATCCGCCAGAGAACTAAAGTCTTCGACATAGCTATAAAAGTTAGTACGCTGAAGTGGCAGTGGGCTGGTCACATCTGTCGGAGAACCGATTACCGCTGGGGTAAACGAGTGCTCGAGTGGAGACCGCGACTGGGCAAGCGTAGTGTGGGACGCCCCCTGGCTAGATGGAGCGACGATCTGCGTAAGGCGGCTGGCAGTGACTGGATGAGATGAACCGAAGATCGGGTTCAGTGGCGCACCTTGGGAGAGGCCTATGTCCAACAGTGGACTCTTTCAGGCTGATGATGATGATGATAACTTGCGTTTTGACAGCAGTTAAGGATTGCGCATGTCTGATATAAACTGTCTGACTGTGCGCACTGTGTATGGATTTGTAGTATTATATATCGTTTCAATAGCGTTGCGTATAGGGTTGCCAGGTCTTAATACGGCGAAGCCGGACTGGGCAGGCAGTTTACCCGGACTTTTCGATATCAACCCCGGACACTCTAAAAGCCAACGATTTTAGAACTCCATCCGACTCGATTGACTCGTGCACGAGCCGCGAGATGGCCCAAGATGTAAAAACCTAACAAAAACCGGACGGACCGGACACTGGCGAATTTGGCCGGACAAACATGCAAAAAGCCTGACCCTGTCCGGCTTTATCCGGACGTCTGGCAACCCTAGTTGCGTATGATTACATTGTTTGTAGTTTCTTGTAAGAATGTTGCGCGTGAGACATTTCAAACAACTTTCAAACCATGTATCCGCCTGCCAAGCGTGGTGATTATGGCAAATCTCCCAATGGACAACTCATCAAAAGTGGTACTCTATTGGGGAGGCGAGTCCAGCAGTGGACGTATTTAGGCTGATGATGACGACACATTTGCAAGCATGTTTTTTATTTGTATCTGTTGTTTGTATTTTATGTATAATTTTTGTTTACGTTACGCTAAAGTTTCTTCCTTCATTGAGAGAGAGCCTGGTGATGTGTCACACAGGTTTCAACCTAGTACAGACACCAGTCTCTCGCTAAGGTTTTTATGATTTTATGACTGTATTCCGCTCTTGCTTTTCTTTATCTGTAACCGTTGTGTAGAGAAAATAAAGATATGTTTTATTTATTTTATTATTTTACTTATTATTTATCTAGCAATGATCTCTATGTACTACTAGATAGAGCGTTCCAAACAATCGCTCTGTTCCACGCAAGTAGCCACAACTCTTTCACATTCACAATGAAACTTGTGCAGTTACTACGCAGAACATTTAATTATTTACTAAATATTGACGCTATTTACCCGTAGCGTTAACTGCCGACTTGTTTGAAAATTATGTGCTTTTTACGACCGATATCATTCCTAGGAGCTAGTGTTGCATTTCGATGAATATAGTAATCCTAGCTTCGATGAAAAGAGTGATAGAGCATTATCTCTATGTCGTTTGTTAGGAATTATATTTTATATCACTATTTATGTATAATATCACCATTATCATCAGCCGAAGTACGTCCACTGCTAAAGACAAGCATCCCCAATAGAAATACAATTTTGGCAACGATCTCTATGTACTACTAGATGGAGCGTTCCAGACAATAGACGCTACGTGTAAATAGCGTCAATTTTTGTAATAATTAAATGTTCTGCGTAGTAACTGCACAAGTTTCATTGTGAATGTGAAAGAGTTGCAGTTCCTTGCGTGGAACAGAGCGATTGTTTGGAACGCTCCATCTAGTAGTACATAGAGATCGTTGTTATCTAGTGATTTTTTTGAGTCAGTTTTGTAACCAGCCAGTTTAAGAAAACCTTTATCTTTTCCATTTCATACGGCGTGTAACCGAGTAACAAAACGATTACCAAATTATCTGCTCGAATTAGAAAAGCATAGGGGTTTGTATTGCGTACGTGACCGCCTCTATGATTGGATTTTCTCAAAGTCAAAGTCGAGTTAAGTATACACCTGCAAGTATACACTACTTATTAGTGATAAAGTCTAAATTACAATGAACTTGCTCCTTTAACAATTTAAACATAAATATTATCAGATTTGTATACCTCCTTTTTATATCTACATCTTAAATGAAGCTTTCCTCAAGAGCAATGGATTTTTTTGCAGCATAATATGTTTATGCGGGTTATATAAGCCATATAGAAAAAAAGTACATTAAGGCTCCAAGGTATATTTAGTAATTTTTTTGCATTAATAGTATGAAAGAATTGGGAGATTAGGTCATTTCAACCAATGTGACAGCAGTCTTTTAGGTAGCACCAACGGCATTTTAGGCGTTATAGCGGGAAACTTTCAGTGTTCTATATGTTCTTTTTGTTTTTTGTATTTTATTTTCTTTGTGTCTTTACTAACCCTTAGGTCTTAAGAGTAACAACTAATAAAAATGGATCTGTGTAATCTGAATAAATAAATTATTATTATTATTATTATTATTAGGTACATTCCCTTAATTTCCATGATTAAAGATAACATAGTTTGTTTAGAAGAAATCGCTTTTATCCATAAAACCTCCCACATGTACGAATGTAATGTACTTTATTGTTGTATCTATGTATTTTTATCGTGTATATCATCCCACTAATATTATAAATGCGAAAGTTTGGATGTTTCTTACTCAATCACGCTTCAACCACTGGGCGGATCGGGATAAAACTTGGCACACATATAGGTGTCTTGGAAAAAAACATAGGATAGTTTTTATCCCGAAAAACATCTCATTCCTACGGGAAATACATAATAATTTGTGATGTTAAGTTGTCCACACGGACGAAGTCGGGCAACAGCTAGTTTATACATAAATGAATGAGAAACAAATAATTTTTTTTTCAATTTTTCAATTATATCAAGGATAAATGACTTTTACGCAATCATGCGTAAACAGTCTGCGTCAATTCTGAGGAGAGTGCGGGGGAGCTCCAATGGAATCCTGAAGATGTTTTCAGAGAGACTGGACTCCATCCTGCTTGGCAGGTTCACTGACTTATACGTTAGTAGTGCAAAGCGGTGAGCCTGTCAGGTTGGGGGGGGGGGGGGGGGGCTCAGTCCTATTTCTATTCTCAATTATAATTGTTGTACTAACATAGTTTCTAAGTAGGATTTACTAACAAAATATGGACTTTGTGTCTGAATTAAATGAATTTTATTTATTTATTATTTATAATATGTATTTGTTATTAAACATTTCGACGCAAGTTCTTAAATAACATTACCTAATTCTGATCCCTGTTGATAACAGACTCGGTTCTGTTCGCAATTATGGGCCGTATGTTTTCAGGTATCTCGTTCCGTTCATTAAACTTTTTGCAGTCGATTCACTTTTACTCTTTAACATTCGTCACATTTCGTCGGATACGAGTCGCTTAATCCGGTGTTGACATAATTAAAGAAACAATTTCGGCAAAAACGTCACCTTTTTGAGAACACGGTTGGGTAAATATATCTGTAATTGTACGACGATTTTTCGTAAGCCCCTGTAGACAAGTTACATACTCTTACTTATTTATGGTCGTTCTACATAATCATTATATCAGCCCTTAGACGTCCACCGCTGGACATAGGCCTTCCCTAATAAACGCCACCACACCCGGGTGAATATTCGAGCGTTTCAACCGCCGTCATTATCCTGCATTATATATATTTTGTCACCTGTCTCAATTATTATTTTATTTTTCACGAATCATCATCATCATCAGGTAATTTTTTCTCCACTGCAGCAGCACAACCCTCTCTCATCTGCCGGAGACAGACGGAGGATTTGGCCTACACTCCCCGCGCTGGCCAGACGGGTTGGGGAGGCCTGATTGATGTTTTATAATGTGTTCCCTTAGTCGCCTTGTACGACATCCACGGGAAGAGTTGGAGTGATCCTATTCTACTCTACCGGAAACCACACGGCAAACTGCTAATTTAATTGCGTTAAATATGCAATTACTACTTACTCTCTCCTTCGACACTTTTTTAATGCTCCAGTAGGTATGCATATTTTATAATAAAACACATTTGCATAGAACTCAAGGGCAAGTGACAAACATCTATTTATTTAACATTTAAAGCAGACGACGCAGGGTCATCAACTTATCTCAGTTGGGTAACTCGATATATCTTTTAATATAATAAAAACGTAAACTTCGTTGTCGTCTGTACATTAAATATATATTTGCAAAAAATTGGAGGGGTCGAAAGATAAGTAATAGAACACATTTTGATCATTTTAGGAATTTCTGTCTGTTAGTTTGTGAAAACATTACGTAGAAACTACTAAACCGATTCTGATAGACTTTTCACAAAAATATGGAAACATAGAGCCTAACTCGGAGTAACATTTAGTCTTTATTTCATCGCAATCGGCTTACTCAGTCAAAAGTTATGTGAATTTTTAATTTTCAAATACATTAGTAGGTATGCCATATGATTGCCGACGTATGCCTATTAGCAAATATTCTTCAGAGCAAGTTAGACTGTCCGGAGCTCCTCAGCAAGATTGGTCTAAGGACCCCAGCTAGAAAACTGCGTAGCAACTTATTACTTGACATCCCATTTGGTCACACTAATTATAGAACTAATAGTTTCATTCCCAGGACTTGCAAACTATTTAATATGTTAAATGACAACAAGCGCATCGACATATTTTTCAACAAATCCCATAGCATTAAAGTAGCTCTAACCAATTTATTATTAACTGATCGATCGCACATTCAGCCATTTCTGGTTCAATATCTAAGCACTCTTTAGTTGTGGTTTTTTGTTTTTTCATGTATTCTGTTTTTTTTTTCTCTTTTTGTTACTCCGTTCAGTGTATACAACTTCCTATATGTGGAAGCTTGTTATTGGCATATATTTATCCATACATTGTAACATTTTGTGAAAATGGCTGTTAGCTTTCCTAATAAAATAAAATAAAATAAATAACGTAGTATAATTATAATGTTCGGTGCAATTTAGATTGCGATGAGTTAGGACTACATTTGGGGTGGGAGTGGGCGTGGGCGTGGCGTCGATGTCGGAGTCATAGTCGAAGTCGGATTGAGAGTGAGTAGACCACGCGAGCGGAGCCGCGGGCACAGCTAGTCTAAGAAACATCACGCCAAGTGGTATCACGTGGCGAAAAGCTTACGAAGTCTCTTTGCGTTGGATCGCGCAAAGTGGCGATTAATAGTCTCTGCCTACCTCTCTTGGACTAGGGCGTGAGAATTATGTATGTACGAGTATGTAATATTTCATCATCATCATCATCAGGTTATTTTTGTCTCCACTGCAGGAGCACAACCCTCTCTCATCTGCCGGAGACAGACGGAGGATTTGGCCTACACTCCCCGCGCTGGCCAGACGAGTTGGGGAGGCCTGAATGACGTTTTATAATGTATTCCCTTAGTCGCCTTGTACGACATCCACGGGAAGAGTGGTCCTATATATGCGCATATATTTACTTCTGCAAAGTACAATTATTACGTTTACTACAGATATTGTTTTATGTATGTATAAGATTTCGTATCGATAAACAAGACTGTCGAAACATAAGTAAATGTCAAGGCTATATTGAGTAACGTGCTAAATATCGCTTGGTAAATATACATCGTATGTTATTTATTCGTAGACTATGTGGTTATCCAGTGCCGGTTCTAGCACCACCAGTGCCCTGGGCGAGATTTCTACGGCGCCCCCTATCTTCTATCGAAACCGAAGAAGAAAAAGGCAAGGAATAGAATAATGGAATAACCATTTCGTCGCTGGAAAAGCAAAATTGCTGACGCTCTTTTTCGGCGCCCCCTGCATATTTGACGACTTCCGTGGCGGAACGGGTAGCTCTCGGACTGCCACGCCGGCGGTTGCGGGTTTGAATCCCGCTAGGGGCAAATGTTCGTATGATGAATATGAATGTTTGTACCCAAGTCTTGGATGTTTATATATTTATTTAAGTATGTCTATCCGTTATCTAGTAACCATACCACAGGCTCTGCCTAGTTTGGGACTGGATAATTGGTGTGAATGTCTGTGATATTTATTTATTTATATCTGGCGCCCTGGACGGTCGCCAAACCGCCGCCCCACTCCTAACGCCGCTACTGTGGTTCTCAATCAGTGGTTCTCAACCACTATAATTTATATGACGTGGTTCATTATTCAATACTATTTGCGATTTAATAATCAATCAGTGTCCGTTTTAAAGATGCAATTTGAGATTACAGCGTGACATCACATGGTTCATGCGAGAAACACACAGAAGGCGCTGCGTGGCGGAGGCGTGGCCGTATACTTGATACAAATGTCTCATACTAAAGCGAAGAGTATAAAAACAGAAAAACGCCTCCGCCACGCATTCGCTCTCAGTGTGTTTCGGGCTTCATACCTATGTAGAGTCGAAAGATCAAACCTCAGTTCAGTTCACGATGGCACGCCCCACTTTCGATTTCACTGTATGTGTTATATTGTTACCGTGTTAGTTATATCGTTACGCACTAATCATCAATGTGAGCTTACGTAAGATGTTCGGATTAAAATCTACTTGTATCCCTGTGGAATTGGGTTTACAATTGGACTAAGGAATTTCTTCGGCTGAAGCGTTCTCCTGTGTATATTAAGATCATTACTGCGATCTCCAATCCGCCTGCCAAGCGTAGTGGTTATGTCAAATCCCCCAACGGACAGCCCGGCAAAGTATCATTCTATTAGGGAGGCTTGTGTTCAGCAGTGGACGCATTTCGGCTGATGATGATGCATCCGGGGTCCCTTCTTCAAGATTCACATTAAAAAACAACTTTGTAAGAAAGCCTATTATAAAATAAACGATTATTTGAATGACAAAGATGCCTGGTACTAATGTTAATTCAGCTTCGCAAAATCTTTATTAATTGTATGCAAACTTGATTTTTAAAAGATGTGTTGCGTGAAGTTTGTTGCGCCGTTTCTTCTTCACAGCGCTAACACCTAGGAAGCGGTAGTCGATAAAAAAAATGACGTGTATAAATGTACCAAGTGTACTTATATGCAATAAATGATTTTGCCTTGACTTGACTTGACTACTCTAGCGCCGTGCCACTCCCCCCCCCCTCCCCCCTCTCCCCCTCCCCCCCCCCCCTGGCGGTGTGTGCAGCAACTCGAGACCACAGTTTCCTCGGGGTCGTTTCGATAGATAGATAGAGCCCCCGTTCTCCCCTGTTGACCCCTGTGCTCCCTGTTCGCTTTAACGACAGGCAGTCCATGACCCTTCCACCTTCCAACCTCGCGGTGATTCGCGAGATAGTGGTAATTATGTGTGGCCCACTTTATTGTACGGGCAGCTGATTTGAGCTGCCAAATTACAAAACCACAAACTCCGATACAACCAATCGAGTGAACGGAATCGAACAATCACGAATGTTGCAAATATAACCCTTTACTGGAGCGTGAGATACTAGCGACCTAGAGGCAGGTCTAACACAGTGCAGGCGACAACGATCTCTATGTACTACTAGATGGAGCGTTCCAAACAATCGCTCTGTTCCACGCAAGTAGCCGCAACTCTTTCACATTCACTTTGAAACTTGTGCAGTTACTACGCAGAACATTTAATTATTACTAAACATTGACGCTACTAACCCGTCGCGTCAATATTTAGTAATAATTAAATGTTCTGCGTAGTAACTGCACAAGTTTCATTGTGAATGTGAAAGAGTTGTGGCTACTTGCGTGGAACAGAGCGATTGTTTGGAACGCTCCATCTAGTAGTACATAGAGATCATTGCTAGATACGTAATAAATAAAATAATAAAATAAATAAAATATATCTTTATTTTCTCTACACAAAGGTTACAGATAAAGAAAAACAAGAGCGGAATACAGTCATAAAATCATTAAAACTGACATTATTTAACCGTAGCGTCAATATTTAATAAATAATTAAATGTTCTGAGTAGTAACTGCACAAGTTTCAAAGTGAATGTGAAAGAGTTGTGGCTACTTGCGTGGAACAGAGCGATTGGCTGGAACGCTCCATCTAGTAGTACATAGAGATCGTTGGCTGGCGAGATCTTATCTTCGAATTCTCAGACGATCGTTTTAAATATACCTGCTTATGCAATTATGTCTATGTTTTTTTATAATATTCTAGTCTTCCGTTCCAAGCAGTCAATCTAATGTTCTATTTACGTACCAGACCTGAGAATACTAAGTAGAACGTCACCCGCTTACGATCTATGTACTACTAGATGGAGCGAACCAAACAATCGCTCTGTTCCACGCAACTGAGGCTCCGGGAGACGCAACCCGTTCACATTCACTTTGACACTAAATATTGACGCTATTTTATCGTAAATATTTATGTTTTGCGTAGTAATTGCACAAGTGTCAAATAGAGCGATTGTTTGGTTCGCTCCATCTACTAAGTACATAGAGATCGTACTGCTTGGGAAAGGAAGACTAGAATATTATAAAAATACATAGACATAATTGCATAACCATTGTTTGGTTTATTAATCATGTTAAAGGATAAAGTCATTGAATTTCAAAGTTTTTTAAATACACCATTCGACAAATAATTGAAAACTAAATTTGGGAAGCTAAAAAACTTTGTCTCTTATTTCCGTCGACAATTATGTAACATGGGGAGGGTAACCGCTTTATTCCTCGACTATACATAATTGTCTCAAAGTTTACCTCTTGATGTTAAATGTTAAACACGCGGCTGTTAATTTGTCACCGCAGGCTGGTTAACGGTTACATAACGGTTACGTAACGTTACGGCTACGAGCGGTAAACTGTGAAGTTACTTTATACAAGCATTTATCTGAAGAGGTACTTACATATTACATTTAAATTTGACACTAGCTGTGCCCGCGGCTCCGCTCGAAGTTTTATAAAGAAGCGATTGTTCTTTTGTTATCTCGTAAAATTAACCTATGTTGGTTTGGTTGTGACATGTGTAATACTAGCTGGTGCCCGCGACTTCGTCTGCGCACGATAAGTATTTCGAGTAGCTTTTTTGTGGGACTATTTAAGATAAACATTTCCATCATACATTACATATGTGTAACTCTAGCGGTTTTGGCAGCGCACGCCAGAATAGCCCGCAGATGGTAGATTTTTTCCTACTTACTAGATATTTTGGACAATTCACACAATATCTTTATAAATTGTAGCCTATGTGTTATTCTGATGTATCAGCTATATTATTGTAAAGTTTCATTAAAATCCATTCAGTAGTTTTTACGTGAAAGAGTAACAAACATCCATCCATACTTACAAACTTTCGCGTTTATAATATTAGTAAGATAATATAATATAATATAATATAATATAATATAATATAATATAATATAATATAATATAATATAATATAATATAATATAATATAATATAATATAATATAATATAATATAATATAATATAATATAATATATCCGTGGTATCTGGGAGAAACTTGATAAGTTAGTACAAGCGTTCCCGCCACGCCAAGGTTACTTCGCCAGCGGCTCCGAGAGATCGACGCTATAAGTTAGAAAGAGACTAAATTATGCTGTTGACGTGTTAGGTGGTCCCTCTTTCGATACCGTAATTTACCTACCTTTAGTTTTTTTTATTATGTTTTTATAGTACAAAGAGTGGTCCAATCCAGAAGTGGACCAACCGTCAAACTTGACCTCAACTTCAAGATAAACTGGTTTAATTCCTTGTCTATGCAATGTAGAATCAGTAGTAACATAAACTAACCCTGCCCTAATTAATTTCATGAAATATTCGTTTAACGTTACGAATTTTAATTATACAAACGTTATTAATCATAATAATTATTGTATCAATCATTCGATTTCTTCCGTGTTTGAGTTCTGTGGCAGCTTATATTGCTCCCGCTGTCTTTACGAAGTGTACATACATAATGCTCAGCGAGCGATATTGTACAACTTATAATTGCTCCAATGAAAACTACTTGCCCGTTAGGTGATTGAATAATCGTTGTTATAAATTAATTTTATAATTCACGTCGGAGTGTCGTAAGCTATAACTGTTGTTGTACGTCGTATCCTTCCTATCTTGTAGAACAGTAGTGGTATTCTCTAAAATACACAGTACAAACTCACGTGCGAGTCTCACTCAAGTGACTTCACTCGCTTCGAAACCTAATCTATTGGCACCAATCTTTATTAATTGTATGCAAACTTGATTTTTAAAAGATGTGTTGCGTGAAGTTTGTTGCGCCGTTTCTTCTTCACAGCGCTAACACCTAGGAAGCGGTAGTCGATAAACAAATGACGTGTATAAATGTACCAAGTGTACTCATATGCAATAAATGATTTTGACTTTGACTTTGGCATTCTCTAAACATTCCAGAGCACTATCGAAGTGAAGTGAGTTCTTTGCTCACTTCACTTTGATAATGCTCTGGTATTTTTAAAGAATGGTAAACCAAGGTCAAGTGGATTAGATTTCGTAGTAAGTGAAGTCACTTGAGTGAGACTTGCGCATGAGTTTGTATATTAGAGAATAGCACTACATGCCTGTTTTGCTCTGTACCTTAGATACAAAAATCTACCTACGCGACCCCGATTGCCGGGGCACCTAAGCGAACCACGAACGACTGTCAGTGTCGAGTGATTTAGCGGTTCAGTGCAACATCGACTTTCTTCCTTACGCGTAAGATTCAATTTGGCTTGCATTGAATTTTGTAGGTACGTTTATGAGTGTGGTTTCCGGTAGAGTAGAATAGGGCCACTCCAACTCTCCTCGTGGATGTCGTACAAGGCGACTAAGGGAATACATTATATAACATCAATCAGGCCTCCCCAACCTGTCTAGCCAGCGCGGGGAGTGTAGGCCAAATCGTCCGTCTATCTCCGGCAGATGAGAGAGGGTTGTGCTCCTGCAGTGGAGACAAAAATAACCTGATGATGATGTTTATGAGTAATTGAACAAGATTTTTTAGGGAACTGTGGGTGGTAAGGGTCAGCGTAGACCTAATTAATAATCGCCTTTAAAGTTATTCAAATAAAGTTCAAGGGCGGAAGCGCGAGCATACGCCACTATTCGCTGGAAACATTTCAGTCCTATATGACAATGCAACCTCCGTTAGGTTTATTATCGTAAAAGCAACGATCTCTATGTACTACTAGATGGAACGTTCCAAACAATCGCCATGCTCCACGCAACTGCGGCTCCGGGAGCTGCAACTCGGTTACATTCACAATGAAACTTGTGCAGCAACATTGACGCTATTTACCCGTAGCGTCAATGTTTAGTAATAATTAAATGTTCTGCGTAGTAACTGCACAAGTTTCAAAGTGAATGTGAACGAGTTGCAGCTCCTTGCGTGGAACAGAGCGATTGTTTGGAACGATCCATCTAGTAGTACATAGAGATCGTTGCGTAAAAGCTGTCTAATCGTGTAAAAAACGGGAGACAATAAACAATTCAAACTAGGTATTTTAAAACCAAACAAGAATAACCTGTCAACGAACCAAATTCGAAAAAACCACATTGATAAGGATTTTTTACTACTCAACCTACCATTCACTGATCCTGTACCCAAAGATTCGTCATCATCATCATCATCAGCTTAAATACGTCTACTTCTGAACATAGGCCTCCCCAATAGAATACTACTTTTGGTAGGTAAGTCCATTGGGGGATTTGCCATAATCACCACGCTTGACAGGCGGATTGGTGACCGCAGTAATGATCTTAACATACACCCATAGAAGAATGCTGCTGCCCGTTCCTGGAGCAATCCCTTAGTCGACCCACGGGAAAGCTAGGGTTGGCCCTATTCTAAGCTGGGAACCACACGGCAAAGGTTGCAAACCCAAAGGTTGTATGGAAGAAATCTCTATTAACGACAATAATGCCCATATGTACTAATATAAGCTACTTTATATTTATATCTGTGTAAAGTTATCATGCAATGAAGAGTAATGGAATGGAATTGAAAGACATATTTACTTTAAAACAAACTACCACAGCCGGAATCGAACCCGGGACACTTGACTTACGACTAAGTAGGTAGATTAATGACAATCTTTTCCTTTTGTTTCAGATGGAAATAACAAAATGTGGTACATTTGTGAGAGAAGAAAAATGAAATATCTTCTCATATACGCCATACTGACATTAACCTACCCAGTTCTATCGAAGAACATTATCACCACTGAAGCCCCAGCCACCTTAAATACCATCGAAGACAACTTTGATAACAACATCATTGATTTCGACGAAGATTACTCTGTAAAGTTTGATAAGCATTACGGTGCTGTCCCATGGCATTCCACAGATAAATTTAATAAAGAATCACACAGATATATAGTTATCAATGATGATTTAAATATATCTAAGGTACAACCAAGTAAAGATAATAAAACTAGTGTAAATATTAAGAAAGAAAGTGATACTCAAATTCAAATTAATGATAAAGCAAGACAGATTGTCGAAGAGACAACACCAACAGCAGACTACAGTGTGATACCTTTAGAATTAATTAGTACTACAGAAAATTTAATAATAAGCATAGTCGAGAGTACAACAGAACCAGATTTAGCGGTTATTCCTCTTTCTACAACGAAAAAGACAATACCGAACGTTGAAGTTAAACAAACTGTAATCTTGCCCTCGACACAGAGTTCCGAAATCACTACAGAATATTTCACAACAACTGTTGAAAATGTTGACCAAACTACTTCAGTTAGTGAAGATAATGAAACCACAACAGCAAAACGAGAAATAACTACTAAAACTACAGAAACTGCCACGGAAACTACAGTGCCTGCTTCAACGACCACTGAAAATGTTATCAATAGTACAACTACAACTAAATTAGAAACGCTGAAGATTAAAGTGAGAAATGTAACAGAGAATCCAAATAAAACCAAAACAATTGAGACCACAACTGAATCACTGAAGAACACAACCAAATTAAACGAAGCTCTTAACACAAATACGACTGAACAAATAGAAACTGTACAGAGAGCTGACTTCGGAAGCTCAGAATCTCAAGAAGACGTTCCAATATTCACAGAGTTAGATACAGAAGACTTGACGGACGTCCCAGAAGACTATTATGACTCCAAGGATGTTGTGCCTACAACTGCCCCAAAGAACGATGCCTTATCAGTGATATTTGGACTCGCTGGAAGCGTAGTGGAGAGTATGGTAGAAAGTGTAGCAGAGAGAGTTGTGCCAAAGGGTATTTTTGATCTATTTAAGAGAATGCAGAGGCAGAACGAGGCGTTGGAGGCAGAGAGGTTGCGAAGTAGAGAGGAGAATGGAGGATTAGGTATGTATATCATAGTCATAATAACTACAGTCTCAGTGGTGAAGGAAAATACAGCAAGTTGATTAAATAACAATAATAACAAAAAAACTTTTTGTTTCATACTTAGCCACTCAAACGTCCCGGGTACTACAGTACCCAAAATGCACTGACAGTGCACTTAACTCCTGCGCACAATAATTGCTATTATTGTCAATTAGGCATACTTTAGTTTAATAAAGTGTTTCTAGATTGAGCGCTATTAAATTTGTCGTCTACTGAAGTTACATTTTAATACTAATTTCATTTAAAATAATAGAAATTTATAATGTATAATAAACTAGCTGTTGCCCGCGAATTCGTCCACGTAGACAACTTAACATCACAAATTATTATGTATATATGTATTCCAGGACCTGACATGTGTGACTATGTGTGCCAAGTTTCATCCCGATCCGTTCAGTGGTTGAAGCGTGATTGTGTAACAAACATCCAAATATCCACACTTTCGCGTTTATAATATTAGTAGGATACTTCCAAAAACCAGTGAAGTATGGCCACATCATCATTAGCTTTCGAGACGTCCACCGCTAAACACAAGTCTCCATAATCGAACGATACTCTTGGTGGGCTATCCATTGGGAGATTTGCCATAATCACCACGCTTGGCAGGGTGATTGGTAATCGCAGTAACGATCTCAATAAAACAGGACAACGCTGCTGCAGTCCCAAAGATACCCAGAGGAAGATTGGGAGTGGCCCTATTCTAAGCCGGGTACCACACGGCTTATTGCATGTGCCATTCTTCCTTGAGAACCATTCGGATACCGGTTATTGATTCGTTGCGTAATTTTCAATACATATTGCATAAAAGGAAGTTATGTTCTGACAAAACTATTCTCAAACAACTTTTTAGCTTCCTGATACGAACCGTAACAAAGCGTTCGTAAAAAGTGTGCCAAGAATGGTTTTCACTTCCACTTTGCGCGATCAAAGAGACTTTCCTTCACCCGCTGTTCGCCCCGTGGTAACTTAGCGTGATTTGTAGCGAACAACACCGCCGCCAACATTGTGGTACCAAGGAAATAATTAATTGCAGGTCAATTCACGCGCGGGATCCTGAAGACGATCTCGACCGGGCTGAGCAAGCCGCTCAGCCAGCTCATGGCCGGGGACATCGGCTCGCTGGACACGGACCGCGGCTTCGTTTCCAGCGTGGCCTCGGGCGTCACTAGCGTGGCCAACGCGGCCAACTCCGTTGTGGACGCTTTTAAAAACAGAGTGCAGGCTATATACCCAGGTTGGTTTTTGTAGGAACACCGTGTTAGCCGTGTGGTTTCCGGTAGAGTAGAATAGGAGCACTCCAACTCTTTCCGTGGATGTCGTACAAGGCGACTAAGGGAATACATTATAAAACATAAATCAGGCCTCCCCAACCCGTCTGGCCAGCGCGGGGAGTGTAGGCCAAATCCTCCGTCTGTCTCCGGCAGATGAGAGAGGGGTGTGCTCCTGCAGTGGAGACAAAAATAACCTGATGATGATGATGATGACTGCAGAACACAGGCTTCTCCAATAGAATGCCACTCTTGCTGGGCTGTCCCTTGGGGGTTTTGATATAATCACCACGCTACGCCATACACAGGAGAACGCTACTACCGACCCTGGTGCAGCTTAGTCGCCTTGACGACACCCAACCTATGTTTACGAATAAATTACCAAATTCTTTTTCAATTCCTTCACTGTCCGAGCGGCGCAGATGTGGAATAAACTGCCGACGGTCATTCGAGATAGTACGTCGTGACATCCTTTAAAACTAAACTAAAAGAGCACTGTCTGTCTCACTCAGTATAATATGATATGTATGTATGTTTATTATATTTATTATAAGTATTTATTTACTTTATATATACATATATGTATATATATATGTAAAGTAGTTTCGGTATTTAGTTATTATGTAGTATATTATGCACTTTTTGCCCCCTCGCTCTTAGTGCCTTGTCTCACACCCTGTAAGGTTGGCTGGAAGAGATCTCTTTTAGAGATAAGCTCGCCTTTGTACACAAAATTTGAAACTGTATTTACTTTAGTAATAATTATTACTTAATAAAGTAATAATTATTACAAAACCAAATAATTTGATTTTGCTTGAAGCAGCTTTTGAATCGAAATGTCCACTCTACTTTCAGGCACAGTGTGGTGCGGTGACGGCCACTCTGCGACAGCCCGCTCTAGTGACCTGGGCCTCTTCTTCTTCACCGACACTTGTTGCCGACAGCACGACGCCTGCAAGATCTACATCAGGTCAGGGGAGACCAAGTATGGACTCACCAACACTGGGCTGTTTACCAGGTAAGTTGATCTAGGCCCTCTACCCAGGCCCGCATTGCACGGCTCCACACGGGTGGGCCGTGCAATGCCGTGTGATTTCCGGTAGAGTAGAATAGGACCACTCCAACTCTTCCCGTGGATGTCGTACATGGCGACTGAGGGAATACCTTATAAAACATCAATCAGGCCTCCCCAACCCGTCTGGCCAGCGCGGGGAGTGTAGGCCGAATCCTCCGTCTGTCTCCGGCAGATGAGAGAGGGTTGCGCTCCTGCAGTGGAGACAAAATAAAGGTCGTGAGCGTTTCGCGACCCTCCTCCTTTGGCGAGGGTGCACCGGCGTTTGTCGGTGCCGTCGGGAGGTACAGTGGATTGAAATCCTTGGGACCACACTGTACCCCTACTACGGCAGAGCGGGTGAAACGCCAGAGTGGTTTTAGTGGGTATGCCCTCAATGAGGGAGGGAGAGTCCCACATACCCCCTGGTAACCCTAACCGGGGGATGAGTTAACTCATTTCCACTCCGTCAAAAAAAAAAAGGCCCTCTACCCAGGACCGGATTATCCATTAGGCAGTGTAGGCGAACTGCCTAGGGGGCCCGCACGGGGAAGGGGCCCCGCGTCACGAGTCTTTTTTGCAAATGTTTCTTAGAGTGAAAATAGGAGTAGGCGTGGGCGTTGACGTGGGCTTCGGGGTCTGAGTCGTAGTCGGATTGAAAGTGAGTAGTCCACGCGTGCGGAGCACTGCATTGTGGTAGAAAAACTATGTTTCAGGAAGTTAGAACACGGTAAAGGGGCCCCGACACGTGCATTGCCTAGGGGCCCCGACATGGTTAATCCGGCTCTGCCGCTACCGCAGTCTTAGGCTTGAAATAATATTTTTTTGCACATTATACTACTTTTGTATGGTAATGTACAGTCAATTAAATTGAAATATGGGCTACCGTATGTGACAGCAATTTTTTGAGACAGTTGTAACGCGATAGAAGTTTATAAAAGGAGTTTATAATCTGTTAATCATTTATTAATCAAAATGGTTGTCTAGAGAGAGTTGTTGATAATAAATTACGCCTTAAGCCATAAAATAAATATACTTTACATCTCTCATATTCGGTAAGTAGGTCCTTATTACCCCCAAATGGGGCTTGTAGGTGACCAATTAGCGCTCTAGAGTAATAATGTAGCTAGAAAAGCCCTAGGGCGGTAAGTAATTAAAAAAAACTCTTCACTCTTTCAAAAAGTTCGCGTACATCTAACCATCATACTGGCAATAGACATCATGCATTCAGCCCAATGACAAAAGAGGTCGCTTCGCTATTCAGCCTTGTCTTCGTATGAGTATAATAGTCATCAATTTTAAATATCGAACGGCGAAGCTCAATTTCGTTCTTGAAAAAAATAATTTAAAAAAATGATGAACAAAGGCGGGAATAGAAATCTTTTACTTTAAATATTGTTTATTCTTGTAATGCCGGTTTTTTTCTACTTACCTCACAATCGAGATGTAAAGCAGAGAAGTTAGCTCGGGTGTAAGCATCAATTGCACCCTCGAACTATAGGCGCCCTCGCTGCGCTCGTGCGCCTAAATATCTCGGGCTGCAATTGATGCCTTACAGCCCTTGGCTACTAATCTACTATTATTTCATCAATTGACATATCTATGTTATCCGGACGCTGAATGCATGATTTTACTATCACTTAAAATCTAGTAATTGTATATTAAAAATTAAACAAATGACACGCACGTCACTGCATGATATAGACAGCCTCGTTGGCCTAGTGGCTTGGTCTTTGGCCTCAAGTGTCAGAGGTTGTGGCTTCGATTCCCACAGGGAACCAGCAACTTTGTACAATTTGTGCAAATTGTCTCGGTCTGGATGGTATAGATAGATAGATAAACTCTTTATTGCACACAAATTAAGGATAACAATAAAATAGGTACAGATTTTTTGGAAGTGTACAAAGGCGGCCTTATCGCTTAAAGCGATCTCTTCCAGGTAACCTTTCTGAAGGAAAATAAGAAAGACAGCGACAGAGTATTGCAGGTGAGAGAAGAGAAAGGAGAATGATCAAAAGTGGGCCTAAGATGCGTCTTTATCATTCATGTACCAAAAATATTGGTCTGAATTATGAATCCCCTCCATTTTTTTTTAAAGCTAATAGAATAGGGAGTTTAAAAATAACATAAAATAAAAACATTGATTGATTTCCGCCAGCCGACCGGCATCTTTTCAACTAGAGTAGTGAAAGCAGAATTAAAATCGATATATATTTATAATCGATATTTGTCAACCATAGTTGATACTGCCTTTCAGTTACTGGCGCGATAATCCACTCATCACGTTTTCATTTACTGACTGGAAATACAGTATTTATACAGATTTAAAGTGATACACACGTTATTAAAAGAGGTTTATGAAAATATTAGTACGGAACCGAAACGTCGATGTATCAATTTAATAAGTCGGTGTAGTAGAACCGCACTATCGATTTGCACTATGGTTTTGTACGTACTGTCACGCATGTCAGTCGTGTAATTTATAACTTGTGTACATATGTAACCACTAAACTAACTATTTAAGAAATTATGCTTACAAAGTGAAAAGAAACATTGCACGTTTTGCCATCATAAGATTTTCACCACTTTATTGCGTATTTACTAATATACTGGTTCGTAGCAAAGGGGATATAGGTAACATATCCAGGTTCAGTGGTTAATTGGTTCACACAATATATCCATTATGTTTTTCATTTACTGACTGGAAACTCGGTATTTAAACTGATTTCAAGTAATACACACGTTCTTAAAAGATATTTATGAAAATATTGTTACGTAACAGAAATATCGATTATTCAATTCGTTAAAGCGATTTAGTAGAACCTCACTATTGATTGGCACTATGGTTTCGTACTGTGACGTCATATCCCATATGGTGTCAACAGCTGTTTTGTCTCCTTTTGTTTACATTATGTATTTGGGTGAAAAAATCTATTTTAACGAGTCTAATGTAGTGTCGAGCGCAAAATACCGTTGCACCAAACTATGACATCAAGATTGGGAACGGTTAATCGTGGCCATATACCCACGGTGTTGTGAAAACTGTGCGCCAACGAAGATTTCATTCCAAGTAAGATCATTCAATTTTCCCACTATATAGTTTAACGATTTTCTTTTTACAATAATCCTTAGTATTTTGCCTGTATTTTGACGACAATTTGATCCAGACGCAAGGTTCAAAGTTTAAGGGCAAACTCCCATACAATTTTGGTCATTCTCCTTTATAATTTTAGAACATGGTACATACTTAGTAATAATATTACACAATTGAATTTACATACAAATATACTTAAATACATACCTATGCATATATATATAGTTTATAATACAATACATATACCGTACGTTATATACTATATTACTCGTAAATTAGGCACAACTATTGTGAGAGAAAATGATTTTTAAGGCGATCTTTAAACACATGCAATGATTTAGATTAACGAATCTCACTTGGAAGAGAATTCCATAAGTATATTTGTAAACTATCCTATTTTTGTTTAACTTCCATAGACAGGTGAACATCCCAGTTTGGGATTAGACAAGTGGATGTACTCGTATGTATTCATATATGTAATGTAATATATAATGACAAAGATAGAGATAATACAGGGCTTCCTCTATTATATTTCCTGCGATACCCGAGTACTTACTCGATCATGTGGCTCGAGCTCGAGTTCTCTAGAGCATGTGTCATTGTAACAAGGTTCTCTAAGCTGGCCTACGTTTCAGACTGGTTGACTGTACCGAGAAAATAATAGTTAAGAAAGTAGTAAGTATATAAACATTGTTTTGTAATGTTATGTTTTGTATGCCGGTTGAGTATGTTTGTGATTTACGTTTACATCTTAAAGACTTTCAACAAGTCTTAACCTACATTTAAATATGTTAAGCATCCTATCGCTCACGTTACACAACGACAAAACTCAAGCACACTGAAGATGATCATAAGATCATATGCAATGTCATAAGTACAAACTGACATTTCAACTTTATTCACGGGGCAATGTATATGCTTCTACAATAAACAACCAGACGAAATCTTACATATAACGGACAGAAAGTTTAAGAAGCACAATCCAGTCCATAATAAATTATTGTTTGAAATGTAGCAAGTGTACTTTGTGCCGTGTGGTTTCCGGTAGAGTAGAATAGGACCACTCCAACTCTTCCCGTGGATGTCGTACAAGGCGACTGAGGGAATACATTATAAAACAACAATCAGGCCTCCCCAACTCGTCAGGCCAGCGCGGGGAGTGTAGGCCAAATCCTCCGTCTGTCTCCGGCAGATGAGAGAGGGTTGTGCTCCTGCAGTGAAGACAAAAATAACCTGGTGATGATGAAGTGTACTTTTTGCAGTAAGCTCCAGAAGTCTTCCAGTGGATGTCATACAAGGCGACTTAAATATAAATCCAGATCAGCAGGATATTTGTACTAAACTCAAAGTAGCTCAACTTACTATGGAACTCGGAGTTTCTCTAAGAGACAGGGTCGGAAACGAAAGTCTTCCATGTAGCTCAGTCACATATGTCGGAGAACAGACAACAGTTTTGGCAGACGAGTTCTCGAGTGGAGACCGCGACTGTGTAGCCGTGGTGTGGGACACCCCCAGGCTCCTGGCACTGGCTGAATGCGGAGAACCACTGTCTGACCTGCCCTCCACTTGTCCTAGAATAACGAGCTGCTCCAGGTCGTGTGTAGGAGACCGCATAATGTGACCGAAGAAGCTTAGGATCCGTTCATTGCAGAAGGAAAAGAAGGATGTACTGCGTCCGAAACACGACGCTGTGCTCCATAACTCACATCAGACGTGGACATAAACTTTGTGAGTTGAAGTGAAGTGGGCAGGCCACGTAAACGTAAGCCAGAGTGAAAGGTCGGTGAGACAAAACATGGTGGTCGCAATCGCGGAAGACCAAAGTATAGGTGGACGATTTGGATAGCTGGCTTCAAGAACGCTTACAGGACGCTCTTGATGAGAATGACTGCAAAAGAGATCGGAGTCGCTTTTCGTTAATGACAACGTCGTGAATCCACCCCAAATATGAACTGTGAACTGATACTTTAGTGTTGAATGATGCTGAATGCTTGAGAAAGTCTAGGTTTGGGCTTCATTAAAAACAAAAGATGATTTGGACGCTCCTTTTCTTCAACTTTGTTTTGTTTCATGTGAATAGTAACCCAGTAACTATGACAGATTGTGATATTACAGTCGTCCTTGTCTAGCTCTGTGGAAACTGTTGCGTTAGGCTGAGATAGAAACAGATGAAGTGAAAATATGCTTGGCAAATAAGTCCATGGGTTGTTGTCGTGGAGCGAAAACGGACTATTGTTCCTTTGTGTCGCCATCTTGTGTTCGTGATCGCTTTGTTCAGATTCGTGTTAATAAAAAGTGTATTTCTTATACACAAAGGCATTGCAATAAATTATTTTACTTGTTCCATGACATTTGTTTACGAGCTACAAAGATAAATGAATTAAATACGGGACACACTGAAATGATTGAGAATATTTATTTATTTAATAGTTTATTGTACACACAAATATACAAAGAACAACACAAAGAAAAGAAAATTATACAAAAGGTTAAGCTTATAATAGAGTAGGCATAGACTAACGATCTCTATGTACTACTAGATGGAGCGTTCCAAACATTCGTTCTGTTCCTCGCAAGTAGCCACAACTCTTTCACATTCACAATGAAGCTTGTGCAGTTACTACGCAGAACATTTAATTATTACTAAATATTAACGCTACGGGTAAATAATGTCAATATTGAGTAAATAATTAAATGTTCTGAGTAGTAACTGCACAAGTTTCATTGTGAATGTGAAGGAGTTGTGGCTACTTGCGTGGAACAGAGCGATTGTTTGGAACGCGCCATCTAGTAGTACATAGAGAGAGTGAGCGCGGAGCGCACTTTTTTTTTATCGCGGGGAAATGCGTTGTTTACCCACTCGCCGGGGGGACGAGTAGATTATGTCGGGCTCTATACCGACCAAAACCCCGCGGTGGCCATCTTCGGCATAGATCGAGGAACTCCGGGACCACTGAAGACACGCTCCCGGTGCCCCTCTCACTCTCACACGCTCTCAGCGACCCACCTCGGGGGAGACGAGCCCCCTCCCTAGCACCTCTCGGTGCATGCAGCAGCAACGAGGCCACCCCCTTGCTGCCACCCCCCCCGGGGATGCTTGGATGAGTACAGAGAGACCCCGCTCCATGCACTGGCGCCCCCGATGACCCCCTCTAGTCGCCTTCTACGACAAGCAGCGCGGGACGCACTTATCCCAACCTCAGTTGATGATTAGTTCGTAACGAGAAGTCAAAGTCAAAATCATTTATTGCATATGAGTACACTTGGTACATTTATACACGTCATTTTTTTATCGACTACCGCTTCCTAGGTGTTAGCGCTGTGAAGAAGAAACGGCGCAACAAACTTCACGCAACACATCTTTTAAAAATCAAGTTTGCATACAATTAATAAAGGTTTTTCGAAGCTGAATTAACATTAGTACCAGACATCTTTGTCACTCAAATAATCGTTTATTTTATAATAGGCTTTCTTACAAAGTTGTTGAGAGAACTAACACAGTAACAATATAACGCATACAATGACATATAAGCGATTTAGAGAAGGTTCCTTATAATGATCGACAAGAGTTTTAATATCCCATCATTAGACACTGGGTGGGGCAGTTAAAACCTATTTCTAGTAATTTAAGAAGCTAGTTAATAAGTTTAAAGCTTTTACTAACACTATGGATACATACATACATAATGTCAAGCCTTGGTTTCAGAGGGGTAGGAAGAGACGATGCATCGCCACTGCGCGATCCTGACACACCTCACTAGCCTCACTCACATCCATCAACCTTTTCTACTATTATTCTTCTCACTGCGGACCCCAGCCTTTTAGAGGACGTCACCAATTTGATCCTTGAACGTCCTCCGATGCTCCTAGAACGATCATGGATCCCACTTATAAATCCGAAAGTTTAGATGTTTGGATGTTTGTTACTCAATCACGCTTTAACCAACGAAACACGATGAAACTTGGCACACTCACCTAACGGTCCTGGAATAGGACAAAGGATAGTTTTCTCATGCCTACAGGAAACCAAATCTTCAAGACGTGTAAATATCGAGAATACGCGGACGAAGCCGCGGGGAAATGCTAGTAAATAATACAAGTATTATTTATAAACATTTCATCATTTACGCTGCTACTCGTATATTGTTGATGCACTGCCGCGTCTTGCCCAACTCTACACACTTAACTGTTAAGGGCCCAGTACACATTGGCCCATGCTGGCCCAGTGTATGATGGCGGACAATTGCCAAGGCATCGTGGCGCGCAATGGCGAAGTTGTCGGTTTTTCGGGCACACTTCAAAGGAATCGTGGCGTAGCCTGGCCGGTGGTTTTTAATTGGAGAATTGTTCAATTTCTGATTGAGAAGTAGGTGCTGTATATAAATAAACTATATGTATATAAATTTATTTTTTAAATATTTTGGGATAAACGTAGAGTAAATGAATGTTTATGCAGGACATAAGTATTTTTTTTATACTTTTTTATAAATTTTGTATTTTTAGTAGGGATTTTTAATTTTTTTTAAGTAATAAATATAGCCTATGTTACTCAATGATAATCATCATCACCCTAAATACGTCCACTGCTGGACCTATGCCTCCCCAATAGAAAACCACTTTTGGTAAGTGGTTTTCTAGTCTAGTGTTTTAGTCCAGTGGGGGATTTGCCACAATCACCACGCTTTGCAGGCGGATTGGTGATCGCAGTAATGATCTTAACATAGACACACAGGAGAACGTTGCTGCCCGTCCCTGGTACAATCCCTTAGTCGCCTTGGTGGCCCAAATCTAAGCCGGGAACCACACGGCAGAATAATACACAATGATAATGTAGCATTCTAACGGAGAAAGAATGTTTGAAATCGGTCCAGTAGTTTGGAGTTTATTCGTTACAAAACAAACATACAAATCTTTCCTCTTTATAATATTATTGTAGATATAGATTGCCGCGGCTGTGACAATTTCGACGTCCATCGCGCGTGCGTCGCCAGACGGCAATGAGCCGTGGGCCATTGTGTGAACACCTTTTCGCTGTTGGCCGATGCTGGCCTGTGCTGGCCGTGCATGGGCCAATGTGTATTGAGGCCTTATTATAGAACGCGCCATTGCGTTCCGTGGCATTTCTGATTGTAGATTATTTGTAATCAATAGCGTATTATTGCTGCAAGTGTGTATATTTTCATTTTATATCATACTAGCTAAGCTCGCGGCTCCGCTCGCGTGACTATAAAACTAATGTTTTTTTAAATTCCCGCTCTCGCTCCCGATCCCCCTCCCCTTTCGCTCCCCCTCCCGCGCCCGCTCCCGCTCCCCCTCTCGCTCTTGCTCCCGCTCCCGCTCCCGCTCCCCCTCTCGCTCCCGCTCCCCCGCTTTCCATCTCGCTCTCGCTCCCCCTCCCGCGCCCGCTCCCGCTCACGCTCCCGCGCCCCCTCTCGTTCCCGCTCCCCCTCCCGCGCCCGCGCCCGCTCCCGCTCCCGCTTCCCCTCCCGCTCCCCATCCCGCTCCCGCTCCCGCGCCCGCGCCCGCTCCCACTTTCGCTCTCGCTCCCGCTGCAACTGACATCGCCACTCTTACTCTTGTTAACTCTTACTCTCGCTTCAAATATAGTCCTAACGAATTACGCCGAGAATTTTACATATGAGTTATAAAAATTATAAATTGGCATAACTTTTGATTGAGTGAGCCGATTGCGATGAAACTAAGACCAAATGTTATGATTTTAACATGTTCCTTCATCCCTCACATTTTTTTTGCTAATATTTTTGATGTACAAACGCGAATAATTTACATTTTTATATATTAGAACGCTCAAAACGACCACCTTGCACTATGAGAGGAGATCCGACGAAGAACGAATGTAACGGACATAGCGAAAGGATTAGCAAGTTGAAGTCAGTGGGCGGGCCACATCTACGGCCGTTGGGGCAGACGAGTTCTGAAGTAATTTACGATAACGGTAATCGGTTCTCCGACAGATGTGACCACCAGCCAACTACCACTTCAACGTACTACCTATATTTGCACAGTTCAGCAGTCAACGGTGACAGGCTGACAAAAACTTTTCGAGTTTCAAATAAGTATTTTATTTTGTTTAATGCTATTTGTCGAGATTTTCAGTTTTAAGAGTAATAATTATTTTAGCATTTTTATTATATTTAACTGATTGATCGTTGCAGTAAGGAATCACTAACCATCCGTACTAACATAATGATCACGCCTTGGTCCCAGAGGGGCGCAATCCAATGTCGCAAAGCGACTTTCCTTCGTCCGCTTTTCGCCCCGTGATACCCCTTGACGTGATGTGTTGCGAACAACATCGCCGCCTTGTTGAGGTACCACGATTTGCTAGGAGAATAATTGTCCACCTCGTCAGAGCTCCGCATGATTCGGTAAGGCTAATAGTGCCCGGAGTTCGCCGAGCTCCGGGATGTCGGCACGCTTACGACCAGGCTAGCCTCTGGACACGCATCCATCGGCACGGCAGACCTAGGATTGGCGGACGGGACAGGGATCGGGGCGAGAGAGACAGGAGATGGGGGTATGGGTAAGGAGTATAGGGTAGGTATCATCATCAGCCCGAAAGAGTCCACTGTTGGACATAGGCCTCTCCTAAGGTGCGCCACTGAACCCGATCCTCGGTTCTTCTCATCCAGTTACTGCCAGCCGCCTTACGCAGATCGTCGCTCCATCTAGCCAGGGGGCGTCCCACACTACGTTTGCCTAGTCGCGGTCTCCACTCGAGAACTCGTTTACCCCAGCGGTAATCGGTTCTCCGACAGATGTGACCAGCCCACTGCCACTTCAGCGTACTAACTTTTTGAGCTATGTCGAAGACTTTAGTTCTCTGGCGGATCACCTCGTTTCGGATCCTGTCCCTTAGAGAAACTCCGAGCATAGCTCTTTCCATAGCCCGCTGAGCGACCTTGAGTTTTCGAACTAGTCCCACTGTCAGTGTCCACGTTTCGGCGCCGTAGGTCATTACGGGTAGGACGCACTGGTTGAAGACTTTTGTCTTCAGGCACTGTGGTATACGCGACGAGAAGATATGACGTAACTTCCCAAATGCTGCCCAGCCTAGCCTAATCCTCCTGTCGGCTTCCTTCTCGAAGTTGTTTTTGCCTAGTTGCAGAGTTTGCCCGAGGTAGACATACTCGTGAACAACTTCGAGTGCCTTACCATCGACTATGGTCGGTCCCGGAGCAGCGTGATCATTGAACATGACCTTAGTCTTGTCCAAGTTCATTCCGAGACCGACACGTCGAGATGCAGCGTTGAGGCTGTCCAGCATTTCCTGAAGGTCCTGCAGCGATTCTGCCATGATGACGATATCATCGGCAAAGCGTAGATGGGAGATGTACTCGCCGTTTATGTTTATGCCCTGTCCGTTCCAGTCCAGCGTCTTGAACACATCTTCCAATGCATTTGTGAACAATTTTGGGGATATGACGTCACCCTGTCTCACTCCTCTGTGCAATTGGATAATAAATAATAAATACGTCAGACATTCACACCAATTATCCAGTCCCAAACTAGGCAGAGCCTGTGGTATGGTTACTAGATAACGTATAGACATACTTAAATAAATATACAAACGTCCAAGACTTGGGTACAAACATTCATATTCATCATACGAACATTTGCCCCAAGCGGGATTCGAACCCGCAACCTCCGGCGTGGCAGGCCAATAGCTACCCGTTCCGCCACGGAGGTCGTCGATAGGTTGTGTTTGGTGGTTTTGTACTTGGACTGACATTGTCGCGGCGTCATACAGACATCTCAATACTTCGATGTACCGCCACTCTACTTGGCATCGCTGCAAGGACTCCAGAACAGCCCAGGTCTCGACAGAGTCAAATGCTTTCTCATAGTCCACGAATGCGAGACATAGGGGCTGATTATACTCTTCAGTCTTCTGTATAATCTGCCTCACCGTGTGTATGTGGTCTATGGTGCCATATCCTCCTCGAAACCCGGCCTGCTCCGGTGGCTGGTAGTCGTCAAATCTTCTTGCGAGACGATTTGTAATGTCTCTCGAAAACAGCTTATAGACATGGCTCAGGAGCGAGATGGGCCGATAATTTTTAAGTAGGGTTTTGTCTCCTTTTTTGAAGAACAAAACGACAATGCTCCTGTTCCACGCCTAGGGTAGGTATGGGATACCGTTATTACAGAAGGATAATGGGATTGTAGTAGCGATAACCGCATACCCGTGTCTCGTCTGGATAGCACCCGACAGGCAACTATCAGAACCAAGTGCCCTGACTAACCTCTACTAAAATCAGTTTTCTTTAAAAAAGGTGAATCATTATTTTTTTGTATCAGATACTGGGCATTCAAAAGCGCCGTGTCCAGTTTTTCGACACACATAACATTGCCGCACAATATGCATAATAGAGACGGATGTCCGTGTTGCCTAACCGACAGTCTGTAACCGTTAATTATCACAGTTAATGATTAACTGTCCACCTCGCTGACAGCTTGGATAATGAGTACAGTGAGGTAGTTTAGTTATAAACTAGCAGACAGACCGGCAAGTTGAAGACTTGTCGCATCTGCCAAAATACATAACGTTGGGGTAATCAAAAAGTATTTCCCTGTCATACATACTCGTACATACGTATGTACATACATACATACATACATACATACATACATACATACATACATACATACATACATACATACATACATACATACATACATACATACATACATACATACATACATACATAATGCTCACGCATTGGTCCCACACGGGTAGGCAGAGACGATGAATCGCCACAGTATAGTATTTTTATTATAAAATTAGGTTCAGTATTTTTTTATTTATTTAATTTGATTGTGTTTTTATAAAAATATTTTTTTTTAATACTCTATAAGGTTTTGAGAACGAAACCTGATTTTGCCACGTTTAGAACATTTTTCTATTAAATTTTATTTCATTATTTTTTATCACTACGTACAAATTAGATCAATGTTTTTAATTATTATTATGTATATATAATAATAGAAAAAATATACAATTTGACATATACTAATACTAAAGAAAGGGGGGATGGGAGGGGCCGGTCTACAGATAAAATATATCCTCCAGCTCTGCAGAGTTGTTAACGAGCTTTCACTTAGACGCTGATTGACAATCCAGTCGACCCAGGCACGGAGCCAGGTTTGTCAACTGAGGGGGCTACTAAGAGTACTGTTTGTTCTTCTAGCGGATTGCAGGAAGTGATGAGGCCTTAGGACAAGTCAGCGGTGAGGTGAAATGAATGATGCTGTTTGGTAATAAGGGTAAAAATTGGAGCACCTTTTGTGACCAGCCCACTTCCGACTTCTGTCGGAGAATCTACTATCGCTGGGGTAATCGAGTCCTCGAGTGGACACCGCGACTGAGCAAGCGTAGTGTGGGACGCTCCTGATGAGATGGAGAGACGATCTGCGTAAGGCGGATGGCAGTGACTTGATGAGAAGAACCGAGGATTGGGTTCAGTGGCGGGCCTTGGGAGAGGCCTATGCCCAGCAGTGGACTCTTTCAGGCTGATGATGATGATGCTACGGATAAATGTATGCCTAAGTCATTGCAACACTGCCTGGTGAAGTTAGACAACGTTTTCTGGTGATATGGCTCCATCTATGTAAATAGTCAAGGTGACCCCAATGGTGTGAGTAAAGCAAATGCTTGCCAGAAGCCCATGCTCCCACTGTGGGGTCATTGGTACATATTGGGTACAAAGTTGGACTTGTGAGATAGACATAACGTTTAAATGAGGATTGACATGTTAACTGTGTGCCTACAAATTAGAAATTATGCATAGGGTTTCCTCAAATGACTTAGGGAACAATTATGAAAGAATTTGTTGAAATTCCACCTCCGGGCGCAGGGCAGCAGTTAATTTATAGTTATAATAAACTTCCTTTACACCTTTTATTTTTAAAGCAATAACACTTATATCATGATGTTGTCTTTATTTGAAGGTGGGGTTCAGATCCTAAAGCCCTTTTGAGTCCGGGCCTGAGTCGATACGCCTTATGTAACGAACTGGATTATCGCATAACACGTGGTATATGTGGCGCCCAACGAACGTCGACGTCGGGAAGGTTAATTTGATACAAGAGATAAATAATTATTGGGTAGGATACCTTCCTTCTCGAGCGGGGTTGGGTTCTTGGGTTAGATTAGATGGGGTTTAGGCAACGATCGCTCTGTTCCACGCAAGAAGCTCTGTTACATTCACAATAAAACTTGTGCAGTTACTATGTAGTTTGGTTACGGGGTATGGGTCACGTAGTTTGGGTACGTTCCCTTACGTTGTCGTCTGATGATGGAGGCAGGAGTTTAGTTCAATTAAGTAATAGCTAGGACTAGAACAGACTAGACTATTTATTAGTAGTCTAACGGAGCGGCATCATCATCATCAGGTTATTTTTGTCTCCACTGCAGGAGCACAACCCTCTCTCATCTGCCGGAGACAGACGGAGTATTTGGCCTACACTCCCCGCGCTGGCCAGGCGGGTTGGGGAGGCCTGACTGATGTTTTATAATGTATCCCTTAGTCGCCTTGTACGACATCCACGGGAAGAGTTGGAGTGGTCCTATTCTACTGTACCGGAAACCACACGGAGCGGCATAAATTCTTTAAATTGAATTAAGAAAATAAGAATTATTAATGTGTTCAAATTAGTAACGTCCTCGAAAAGGCTGGGGTTCGCAGAGAGAATAATAAAAGGAGATGAGATGCATGAAAAGGTTCATGAATGTGAGTGAGGCTAGTGAGGTGATCCATCGTCTCTGCCTACCCCTCTGTATATGTATGTATGTATTAATGTTTTTAAAATGTATATTATGTCGCAAGATTTTTGCCTTCCCAGTCAATAAATGGTAAAACTTTGTAATACCTACGTATCTATTTTACTTACAGGTCGCACTGCAGTTGTGACACCAAGTTCCGGGAATGCCTGCGCAAGACAAACTCGTTAGTCTCAGCTCAGATCGGGCTCACGTACTTCAACGTGTTGGGGCCGCAGTGCTTTAGGAAATCTCATCCCATCGTCAGATGCGTCAAGAGGACAAGGTATATCGTTGACCTAAGATTATCTTGCTTCATATTATCACGTTAAACCAATTCAGAAATGAATAACTATAGTTTATATAAAATAGCAAATTCTTAAAGTAGTTGGTCATTGTACTTCAGTGCCAGAGATCGTTGGTTTATTTATTAACGGTATATCTGAGTATTATCTGTGAATATATATCGTGTTGGAATTCTTAAGTGTATATAAGCTAAGTCGTGTAGAAGAGGACTAAGTACATAATTTTGGATATTACCTACTGCTGGTATGTATTGTGTATGAACCAACATACCTGCTTGTGTTGTGTTGTCTTCAGGTTGTTTTTGTACTACTACAGACTTAAACTTAAATTTTTTACAATATTTATTAACTTTTTCAATGAAAGACTGGCTACCCATAGAACAGGGAATCCTAGTTTGGGAGCCAGGTTACTGCTTGTAATAATATATCTACATAGATATGTCTAGTATAAGGACCCTACTGTTCTTGAACCAATAAAGTTATTTGTATTTGTATTATATTTATTGTCTTGTCATTTTAATGTTACTCAATTTTTATTGTTATTTATTTTGTCATACATTGTTATTTATACCTTTTATACATTTTTACTGTGGGCCTTTTGCCTGAATAAAGTTATTATTATTGGATAATTTTCATAGACAGGAGAAAATTCCAGCATGGGACAAGTATATACTTGTCCCATGCTGGAATTTTGATGTAATATGGGTATAATGTGTGTAATAAAAATGATGTTCTTCCTCCTGAAAATGTAATGGTTCCAAGATAGCTCTCTGCTTATCAGCGCCAGACATGGCGATGCCTTCTAGTATTAAATTAGTTTAACGCGTGTATTTTTGAGTAAAAATTGAATAAATAGCATTCATGTATCACGAGGTTTATGTAGTAGGGACTAGCTGTACTTTTAGATCCTTTAACTTTTTTAATTATTTTAGTATAAAAAAAAATACCATGATAAGACAAAGAAGCGAAGGAGTGTCAGAATTGGGAACTTGGTTCTCTATTCTTTCTCTTTGTATACCCAGTAAGGAATATAGTACTAGAAATGTTATGAGAACGCCTTTTTCTATTTTTCAGGATAACCGGTCAGAAATGTGAAGAGTACGAGTTAGACTATACCAAGTCGAAGATGTGGCAGTGGTTTGACAACGAGACTTTCTGACCTGCAAGTAGTCAAATTACGTCGGAATTTAACAAGTCAAATTTTTGGGAAATACATTTTTATCGACCAAGAAGTCTGATTTTAAAAAAGAAAGGCCCTTGGTTTTTTTATTAACTCGTACATAGTCCAATAAGTAATTTGGTGAACAAGGGCTCATTTTCCATGTCATTCGGCATGCTCCAAAACAAAGTCAAGTAGACTTGTTAAATTCTTCCAGTATAACCACGATATACCCATTTTTTTCATTTATCGTATTAAAAAAACATGCATTGATTGATATTAATATACGTATTTATATATTTTAATGTGTATGTGCTAAAACAAAGTTAATATTGTAAAAGTGATAATATTTTTGGTGTATCTTTTTTACGACTGCACAAGTCAACTAAAACAAATTAATAACTGCAACAGTTAATCTTTTATAATTCCAAGTTTAGAATAATTGATCTCAGTAATCGCTTTTGATAAAAGTACAATTGCTCACATAAATTTTTAATACAGCACAAAAAAATTAGTCTTTAGGACTTAAGTATTTTTTATTTTTTTTTGGAAATATTTCTAAAATGTATTTTAAAAAAATACTAATGAATATTATTGTATTCTACATTGATGTGATGAGTTCCCACACAAAGCAACACTGGGAGCCACCAGACTCAGGCGTACCTGAGACCTACTCTGTCGAAGGTATAAGATCATTGGTCATGCGCCGTGTAGAAATGTGTCAACAAATTTAATTTCTTAACCAAGTGTTTGGTCCCGTTTTTGTATGATGGAATGTAGGTAACTATGCTTTGCATTATAAATGGCGTCATATTTAATAATATTGAAAATTTTCAATGTAAAATGTGTTAATTATTTTTTTTGGTAATTTTGCAGAATATTAATATATTTTGGTAAATAATGATATCAAAAACGACACTTGTAGGTAACTGCATTATAATAGTTTCATGGCGTCCTATTCATTGATTTATTATCGAAAATTTTCAGTGTGTCAGTTTGTGAAATATGTCAATTAACTTTTTTTTTGTAAATTTTGCAGAATATTAATATATTTTGGTAAATAATGATAACAAAAACGAGGTTTGTTGACTCAATAGGGATAACTTTATTTTATGGGTCAGAAATCAAATTGGTTCATTGTACAAGAGGTTAGGAAAGTGTTGTTTGATTTACAACGTCTGTTATTTTCTTAGCAACAGCGTACATGTTCCCCCCACCTCCTGCGTAAATGACAGAATGTTTCGCACTGGGAAAAGCTATGGCATCTCCCTTCCAGCTGAAGCAGGTGGACCCTTGTTGCTCTAAGAGTTACGATAATATTTTTTTATGCCATAGAGTAGAAACCTTCTATAGAAATATGATACTCATTTTAATGTTTAAAAGGAAACTTATATATATTTGTAATTAATGATATAATAAAAAATAGATTAAGTTATTATAAGCATTACTAATTTTATTACTTTTAAGTGTAAGATACTTAATATATTTTTTATAAAATAATTATTTTAATGTTTTTTGTAGATTTTATAAATCAATAAAAATTACATTTTTATTTTTAGTGCCTTGTGTTTTTTTTAGTATTTTAACTTTAAATGTAAGTAAAATAAAACAATCTTGTGTACATTATATTTTTTATATAAGAAACATCAGAATATATTTCGAAATGTCACATAATAACAACAAATAAATTATTATTTTAGTTATGGCAATTTGCTATAAAAGTAAATGTCTTAAATTTAATAATAAAAACAATAAGAAAGAAAATAATTAGCCCAAAAACAATTTGAGCTTTCTTCGCTGAATCTAAATATTTTGTGATATTTTTTACAAATTTGTGCGCAAAAATCTTTTTTTAGAAAAATTGGTGTATAACACTAGATATGTAGTCAATATCAGTTATATATTCAAAATGATATTCCGATGAGTACAGTCGTTGGCAGATATTTATATAATTACCATTATATATATTATGAACCTTTCTAAAATGACATAATGAAGACAAATATATACGAGATGCTATAGGCATATAAATTGAGTTACGTGAAGTCAAATAAGTAATATAAAGGCATCTTTTAAAATATTTGCACACATTCTGAGACATACGCAGACTGCGTGTTTTCCATCTAGATTATAATAAAACACAGATTTTTTATATTTTCTACCAGGTCGCATTGTATAAAAATACAAGTAATAATATCACAAGAGGGAAAACAAAAGATGTCAAAGTGATTTTTGAAATGACATCAATTATCCGTTGATGGCACTTTGCTTTGTCATTATTTTACGACACGACTAAACACTGTATTTAAAACACAACTGTTAACGGATATAATGAATTGATATTTGATTTTTTTGTGTTATTTATAATTTGCTGTATAAAATGAACTCAGGGAGATTTAGTTGCATAATTAAAATTGACTTCCTACGATGAGTTACTATGTATTAATACTACAAAACACTGTATATAAATTTACAGTGTTTTGTAGTTTTTTCTTTTTATATATTATCATCATCATCAGCCTGAAAGGTCCACTATTGGATATAGGCTTCTCAAGGTGCGCCATTAAACCGGATCTTCGGTTCTTCTCACCCAGTCACTGCCAGGCGCCTTACGCAGATCGTCACTCCATCTAGCCAGGGGGCGTCACACAGTACGCTTGCCCAGTCGCGGTCTCCACTCGAGAACTCGTAATATAATTATATATTATAATTGATATCTTAATATTTTTAATAACATATGTTACACTAAAGAAAACTGGTCTCCAAGATACGGGGTAACAGAGATTATATAAATGAAAACTCGTATGACTGTCGTTCCCTTAAGAACTTTCATCCAAGTAACAGGTCAGTACTACGGAGGGCATATCTGTGTACAACCCGACTTCGGCCTAGCCATATATATACTTGTAAATTGTAGAAATTATTACTTGAACGTGAATACAATTGGACCAAGTATAATTATAACATCTAATACTTTGACACACATATTTGTCAGAAAATGTTTGATAAAAACACACTAAATGATCACGTATTCACATGGACACATTGATATCGATACAATATGTATTATAAATAATTATTACTTTCACTATTTTATATTTATTACAATAAATATAAAACTCTACGGTAAGCTACGCCTACTAAATTCTATGAAATCTCTATGGGTCTATCAAATATAGAGATATATTGCTTAACGTGGTCCAATGGGATTATAATTAGGCATGAACTTAGTTTAGGTTCAGACTTGGGGACCAACAATAAAATCAATGAGATTTATATATTTAGTACCCAAGTCTTACAATGTGAACACTTTTATCAAGCAGGAAAGGAATTGAGAAGAAGCAGAGGATAGGTACAGCAGTAGACCCCGCAATTTAGACAGAGTTATATCGTTAAATAATTATGACAGGTTTTATTACTCTTATATGACTTGTAAATGCATAATAAGTTTATAAAACTCATATGTTATGTATAAGTATTATTTTTTGATGAAATTATAAAGCTTTATAAGATAAAGTCCTCCTTATTGTCAAGTTAATGTGCGCTTGTCTATATCAGGCTACAAACCTATGTAGGAGCGTCTAATGAAGTCAAGCGCATTACACTGGGCTCGCGTGAGACTATGGCCCTAGGCTTATTTTACTGAAAAGTCTTGTTATTATCATTAGCCTGTATTAGTCCACTAACAGCTTCAAAGCCTTATTTATTATACATCTTTAAAAGTGAATGTTATTTACATTCACATAAATACACGCTCTGTTTATGATGTTTAAGTACTACTGCTGATGGGCTAGCAAAGATCTAGGATGGGCCAGGACAGTCCAAGGATGACAGTGAGATTGGTGTTTCGTTTGGACCCTGGGGTTAAACAAGCACATTTACATTTTTGATTAATTACATTAGATCTTATTACACCACTCGAGTGTATATCTATATTGCTGTTATATATTGTGACATTTATATAAAGTGAAGTGGCGTAAAAATGATTCACAATCAACGATCTCTATGTACTACTAGATGGAGCGTTCCAAACAATCGCTCTGTTGCACGCAAGTAGCCACATCTCTTTCACATTGACAATGAAACTTGTGCAGTTACTACACAGAACATTTAATTATTACTAAATATTGACGCTACGGTTAAATAATGTCAATATTTAGTAAATAATTAAATGGTCTGAGTAGTAACTGCACAAGTTTCAAAGTGAATGTGAAAGAGTTGTGGATACTTGCATGGAACAGAGCAATTGTTTGGAACGCTCCATCTAGTAGTACATAGAGATCGTTGTTCACAATACATTTTCTCATGATGTCCGTTCACGTGATAAAATGTCATTCTATATAAAAGCATTTTATATAATAAGTGGGCAGTCTGACTTATAAGTAAGACACTTATATAACTCGAATGTTAAATAAGTAACTTAAGTCAAACTGTCCAAACACATGTCACGCCAATACTGATCAAATTTTACTTTAACATCGAATAGAGAAGTTTTAAATACATCTAAACCTTAACTATATTGACTATTGATTCAGATATTTTTTATATAACTGTTATAATAATTATATAATTCCATATAAACATTCTAGCGTCTATCCAACACGCGACAGCTACAAAATAATAAAGTACTAATAAAATAAGGCAAATACATCTCACCAGAGGGTTAAACAATTTATTTTTACTAAATATGAGGCACTCAAATTGAAACAATTTCATTTTAAACCAATTCCTTACAGGTCTAGGGTTAATCCTTACTCAAAACAAAAATCTATACGAACTATCCATAACGACTTTTTGAGGACTATTTAATTTTAAACTTTTTCTATTTTTGGCCATTTTGATTTTTGGATGGAGTCGATTTATTTGTTTTTCAAATCCTGCACTGTCTGTTTTTGCCTGTTTTTTTAAAGTCATTCCAACATTGTCAAGTGCATTATAAACTGTTCAATGCCACTAAATTTCGTACAAATGCTATACTATTCTGCTATTTAATTATATAATTGCCCTGTTTTAGCTGCCATACTATAAAAACTATGCACTTTGAAATGTCACCAAGTGAACTACAGTTTGACACTGACAGTGAAGTGAAAAACAGAACGAGAGTAAGATTTTTGGTAAATAAAACTCAAACGGGTGAGGTACGGAATAAATTTCGTAGTCAGTTAAGAAATTTGGATAATGGGACGATGCGATTCCCATTTCATAACCGATTACGAAATGGGAATTAATTTCGCATTCGTAGCTAATTACGAAATTTGGTTACCAAATGCGACAAAAGGCCTGAGACAGGAAAATAACATATTTTGGATTTATTTAAATGTTACCTAGATGACGAGGGGCAAGGGAGAGGGGGGTTATATCATGGAAACCTACCATGGCAATTTTCTTATTATATCCATTGCGACTGTCTAGCAAATCCCTTAGGGCCCATTTGGTAACTTGTTTTGAAACGGTAAATGTAAGTCCCTTATCAACTAAGAAATGTACATATTATATAGAGACACGCTCGTGGACAGTGATAGACGTTATAATGGTGGCACCTACTGATTCGTAGTCGTATTCGTCACGTGGGCTCTGTCCACGAATATGTTAAAAGTGATATTGTTTGTTACATTGCGTGGTACCAAAACAAGATATTTTTTGACTTGATAGTTAAGTTACAATGTATTATTCACTTGGCGGCACTGCAAATGTCAGCCAGCGATTGCATCCTACGCAGCAAATTTGTTATATACTTACACATATATTTATTTTCTCCAAACAAAATGACTACTGTCTACCTCTAATTCGTTTCGCTCGAGATTTTGAAGCTGTGGACCCAAATCTTCATTAAAGGAGAATGCCCAAAAGTGGGCCTAAGATGCGTCTTCACCATTCATGTACCAAAAATATTGGTCTGAATTATGAATTCCTTCAAATTATTTTTAAAGCCAATGGAATAGGGAGTTTAAAAATAACATATAATAAAACATTGATTGAATTCCGCCGGCCGACCGGCATCATTTCAACTAGAGTAGTGAAAGCAGAATTAAAATCCGATATATATTTATAATCGATATTTGTCAACAATATTTGATAGTACCTTTCAGTTACTAGCGCGTTAATCACCCATCATATTTTTCATTTACTGACTGGAAATACACTATATAAACTGATTTAAAGTGATACACATGTTCTTAAAAGATATTTATGAATATATTGTTACGTAACCGAAATATCGATTATTCAATTTGTTAAATCGATGTAGTAGAACCTCACTATTGATATGCACTATGGTATCGTACTGTGACGTCATATCCGATATCATGTCATCACCTGTTTTGTCTCCGTTTGTTTACATTGCGTATTTGGGTGAAAAAATCTATTTTAACGAGCCTAATGTAGTGTCGAATGCAATATACCGTCGTCGACTAATAATCACACTATGACATCAAGATCTGGAGCGGTTAATCGTGGATATATACCCACGGTGTTGTGAAAACTGTGCGCCAACGAAGATTTCATTCCAAGTAAGATTATTGAGTTTTCCCACTAAATAGTTAAACGATTTTCTTTTTATAATAATCCTTAGTATTTTTCCTGTATTTTGACAACAATTTGATTCAGACGCAAAATTCAAAGTTCAAGGGCAAACTCCCATACAATTTTGGGCATTCTCCTTTGTAATGTAAATAAATAAGAGGAGTTATTACATAGATACATATGATTATTACAATATACTATAGTATATGATTATTTATTATTAAAGGTTGTAAATGTAGGAACCTATAAGGTTAATATTGACAGTGGAAAAATAATACCGCTTAGTGGAAAATCGACACCTGCCTCGCATTTTTTTTATTCTTGATGGCTTTATGCTTGACCTTAATCTCTCTTAATAAATAGTAAGTGCGATAAGGCCTGAGGTGGAGTGCGCTTACCCAGAAGATGCCTATTCACTCTTCCTTTAAAACTAGAAGGACTGGGTGATTATTTGTTTTATTTGTCTTCTTCACAGCGCTGAGACATTGTAAGCGGTAGTCGATAAAAAATAATGACGTGTATAAATGTACCAAGTGTACTCATATGCAATAAATGATTTTGAATTTGACTTATAAAATTAAGTAGCATATTTTAACGGAATTATTTTACAGTTTTATGAAATAACTCCGCATACATAATGTTAATTTAAAAAAATCTCTAATGTTTTCAAAATAGTGCTTAAGCAGTTTTACCTTTCCACTGTCAATATAATGAATCAAAAGTGGGAAAATAATGTACAACGAAGATCGAGCGCCCTCGGCCGTTGCCTAGCAACCCGAAGACGACCGAAGGATAGACTCCTAACTGACACTCTGTCACGCGCCGCCATTCCAGGCTCACGCAGATTCCAAATAATAAATTCACTTTTTTTATCTTTTTATAGTTTTGCACAAGGAAGTACCATATAATATTAAGAAAAAAGTAACGTACAATAAAATAAAAACAGTTTGGGTACGAATGGAAGATTAAAATATATAGGATAAGTCAAATCAATACTATACTTTTTACATTACGGTTGTGATCACTATAATGTCTGATTCCTTGTATAATGTACAGTGGTTTCCTTATTATTTAATAATACTTACTTATGTCTAACAATAATTATCATACTTGACTAGAAAAAAAAATTACGTAAGTATATTAATAAAAACTGCAAAATTGCCTTAAAATTATTCGATAATACGACAGAAAATATTTCAATTATTATATTAAACTTAATATATGTGCATAGAAACTAAATATAAAAATATAAAACTAAAATTAATTGTACCTCACAAAACTACTTACACAAAATGTGTGTATAAAACCGTACACAAAGCCTAATTGCTATGGAATACCAACATTTAAATGTAGGAGACACAATGGGATCACATATATATTTTATATTTCTAGATTTTTTACATCCAAACACTTTCGAAAAACCGAATTTCTAACAAAACCACATCGTCGTCGCTGGAAACACAAAACTGTTGCGAGAGATTTTAAGGTAACATTTTTAAAAAAGATATCTGAAAAAACAGCAATTTGTTTTATCAAAATCGGATTTTAAATACCGTAAAATCTTATTTTACCGCTTGAGCAATTTTGCCTTTCCAGCGACGACTCCTACTCTAATAATACCATTTTCCATTACTCTCATTTCTAGTCTTAAAACATGCAGAACACTTCTACTAACGCCACGAACGAAATAATGTTCGTTACATTCTTTTTAGTACCTTTCGTACACTCTAGTCATCTTTTGTCAAAATATAAGTTTGTCAAACTTAATTACAGTTTCATTTCTTCAATTGTGGCTATCGCCGACCCATCTGATTCCCCAGTTTTGGCATCGTAGTCAGAAGCGATTAGAAGATTACTATATGTTGTATATAACAATAATATATATTACGTTTTACAGTTATTGTAATATTATGGCAGTAATTGTTAGAAACTTGTCTGATGTTGATAATAGTTATTAATATTATTATGCTATGGAATAATTTATCGACAGTGGAAAGATGAAACTGCTGAAACTTACACTTGCTCGAAAATTGACACCTACATCGCGTAATAGAAGGATTGCGTAATTCTTGGTTTTAGTAGTGTATTTTTAATAATGTAGTATATGTGTATGTTTTAAAAATGTAACTGAAAGCCATGAAATTCATATGCACATTTAAATAGAGCAAATTAAAGTATTTAAATTATGACTGAAATTGGTTTTGCAGTCAATAAGTATATTCTGTTTGTGTATCTAATAAATAAATAATAAAAAAAATTATTACTCGTAGATGGCATATTTTAATATCTCTTCTTGTAGTTCCATAAAAGCAAAAAATAAATCATTAACTTTAAGTCCCCAAATAGCGCTTGAGTAGTTTCACTTTTCCACTATTAATAAAATCAAAAGCTACGTATGAATGTAAATATTTGTATTTCTAACCGCAGTCGTATTTATGTATTTACTTATTTAGCTCAAAGAATTACCCAATTTTTTTAATCAACTTCTTTCTATCCTTTCCTTCCCTGTCGGCATTAGGTGAAAGAGAAGTTCGCAAACGGTACAGTAAGCAATGACGTCAGCGTCACATACGCTGTCGGAGTGACGTCACAGCTCACGTGTAATCGTTGGCGCAGTCGAAGAAGGGGAAGCAAGCGACGGAGTCGGCGGCCGAGTGCTAGAGCACGTGGAGGTTCTCGCAGGACTTGGACTTCGAATCCCGCGCCCACACGCGCCCGAGGAGACCACGCACCTGGAAGACGTTATCATTCGATTTATATTCGGAGAGTGAACAGATGAAATAAAAGCTTTGCTATAGAAGATAAGATTTTATTTGCTCTTAGTTTCATTAAGTATTATTTTTATTATTAATGTAAATATTTGCATGCTCTTGGAAATAGCAGAATTAGGAGATCGTAGCCTCATAATGACCATCTAATGAACTGTAAATAATATCTTATCTTTGTCTTGGGATATGTTGGGTTGCGTTAACATCTGTACCTCATACCATGAAGCAAAATATTTTTTCGTATCGTAGCTCATAGTTTCACCTCAAAGTTTTTTCCTTCAGGATTGACACTAATTGGTTATTAAATTAGATAAATTATTTTGTTTCATGGTATGGGGTGTAAGCGGTGTTTTATAAAAAATACGTGTGTAAATGTACCAAGTGTACTTATATCGTCGCTTGTCTTTCTAAGTGACGTAACTGACATTTAATTAATTGTAAATTTTTCATTAGTGCGATCACCAATCCGCCTGCCAAGCGGAGTGGTTATGGCAAATCCCCCAATGGACAGCCCACCTTCTATTGGGGAGACTTATGTTCAGCAGTGGACGTGTGTAGGCTGATGAAGATTACCTTGACGCTGGCAGAGAGCCTGGTGCGCTTGCGCGGCGTGCTGGCGGCGGAGGCGGAGGGGGGCGCGGGCGCGGGGGGCGCGGGCTCGGGCTCCGGCTCGTGGCTGCGGGCGGTGCCGTGCGGAGACCGCGTGCGCGTGCGGTTCTTACGAGACCCGCTGCGCTTCCTGGAACCAGAAAGTAGAGACTGAGAAGAGTTTTCTATGGGTCATAATGATCATCATCATCATGTCAACCCTTAGACGTAATCTGTTGGACTTAGGCCTTCCCCCATGAATGCCGCTTCCGGCCACCTTCTTTAGGTCGTCCGTCCATCTGGCGGCGGGGCGTCCCACCCACACTTCTATGGGTATAGTAGACATAAATAACTAAAAGAATCCTTAGATATTTTCAATGGGGGACAAAATTTTCCTCAACAAGCCTCTCTCATTTTTTATTGGACATAGGCTTTCCCCAATGAACGCTACCACACCCGATCCTCCGCCCTAAGAATTTAGCCGCTTCCAGACACCTTCTTCAGGACGTCGGTCGATCTAGCATCTGGCTGCATTATTTGATTAAATATTTGCTATAATTAATTTCTATTTTATAATTTAATCCTTGGAAGAGGCCTGTGTCCAACAGTGGACTCTTTCAGGCTGATGATGAATTTATATAGCTCTACAATATATAATTTAAAATGATATATTGCAGAGCTCTTAAAGAACTCCTGTCTAAAAGTCCATTCACATTGTTTGACCATTTTTCTTCTGGAGTCCAAAGATCTAAGATGTCTTCTGATTACCGATTTTGATGTTTTCAGAGTATTGGTGATGAGAGATCCCTTACCTGACTCGCTCGGCGTGCTGTTGCTTGAGCCTGATCTGCGTAAGCAGACCCACGAGGAGCTCATCCACGTTGTGGTTGATCCCCACTGACGTTTCTATGAACTTGCATTCGTAAGATGTGGCCAAGGCTTTGCCCTCTGAAATAAAGCATAATACTTAAATTTAAAAATAAAACACAGAGGTATCTTGTAGATAGATACGAGTATGAATAAATATATGTCGACGAAATAATAAAAGAGGAGCTGATTTGGAGGCACAGTGTGTGCTCGGCGCGCCGTTCGGCTTGGTTCGGCGATCGTCGCGAGCACGCGCTGACGGAACGTCGGGTAGGACTGGCGCAGGCGCAGACTCGAGACAGTGTTCGCTCGATACGCGTGCGGAGCGCAGGCACTACCCGGACGGATCGTCTGCCTTCTAAAATCGTTACTTGATGATGTAGTGTAATTTCATGTAGTGTCATTGAAGCCAGTAAATGTGTTAACTTTGTAACGGCGTTAAACTTAATTTGGGAGCCCACATTTACGGTGGAACCTACCTACGACATATATTTGAATCTAATTATATTTGTATAGACCGTACAACTCAAGATGATACTCCCCGCTACCACCAAGGGCCACCCCCATAAATAGAATAGTGAAGTAGGCGCGACACGCGAGCCAGGAATGCGCAATATATTGCAAAAACGTTCAAACCCTTACTCATTTCGCGCCGAGTCACGGTCGAGTAAACATAGACAAAAAAAGTGCCATATTGCGCGGTTTCAACTGCATCACTGTAACGTCACCGCGAGGCATGAAAGGTCTGCGGGAGGGGCGCGCTGTGCCCGAAAATCGGCACGCGCGAGTTTGAAGTAAACAAACTATAACCGTTCTATCTTGATGGGATTTGCCCACTCAATTTATGGGTATCGTCAAGGCGACTAAGGGTTTGCACCAGGGACGGGTAGATTTCTGTATATATTAAGATTATTACTGCGATCACCAATCCGCCTGCCAAGCGTGGTGATTATGGCAAATCCCCCAATGGACAGCCCACCAAAAATGGCATCCTATTGGGAAGGCTTATGTTCAGCAGTGGACATATTTCGCATGATGATTTTACTCCAGAAATTGATCCTACCTACACGACGGAACAGAAATTCACAATGAAACTTGTGCAGTTACTACGCAGAACATTTAATTATTTACTAAATATTGACGCTATTTACCCGTAGCGTCAATATTTAGTAATAATTAAATGTTCTGCGTAGTAACTGCACAAGTTTCATTGTGAATGTAACCGAGTGAGACGCAGTTGCGTGGAACAGAGCGATTGTTTGGAACGCTCCATCTAGTAGTACATAGAGATCGTTGCCCCGTACCTAGCAAAGAGTTTACAGGAGCTGCTAAGGTCATGTTACGTGTAGGGAACCATTAATCACTAACACAAAATAATGAGGTGAGATCTTACGAGGGCTAATTATAAGTACGGGGTGTATACTACGAGGTCTATTCAACCTTATTCATTTCAGCATAAACAAAAGAGTCAATGTTTGGAGAAATTTAAGTAGACATGTGACGTTTGTTATAGGACTTTTGTCGCTTCTTTTAAAACTAAACTAAAAGAGCTATGGAGAGGGCTACGCTCGGGGTTTCTTTGAAGGATATGATTCGTAATGAAGAGATCCCATGGATAACGAAGGTGACCGACATAGCCGAAAGGATTAGCAAGCTGAAGTATTTGTATTTTGTATTTATTTATTGGTAAAAATTATTTACATGTAAATTTTTTTGTTATTAATATTGCAACATATTACATTTCATTCTTGGAATATAGCAAATATAATCCAGGATTCCATTAAATAAAAAAACATAGTATAGGAATAGTCTTAATTAAAATGTCAACTATAAATGTTTAGGTCAAAATTTAAAATTTAAATGTCGTTTTATTTTATGTTTATTTGTGCATTTCAGCAGCAGCACCGCAGCCAGGTGTGTCTAGATATTCCGACAGTAAGCGTTTAACAGCAGCCAGTTTTTTAGTTTAGTTATGAACCCGTTCATGCTGGGAGCGTTTATTATGTCTTCTGGAAGTTTGTTGTAGATGGTGCAGCCCATCACTTCCAGAGATTTGCCGTCTTTTGCTAGACGGTGCGGCGGGGCGCGAAGCTTATTGCGCCATCTAGTGCTGAGGTTGTGGAATTCCCCACGTGACGGGAACTGATCAAGGTTTTGTCTCACGTATTTAGCTACTTCAAAGATATATAGAGATGGTAGGGTGAGTATTTTTTTAACCTTGAACAGCTCCCGGGCTGGGTGGTCCCACTCCACTCGGGAAATTATTCGTACAGCGCGCTTCTGTAGTCTAAATGCTCTCTCCCGGTCGGCTGCGGTGCCCCACAGGTATACTCCGTATGATAAGATTGCATGATAGTACGCCTTTCGGACGTTATCCGGGTGTAAGCAGGGCCGCAGCCTGCCGAGAGCGAAGCATGCGGACGACAGGCGGTCGCATGTCATGTCTATGTGGGGGGTCCACGTGAGGGCCGAGTCTATCACAAATCCCAGATATCTAACCTGCTCGACCTGCGGAACGGGCCCGCCATTACAAGATACATTGAGACTGGGCTCATTTTTAAGGCCAAGGTTAAAATGAAGGACATTTGTTTTTTCCACGTTTAGGCTCATGCCGTTCGCTGAAAACCAGTTGCAGACGGGTTCTGGAGTGGAGACCACGGATTGGCACGCGCAGGGTGGGACGCCCCGCCGCCAGATGGACCGTCGACCTGAAGAAGGCGGCCGGAAGCGGCTGGATGCGGAGGGCGGAGGACCGGGTGTGGTGGCGTTCTTTGGGGAAGACCTATGTCCAGCAATGGACTTCTAGGGGCTGACATGATGATGATAATGAAGTGAAACAAGGCTGTAAGAGCGAGGGGCTGGTTTAAATTGACTTTAAGCTGGCTTAAGTAACTGGCTTTACGCTTTCGGCTTGTGGAGCGGCGCGGAGCTTTACTCAAATGCCGGGGCCGCGCCGCGATGTTTTTATACGGTGTAAGACAATGGGTAATTTAACTGTTCGTTTGTTTGGACTGTCTGGGATGTGGTGCCGTTCAATGAAGATAACCTAACCAGAATGAATTAAGTATTTAGTTAATGGGAAGTCTAAAATTAACATATTGACATTGTACAAATCAGATTACCTATAGAATATTGCAAGCTACACCCTTGGGTAAATTTATACTGGAACCGTGATGTATTTTTAAGAACAAGTATCTATAAATTATGGCTAAATAAATGAAATGAAATGACCTACTTTTCTGATTATACTGTGACAGTATAAGGGGGGGGGGGGGGGGGCTTATATTAAGTACCTAATGGCCCAGATAGGGCTAAACAAAAACAATCGTAGATGGTAATTAATGAAGTTAAGATTAAACGATGCTTTAATCCCTGTTTAAATTAATGGAGCGAACTAAACACAAAACTTGGTTACAACTTTCTGTTTCCCTAATGGATTTGTATAAGTATACGGGGTAGAGTTAGCTAGATATTATTACTTAGTAAAATCTAGATCGAAATAAATTAATATTTTGAATCATGTCAGCCCTAGAAGTCCACTGCTGGACGTAGGCCTTCCCCAATGAACTCCACCACACACGGTTCTCCGCCCTCCGCATCCAGCCGCTACCAGCCACCTTCTTCAGGTCGTTGCGGCGAGGCGTCCTGCGACAGATGTGGCCCGCCCACTCCCACTGCAGCTTGCTAATTCCTTCAGCTATGTCGTTGACTTTCGTTCTTCGTCGGATCTCCTCATTACGAATCACATCCCTCAAAGAAACCCCGAGCATAGCCCTCTCCATAGCTTGCTGAGCGACTTGACACTTGTGGATGTTTTGAATAAATCTAGGCATGCCAGAAGCAAGAAAAAAAGACTACCTACAAATTGAATGAACAGAAGAAATAGTTCCAAATAAATCTATAGATGGGTTTGTGAACGAACCATCGCCCAGTTTATCGCCAAAAGGTGGTTTTCGAAATTAGAATCACTTCTACTGACGCTCGCAGCAAGTCGCGTAAATATTGACATTATTTAACCGTAGCGTCAATAATTAGTAAATAATTAAACGTTCTGCGTAGTAACTGCACAAGAATCATTGTGAGTGTGAACGAGTTGCGGCTCCTTGCGTGGGACAGAGCGATTGTTTGGAACGCTCCATCTAGTAGTACATAGAGATCGTTGGTTGAGGTACATTAAGAGTAAATTTCCCGCTTGAAACACGGACTTACGCATCCTTTGTCTCTTCTAAGAACTCCTTAAACAAAAGAATGTATTCCAAAAAATCTCAAGCGCCGTCTGCAACTGTTTTTCCTCCCGAACAAAATTCAGGGGCTTTTCGAGTGTAATTTTTGTTTTCACAAATTAGTACACAATTTAATTAAGGGACAAAATGTTTTCTAACAGTCATAAGGCAATTAGAGCTCTGGCTTTAATCAAAGGTTTAATTACACCGCCCTAGCGTGGAAAGGGAAAGGGACGGAAAAATATGCAATTTGTGATTCTGTGACGTAATTGGCGAAAAGGGAATGTTGGTCTCTGGAATAATCGTTTTAGGGCACCGTAAAAACTTATAAGTTAAGCTTTCTTGTCTGTTTGTCTGTCTACCTGAGTGACTGAGTTATGTTCCAACTAGCACCCTGGCTTTTTAGGTCTTTATACTCTATTAGGTTCAACGTACATATTTTCAGCGCAAGCTACAATTTCTCTGGCATAATATTTTCAACCCAAAGGTTGTCTGGAAGAATTCGCTTAAAGCGATAAGACCGCCTAAATTGTAGTATTGTAACTTTTATAACGTGTAACTGTATTTGTTTGTACAATAAAGTGTATTGTATTTTCCTTAGCTTGTAGTTACATTGGTCTTATATCTAAGATTATGGTAAGAAAATAAGGAACAAAAGAAAAAATGCAATTAATGGGTCCATAGTGAGGTTTTGTTTGCACTAAAACCGATATATTCATATTTATAACATTTATTGTTTCATATAGTTAATAGGGTCTTGCCAACGATTTCTATATACCACTAGATGGAGCGTTCCAAACAATCGCTCTGTTCCACGCAAGTAGCCACAACTCTTTCACATTCACAATGAAACTTGTGCAGTTACTACGCAGAACATTTAATTATTACTAAATATTGACGCTACGGTTAAATAATGTCAATATTTAGTAAATAATTAAATGTTCTGAGATACGAACGTGGACAACTGGACATCACAAATTATTATGTACTAGCTGTTGCCTGCGACTTCGTCCGCGTGGACAACTTAACATCGAAAATTATTATGTATGTCCCGTAGGAACGAGATGTTTTTTCAGGATAAAAACTATCCTTTGTCCTATTCCAGGACCTAACCTATATGTGTACTAAGTTTCATCACGATCCGTCCAGTGGTTGAAGCGTGATTGGGTAACAAACATCCAGACATCCAAATATCGAAACTTTCACATTTATAATATTAGTAGGATAGGATGCTCAATAATTGTGTTCCCTTATTCTGTCACGGCTTTTAAAACATATTTCTAACACTGCCCAGCAATTATAGGAAAATTCTGGAAAGTAGAAAATACAGGTGTTTTCCAGAAAACGAAACCTAATAAAATATCGAGGGAATATTTTCCCTTTAATTTATTTGTACGCAAACCTGGGTCGTATCAAATGTCATGAAACGGGAGTAATGAGACTAATGTTGCTTTAAGTAATACTTAATTATTATTTAACATATAATAAAAAACATTATTAAATATAGTATATTACGTACGGTATATGTATTGTATTATAAACTATATATGTATGCATAGGTATGTATTTAAGTATATTTGTACGTAAATTCAATTGTGTAATATTGTTTATTTACCATGTTCTAAAATTATAAATTTATCTTTTTTCACCTGCAATACTCTGTCGCTATGTCTTTCTTATTTTCCTTCCTCCAGGCAGGAAGAGATCGCTTTAAGCGATAAGGCCGCCTTTGTACACTTTCCAAAAATCTGTACCTATTTTATTGTTATCCTTAATTTGTGTGCAATAAAGAGTTTATCTATCTATCTATTAATTGTATGCAAACTTGATTTTTAAATGATGTGTTGCGTGAAGTTTGTTGCGCCGTTTCTTCTTCACAGCGCTAACACCTAGGAAGCGGTAGTCGATAAAAAAAATGACGTGTATAAATGTACCGAGTGTACTCATATGCAATAAATGATTTTGACTTTGACTTTGATTATAAAATATACCTAATTGAAACATTTTCAGAAGATTTTTGGGCAATCTTAATTTTGCAGGCGTTTTAGAGTCTCAAGTGACAAACGTACAGAGACCACAGGTCAGGCAGTTCATAGACCACAGGTCAGGCAGTTCATAGACCACAGGTCACCTCCCACACTAGGAACTTCTGTACAATGGCACTTTAACGCCACACTTATATTATCATCAGCTGAAATACGTCCACAGCTGAACACAAGCCTCCCCAATAGAATGACACTTATGGTGGGCTGTCCATTGGGGGATTTGACATAATCACCACGCTTGGCAGGCGGATTGGTGATCGCAGTAATGATCTTAATATATACAGGAGAACGCTGCCCATCCCTGGTGCAATCCCTTAGTCGCCTTGACGATACCCACGAGTTGGGGGTAGCCCTATTCTAAGTTTCCACCACATAGCTAACTTGACATATCAAGGTACCTGTTAGAGATACAAGTTTCTAGGCGAATCCCGTACTGTCAACGTATGAGTTATTTAGCGGTTCAACGTAACATTGACTTTATTACATGCGCATAGGATTTAATTTGGCTTGCATAACATTTTGTAGGTACGTTTTTAACTTACCATCAGTGGGGACGGCCCTGGACCGAGCCAGGTCCGCTTTATTGCCGACCAGTATGACAGCTCTGCGAGAGGTGTGCCCCGCTGCCCACAGCCCTTGCAGACGTCTCTCGGCCTCCGCGAAGCTGCCGCGGTCAGCTGTGGAGTAGACTACGCAGTAGCCGTGCGCGCAGCCTTCCGCCTGGAAGTACGGGAAGCACAGGATTGAAGTTACGTCTATACAGACATTCTCACTCTCTCACCTACACCCTCCCCCACCCTTTCTTCCTCAGTTTTGTACCCAGTTTTACACGTACACATCCAAAGTAGCACCAACATGCTGCAAAAGAGCTTAATAAAAGCTGTCATTGACACTTAAAGATGAGTAAAGGCTGTATTTAGGCTGATCAAGGGTCTACTGCCTTTGGTATTTGTGATCTACTTTATTTTCCTCATTTAGACAGGTCGTAAGAGACGAAGATGCTGACTTAGGAGATACCTACAGTTTAGTTTCAGTGTCATTTTAAATTGAATAAAGTTTATAATAAGGATAAACGTCTTACACGCACTAACTCTCTTTCTACTCATCATCATCATCAGACGAAATGCGTCCACTGCTGAACACAAGCCTCCCCAATAGAATGACACTTTTGGTGGGCTGTCCGTTGGATGATTTGACATAATTACCACGCTTGGTAAGCGGATTGGAGATCGCAGTAATGATCTTAATATACACAGGAGAACGCTGCTATCCGTTCCTGGTGCAATCCCTTAGTCACCTTGACGACACCCACGGGAAGATTGGGGGTGGCGCTATTCTAAGCCGGAGAGAACGCGGCTAAATACAACCTTAACAAACAAATGACGAAATGCTGTTGCACTCTTAGATCCCCTTCGCCATCCAGCGCCGTAGCAGCCTTTTCATGCCTCAATACTTCGCTAAACGATGATAGATGGATAAATAGAAGACAGAAGAAAAGTAGAACGGAAGAGAATGAAGCATAGAGAAGCAAGAGACAAGAGAAAAGGCAAGTCTGTATTTCTGGCAAAGGCAGAAAGAACAGAGAAGGAAGATACCGAGAATGTGACAGTTGACAATGTCCTCTAGCATCGCTAATACCCCGAAGCCCTACAACTTGGCCCCAAACTACTGTAGTAAGATAATAGTACTTACAATCATATGGTCCGGTGGTGAATCCAGAAATGTGATCTCCGACTCTTCGCCTGCCAGCAGCACGCAAACAGATCTCTCTCCTGACTCATCATCTGGATAAAACGTATGATGATATTTAACAGAGAGTGCTAAAACTTTACACGCTACAGCACGCAGAATCATCATCATCAGCATCAGGTTATTTTTGTCTCTACTGCAGGAGCACAACCCTCTCTCATCTGCTGGAGACAGACGGAGGATTTGGCCTATACTCCCCGCGCTGGCCAGACGGGTTGGGGAGGCCTGATTGATGTTTTATAATGTATTCCCTCAGTCGCCTTGTACGACATCCACGGGAAGAGTTGGAGTGGTCCTATTCTACTCTACCGGAAACCACACGGCGCACGCAGAATAGACTAATATAATTCTAGTATACATTATTCATTAAATTCATTCTTAATTATTGTTACTTCGCGTTAGGACCACCTATGGTCCGATAAAAGCCTCTCCTAATTCACTCCATTTCCTTTTGTCTCTCAACACTCAGCTCCACATTTTTCCAAATAATCCAACTATGTCGTCACTCTGTCTTTTACATCGCCTTCCTCTTATGCCTTTTATATCTATTAGATACAGTTAGTGACCTGCTTTGACCATCTCTCATATTATGTTGTTATCTGGACATGACTTGCCCATTTCGATTTCAGTGTGAGAGTTTGTTTGATCACGTCTTAAGATTTTGTTTGCTGTTTTATTGTTGTATTCCTTATCCAGTCTCTAAGTTTTAATCCAACTTATTTGTTAACATTTATGACATAGAAAATTTCACCGCTCTAGTAGTGTTCTTAGTTCGGTTAGTGAAGAGCATGAGTTAAGGGACGCAGGTTCAAGTATGAACTTTTTTGTCTTCAAGATTTAAGTTATCATCATTAGGTTATTTTTGTCTCCACTGCAGGAGCACAACCCTCTCTCATCTGCCGGAGACAGTTTCCCACCTCCACGCCTGCTCCCCCCGCAACTCCTCTGAGCGAGGATCAATGGAGGTACGCTAACACATAAACAGCTACCAGTGAAGGTAGGGCAAGTCCCAAGGACTGAATTTACGCTACCTTGGGCCCCAGACAAATTAAATTAAAGAAGTAAAGAGTGCCGGAGACAGACGGAGGATTTGGCCTACACTCCCCGCGCTGGCCAGACGGGTTGGGGAGGCCTGATTGATGTTTTATAATGTATTCCGTTAGTCGCTTTGTACGACATCCACGGGAAGATTTGGAGTGGTCCTATTCTACTCTACCGGAAACCACACGGCAATCTAACGTTTGATGTGGTAGAACTCTGCATCTGGTTTATAGGAAGGACAAAATAAGTTGGAGAACTAATACTGTACCTATGCTGGTGTCGTATGCATGAAGATACTCTGATGTCATGAACTGCCCAATGAGACTGGACTTCCCTACTCCTGGTGCTCCAAGGACCAGCACCCGGTAGGAACTCAGGCCCGCTGATGAGTCCCTAGTGAAGTAAAATAAATTAAGTCACGAATGGATGATCGATGAAGGATGGTAGACTAATCAAGCAGAAGATGAGTAAGAATGGTAAGATACTAACAGAAGAACAAGGTTTGTTTTTATTGAGAGGTGGAAATCAGCCCACTATAGTTACAAATAGAAGCTTAGGGCCAGAAGCATGTGGAAATATAGGATTAAAGAGTAACCTGGATGAAGCAAGAGAGCACGGAGCAGACGCTCTGGTGACTGCTTCTGTGCTGGAAGCACTTGAAGCTACAGATGTGTTGGAGCGGGAGCGACGCGAGCGTAAGGAGTCGCCTCGATTGATAACCCCTTTGCCTGTCAACAACCAAATCATCAGAAACCACACGGATCACAAGCGAGTAACTGGGAAGAAAATATACGCGTAAGTTTAAAAGAGATGCATCTACCAGAAGATTTCATCGTCATCATCAGCCTAAATACTGCTAGACATAGGCCTCCCTAATAGAATGCCACTTTTGGTTAGATGTCCATTGGGGGATTTGCAATAATCACCACGCTTGGCAGGCGGATTGGTGATAGCAGTAATGATCTTAAAATATACATAAAGAAGAACGCTGCTGCCCGTCCCTGGTGCAATCCCTTAGTCGTCTTGACGAAACCCACGGGAAAGATAGGGGTGGCCCTATTCTAAGCCGGGAATCACACGGCACCAGAAGATTTAAGTAGCTGCAATTATTGTCTTTTTAAGTTCGTTCTCTTTAAGCCATTTTAGAATTAATCCAGCTTAGTTCAGTTTCCAAAACCCCTTACAACCTGACATAATTACAATTACTTTGTATTTATTTGACAATGCCACATGTAAAAAGAGCTCTTTGCCGTGTATTTCTAAGACTCTTTAATGCCAGCCATGTGTAAAATAAATATAACATAAAATGTAGGTAATCAAAACACAATGTCTACGGAGCGTAGAGTTCTGACGATACAAAAGATCGAAATATATGAGTTACGACGTGAAGAAGAAATAGTGCATGATTTCTAATAAAATGTTTGACTATCTCTTTTTTCAGTTTAAAGCTGACGGGTAGATACCCAAAGATTTAATAGAAATGGCTACTTCTTATTCGCTCTATAAGGATGCTTGAGTCTTCTGACTGTAATGTCATCTTATCTTATCTTCTTAGGGGGCCAGGAAGACCTGGCGACACTTCGACCCTTCAGGATCTTTTGTGCCAAACCCCTAACCACCAACGGTGCCCCGAGCCGATTTGGTGGACGTCACATACGCCTCAGAATTTCTTCTTCGGCATATGCAGGTTTTCTTACGATGTTATCCTTCACCGAAAAGCCTGTGGTATTATAAATAAACCGTACTTCAGTTTCGTAAAACTCTATGGTACGGGCGGTAATGTCACCTTATTTCGTATTCAAGGATGAATCGCTATACTCACCAGTAATACTAAAATGACGCAGCCTGTAATACTCCTCCTCTACTCCAGTGTTGGGCATAGACGCGACTCTGGCCCGCTGTTGCGGTAGACCCAGCAGTTGTCTCTCTCCAGTGCGCGACCTGGCCGCTTTGACAGACTGCGACCGAGTGTGGTGGGGGCTCCCGTACCTGATGAACAAATAATATCATTGAAAATTAACTAGTATAGTCGAAGAGAGAACATGATGGTGTAAAACGAAAATAATAACCAGCAGATTAAAATGCATTCATAATGCGAAAACAGGTGTTTCTAAATGAAGAGAAATCATCCACAGTGAGAGACCGAACTATGTCAAGATGTTGTTGCATTGGAAGTTTGAGCAAAGAGAATATAATCAGTAAGAGGCCCGGAGGTTGCGGCGACTTCCGCACGCCTCATAGAGGCTTCCGGTAACCAGAGGGCTGGCCAGTACCTCAGCCAGCGCATCAGCCTGGCCATACAGCGAGTGAACGCTGCCAGCCTTCTGGGCACAACGCCTCAGTGTGACCATCTCGACGGAATTTTTTATTTGTAAATTCCTGTTTTATTTGGTTATTTTATTATTAGTATTATTATAAATGATTGATAATTATAAATTGTAAGAATTTGTATTTAAATATAAATTATATCATTAGTAAGAGACGGGACTCCCATACAAAATTCTTGAAAAAAGCAACACATAATCCGTCTGGTTACGAAGACTACTTGAGTCCTATAACAATTTTGGGTTTCAGTACTCTTCCTGATGTCGACGGATTAGGCCGCCATTAAAAACTCTGTCCGTTTCATACATTGGTTTCTCTAATCCGTCTGGTTACGAAGACTACTGAGTCCTATAACAATGTTGGGTTTCAGTAAGGTTTCAGTGCTCTTCCTGATTTGGACGGATTAGGCCGCCATTAAAACTCTGTCCGTTTCATACATCGGTTTTTTACTACTGAGTTGCGTCAGTCTGAGTCGGAGTTCACCTCGCCACACCCCATCAAGCCTTTTAAAACGGTCTTCTGTATGTATAGATACAACTGCCGCGGATCGTTTCTGTCTAGCGACTACTGGTTGACCTAATAGTTCATCTTTATTCCCTTTTGAAAATCGATCGTGCAATAATAAAAACAGATATTCACATTTATAACAAAAGTCCTATTAGAAGCGACCGAGTGGTCGATATTATTAAACTTGTTTTACCAGGATTAAGACTAAGTAAGGTCAGTAAATCATTCACGGGGCAATGTGTACGCTTCTACAACAAACTACCAGAGGAAATCTTAAATATGACGGACAGAAAGTTTAAGATTCACATTAAAAAACAAAGTTGTAAGAAAGCCTATTAGAAAATAAACGATTATTTGAATGACAAAGATGCCTGGTACTAATGTTAATTCAGCTTCGCAAAATCTCTATTAATTGTATGCAAACTTGATTTTTAAAAGATGTGTTGCGTGAAGTTGGTTGCGCCGTTTCTACTTCACAGCGTTAACACTTAGGAAGCGGTAGTCGATAAAAAAATTGACGTGTATAAATGTACCAAGTGTACTCATATGCAATAAATGATTTTGACTTTGAAGGATAAAATTAGAAATCAAGTGTAATTCTCTTGTTAGAATCCCTGTGGAATACAAGCGAAGCATACCCTCATACTGCATCTTGATAGTTTTGGTGTATTACATCGAAACTTCTGCCAGTCAGTTTAAGTTATATCCCACTTGAGAGTTGCTAGTTTAGTTGACGTGAGACATCTTATTCTGTTAGCAAGTTGTTGACGTGACCTCATGGTACAGTGAGCACAAGCATTCGCCTGTGACTTTCTCACGTGGATTTCAGGACCTGAAACTACCAATTTATTAACCTGCTGTAAACGTGTTCACTGTGCTAACGAAAGGTCACGTTACGTATCAGCTTAAGCGAATAAAGTATCTTGTTTCTAATCTAGTCTTTCAGCTGTTTATCGGAGCCCCTACTAGCGTCAGAGGTAACAGGTTTGATTCTAGGTACAGATGAACTTTGGGATTAGAAAACAGGTTTCGTAGACTCCCGAACGAATAATAGATCCTCCATCGAAACCAGTTACGAAACTCCGGTCTCACAGAAAGCCTAAGGGGTATGCATATATTAAAAACTGTTTATTGAGTACCTCCTGGTTGATGAACCGACTTAATATAACAGAATATATTTAAGTAGAACTGCAAACATACCCACAACTTCAAAGTTAATGGTCAAAGTTAAATAACAACGCTTTAGGGGATCAATAAGTTTCAAACATGGCGGTAAACAGGCAATAAATAGAAGTTTTCAAGGGCTTTTAAGGTTTTAACTGGTCCAATCAAAAAGGTCTGAAGCTAAAGCTATTTCATAAAGACAGTTTAGAAAGAAAATACTTGTACCACTTGAGCCGCAAGAATGACTATATTTATACAACGCAATGTTTGTCTGTAACTATATTGGCGTAAAAAACGGAAACGCTGTAACCGTGTAAGGTGAGATTGAGGTCAAGCGCAAACCCATCAACAATAAAAAAAAAAAAAAAAAAAACGCACACAGATGTTATTTTTGTTGTCGTTGCAAATTCGGATCAGAAAAAAATCTACGTCGAATGGTCTGAATCCCAAGTCTTTTATTAACCATAGAGACACTGTACCTAGATCATTAGACGTACCTACTTATTTTTCTGATGTCGAATCGCTTTTATTTTTAATTTATTTATTTAAAAACTTTACTGCCCAGAAAGTACAAATGGCGAACATAATGCCAATATGGCATTCTCTTTCAGTTGACCTTTAGATCATACAGATAAAATAAAATAAATAAATATCTCAGACATTCACACCAATTATCCAGTCCCAAACTAGGCAGAGCCTGTGGTATGGGTACTAGATAACGGATAGACATACTTAAATAAATATATAAACATCCAAGACTTGGGTACAAACATTCATATACATCATACGAACATTTTCCCCTAGCGGGATTCGAACCCGCGACCTCCATTATAGAGTGGTGGGCACAAAAAAAAATTGTATAAGACAATTGTTTAATTATTTAACAAAATTATAACATATAATTTACAGTACAGTTCACAGAAATGGAAGTCCATTTGTATGTGGACAGAGCGCTCACGTGATCAGTACATTAGTCTGCACCCATCGACAAGACATGCTTGTGCAGTTCTTGTTTCAGTTACCTAATGCAGCGATTTCCAAATTTAAGCTATTATAACTGCTGGTACGCTCAAGATAATAGCTGACACATCTTGACACATTTATTCTCTTATTTGCCTTAGAATATTGACTTTTAGTTACGTTAATATTATAAGTCTTTATCATAGTTTTCTAAAAGTAGCAAGTATTTAATACTGTGCTTTTTGCGTCGATATGTGTGCTTATAGCGCGAGTAAAAAGTTTTTGTTGAAAATATTTACTCTAACTCCGAAAGTCCGGCTAAGAACTTTAGCTACAGAGGAAATAAACAAAAAATCTATCATTTATTTGGACGAAAGTAAATTATATCAAAGTCAAAGTCGTTTATTGCATATGAGTACACTTGGTACATTTATACACGTCATTTTTTTTATCGACTACCGCTTCCTAGGTGTTAGCGCTGTGAAGAAGAAACGGCGCAACAAACTTACGCAACACATCTTTTAAAAATCAAGTTTGCATACAATTAATAAAGATTTTGCGAAGCTGAATTAACATTAGTACCAGGCATCTTTGTCATTCAAATAATCGTTTCTCTTAATGGCTCTCTACAACGCAGATTATAGATTGCCCTAACTGCTCTTTTTTGCAAAATTAAATGGTCTCTATATCTGCTGCTTGATATGTACTTGTAACTACTTACTTCAATAATCTCAGACTTAATTTTCAAAAGCCCGTATTCATAACGCTGACTAATATCTTTATCCACCATAATCTGGCGTAGGCTCGTGAATGTCGCACCAATTATGCGAAATATGTACACAAAACCGGAGGGATGAGCCGGCGATGAATGGGAATGAATGGTCATTTAATTTGGAGGGATTTGACGAACGAATGGCCGGCCACAGTCCTTGTGCAAATTTGTTTATGTATCAAATAATGCGCCCCTTGTCCGCCTCACAAAAATGAACATGACGTGGACTTTGATAAATGTATTTTTAATAACTTTTCTGGAAGGAACAAACCCACATTACACCAACATGATGCAGTTTTATTTAAACATTTTGAATTTAAGATATATTAATCGTATTTGCCGAACGTGCCAGTATAGACATTAATATTCTAGTCTTAATCCATTCCATTAAATATAATTTTATGTGTACATTCTTGCTTAATGATTTTTGTTTTTCCGTTCCTAATTTCAGCAACTCCAATCGAGCGTAGGCCTTGTCCAAGACTTGCCTTGTCTCTTGTCTCTTGTTTCTCTATGTCATGCTTCATTCTCTTTCGTTCTACTTTTCTTCTTCTTTTTATCCATCTATCATCGTTTAGCGAAGAAGTCATGAAAAGGCTGCTGCGGCGCTGGATGGCGAGTGGGGATCTAAGAATGCAACAGCATTTCGTCATTTATTTATTAAGGTTGTATTTATAGCACACCCTCAATTTTCCCGTGGGTGTCGTCAAGGTGACTAAGGGATTGCACGGGGACGGACAGCAGCGTTCTCCTGAGTATATTAAGATCATTACTGCGCTCACCAATCCGCCTGCCAAGCGTGGTGGTTGTGGCAAATCCATCAATCGAAAGCCCACCAAAGCGGCATTCTGTTGAGGAGGCTTATGTTCAGCAGTGGATGTGTTTCGCGGGATGATAAATATGTAATTTAAGTTTTATTTAGCACAGATAAAGATCCCTTTTACTTTACGAGTATAACCCAGAAACCTACTCTTAAGAAATAAAACGATCATAAACCAGAAATAGGAAAATATATCCGCAAAGCTTCTAAGCTCTATCTCTTAGAATCTATGATTCCTTTTCAGATAGCCAACGTAAAATTTCCCCTGGGTGACATTTCGTTTTCAATGTAGTTCCATTGCCGTTTAAAAAGAAATTATGCTACTGGAATGCTACTTAAAAATTTGGTAGTGGTACAGCCCAATTAATTATGCAAAGACTCTTCTTGACTTAAATAAGAATTTTAGGGAATGAAGGCATTTGTAACTGATCTATCTGTAAATGAGAGCCGTAGTAGGCTATAGTTAATTGTGCACTCGCCTCACGTTCCTGAGGTCGTGGGCTCAAACTCCGTCCGTATCAACGTACTTTTAGACCCCGAATAGTGCGACCAAGACTCTCTACTGTTTTCACCTAGTATTTTACATATTGTGAGCACTAGGCGCTTACGTAGCTATAAAATTCATTAGATTCCTTTAAACGGTAAAACTTTAAAAAATGCTAAGTTTACGCGCCTGTGTTTATAGGTTTTAAAATGGACTTTCAAATAAAACTGTTATAATAAATGATTTAAGCGCCGCATTCTTGATTTTATAAAAAATTCAACCCCCGTGAAAACTACGTGACATAGACCTAAACCCCCCTAAATCCCTCCTCTGCGGAGACCAAGCGTGATATGTTGAGACCCATCCTCTTTAGGTAGGTCATGTGGTATGGATACATCCCCTTAAATAAACAAATTTATAAATAAACAATATTAGCCTCACCGAATCATGCAGGGCTCTGACGAGGTGGACCATTATTTCCCTAGCTAGTCGTGGTACCTCAACAAGACGGCGATGTTCTTTGCAACACATCACGTCAAGGGGTATCACGGGGCGAAAAGTGGACGAAGGAAAGCCGCTTTGCAATATTACATTGCTCAAAGTGGTGATACATCGACTCTGCTTACCCATCTGGGACCAAGACGTGAGCATTATGTATGTAGGTATGTATAAATAAACAAAATTAAATCTATGTTCTGTAAAACCTGTATATTTATCTATTTATTTATTTATTTATTGTAAACTCCAGTAAAACGTGTGTAGGATTTCGATGCTGATGATTAAAACCTTTCCCACATGACATATTGCGACGTAGTTGACAAATCTAGGCATAATCCGTCTATATTGCGGTGGTGTGACGCTTGTTCCAACGGCGTTACGCGGTAAGCCGCATTAATTATGACGGATTATACTATACACCATACACGCATCAGCTTAGACAAGCGATGGATTAATTGTAAGCCCTTTAATGGACGAGACGTGCGTAGGTGTCTCACTTAATTTCAGTGTTTGACATGTAAAATTGATTTTTTACGAGCATTCTCACTTTTATATGTTACTAATCCTGTTCAAGATAACCTTTTCAAAGCTCGTCAGTAGTGACGTTTTCACGCTTGTAATGAAGTATATACATATAAGTAGTTTAGGTATTTAGTTATTATATAGTCTATTAGCCTGCCGTGTGGTTTCCGGTAGAGTAGAATAGGACCACTCCAACACTTACCGTGGATGTCGTACAAGGCGACTAAGGGAATACATTATAAAACGTCATTCAGGCCTCCCCAACCCGTCTGGCCAGCGCGGGGAGTGTAGGCCAAATCCTCCGTCTGTCTCCGGCAGATGAGAGAGGGTTGTGCTCCTGCAGTGGAGACTAAAATAACCTGATGATGATGATGATGATGATAGTCTATTATGCACTTTTGCCCCCCCCCCCCTCTTAGTGCCTTGCCTCACACCCTGTAAGAGAGTGTTGACTGTGTTGGATGGTTTTTTTTAACTGTATTTAGTTTTAAAATTGTTCAATAAAAAATATATATATTAGAGTTGAATTGACGATTAAGGTACTTTTCATTCATTTATTTATTCAGCCTTAAGTTGTATGAAGATCAAGTTCTTAAAATATGTTTGAGTTCTAATACAACTGTACTCAAGGGTGTAGCTTAAATAGTCATATATTTTAGTTCTATTAGTTTCGATCACCCTGCTCCCAAGTCATAATAATGCCCTCGTTTTGAGACCAAGAGTACCTACCAACTTTTTACTAGATGGCATAAACTCCCCAAAAATGGTCACCGAAAATTAGTAATCTTGATTCAACAAACGCCTATTACCAGATACCACTCGATGAGAATATATCCCAGCAACATGACATAAAGTCATTATCAGGCGACAGTAGGCCAATTAAACACAAGTGTTGATAAATATCGCTCACTTTACATTGTCATGCGTTGTCACGCACTATGCGGTGACATGCATGACTCGACGTCATGCGATGTTATGTTTACGTGGATGATGTTTTGCTGAGAGAGATACCGATGTCAATCCCCTTTTACTGCAAATTCGGAATCAGCAAAAAATCTACTACGCCGAATGATCCAGGTCCAGTGTCTCTACGGCTAATAGAAAAAACTAGGGATTTAGACCATTCGACGTTCGTTTCATCTCTGATTCAGAATTTGAAACAAAAGGGGATTAAAATTTAATTAAATAAATATAATAATAATAACAAAATCGGTGTGGATTACAGCGTTTCCGCTTTTTTGTGTCGATATTTTTTTTTATTCTTTTATTTATAAACCATTAATCATTTAATATGACTATACATTTTCATCGCGTCTTACGTTAAGGGTTACCCAAGAAAAATGTGTAATTTCAAGAGCTTCGTGTAACTAAAGTTTAAAAGTTAGAAATGTAATAGCTATATCATCGTAAATATCGATTCGGCGACTACAAAATAAATGCTTGATGCACTTCCTTCCCATAACGTCATAGAAGTCGCGTGCGAGGCCTGAAAATGAGATATGTCGCGTTCTTCGATCATTCTAAAGTGAGCTAGCATCGGAACTACTCAACGGATTTAAACGAAAGAGACTGTATTTTAGAGAATAGAGTACAATCTATGGTCTGACATTAACAATAATAAATTTTCGATATAAATAAACTTCTCTGATCCCAATTGCTTTTTTGCAAAAGATTAATATCGAACTCACGAAACCTGCGGTAGTATCCCAGACCTCGTTTTTGTTGTTAATAGTAAAAGGCTATTTAATTTAATTTATTTAATTCCAAGACCACATCGATCCATTAGACTTAAACTACGTTAGTACTTAATAAATAAAGTGATTTACTCCTCTGGGTGAGTGTGACCCCTCCACACCAAGGGACTGTCCATTCTTTCGGCTATCATTTTTAGGATGCGCTTGCTGCTCCCGCTCACTCTGCTTAATAATGACGCAGTTTTCTTGCGCCAGACGGCATGGAAGCCGTCTGTGCGCGCCTCGGCGAACATTGCCGATGCACTGCAGAAGCGCGGCAGCCGCAACAGTACCCTAAACGCATTATTGAACTGGACTCGCAGAGCATTGCAAGACCCTTGGGTATATCTGTATATAATCATACTAATATTATAAACGCGAAAGTTTGTAAGTATGTATGGATGTTTGTTACTCTTTCACGTAAAAAATACAGAATGGATTTTAATGAAACTGTACAATAATATAGCTTATACATCAGAATAACACATAGGCTACAATTTATAAAGATATTGTGTGAATTGTCCAAAATATCAAGTAAGTTGGAAAAAATCTACCATATGCAAGTTATTCTGGCGTGCGCCAAAAATTATAATTTTAATGATATAATGTTAGTTCTTTTCTACGCCACGCTAATATAAGCTACTCGAAATACTAATCCTGCGCAGACGAAGTCGCGGGAACCAGCTAGTGTTCTATATATTACCGAGATATTCTTCTTTTTCAGTCTGTTCTGTAAATGACATCGCTGATCCATTATTTTTACTTTATATCAACTCCACCTCGTTATAATGTTTTAAAGCAAAATCTTGGTAAGTCATTAAAACCTTTCAAATTACGTATTTGTACTTTAACTAACTTTCTTTCAGTTCAAGGTACAAGAGTTTAATTACTGCGTACAATGGCTGCCTGTCAGCTTGTTTGTTTGTTTCTTTGTAACGTGTTAATTAATCTTAGATTCGAACAATAGTTAACTGTGGCTGTGTCAGAGTTTACCGACTGGCAAATATAATTCAACGTGGGTCGAGGCCATACAGTGAGCGGATATTATTAATAGTATTATTTATTCTATACTTACAGTTTTTACTGAGTAGCCAGTGGGCGGAAATAGCTAAACAGCAGATTTTATCATTTGCTTACTTTAGTATAACAAGGCGACTGAGGGAATACATTATAAAACATTAATCAGGCCTCCCCACCCCGTCTGGCCAGCGTGGGGAGTGTAGGCCAAATCCTCCGTCTGTCTCCGGCAGATGAGAGAAGGTTGTGCTCCTGCAGTGGAGACAAAAATAACCTGATGATGATGATAACTTAAGTTATAAAATATATTGTGTTCAATTGTGTGAAATACTAACATTAGTAAATAAGAAACTTGTTACTAACGCATATGAGATATGTCCGAAATAAAATTTATTCTATTCTATTCTGTTTAAATATTCACCCTGAACAAATTTATGTATAAAATAAAAGTATACTGAAATTTTTTACTTATAAGTCTTTATCATTCTTTAATTTTTTTTATTGTTGTATTTACAATACTGAAATTAAACTAAGTAAGCATTTCTAATATTTGTCTTATAAATCTGAGCTCTATTTGTAATGTGTTGATATTTGAATTCTAATGTATTCCATTACCGTTGTGAGGACTTTTTATATTCTGAATAAGACTCAGTTTTAGTGGCCACACCACAAAGAGACCGCCCATCAATCATGCCGCAACGCACGCGGAGGGGGGCGCAGCAGAAGCGGGAGGAGGTAAACGCACATCATTTGTTTTATATTTCTTCTATTAGGCTGTTTACACAGCTAAGCAGGTTTGCAGTTCCATAAATCATCATCATCATCAGCCCGAAAGAGTCCACTGTTGGACATAGGCCTCTCCCAAGGTGCGCCACTGAACCCGATCTTCGGTTCTTCTCATCCAGTCACTGTCAGCCGCCTTACGCAGATCGTCGCTCCATCTAGCCAGGGGGCGTCCCACACTACGCTTGTCCAGTCGCGGCCTCCACTCGAGAACTCGTTTACCCCATCGGTAATCGGTTCTCCGACAGATGAGACCAGCCCACTGCCATTTCAGCGTACTAACTTTTTGAGCTATGTCGAACACTTTAGTTCTCTGGCGGCAACTTTTTCATTTCGGATCCTGTCCCTTAGAGAAACTCCGAGCATAGCTCTTTCCATAGCCCGCTGAGCGACCTTCAGTTTTCGAACTAGTCCCACTGTCAGTGTCCACGTTTCGGCGCCGTATGTCATTACGGGTAGGACGCACTGGTTGAAGACTTTTGTCTTCAGGCACTGTGGTATACGCGACGAGAAGATATGATGTAACTTGCCAAATGCTGCCCAGCCTAGCCTAATCCTCCTGTCCATACATTTCCTCGCAAGCCCGGAAGAAAAATGTATGGTATGCGATGCGTACCCTGTGTAACTTCAAGCGATCAAATCATCCACTACTGTATATTTCATTCCAGATTCATAGTCCTATGAAAACCAACGCTATTTACGTCTCGGTAACATATACATGAAAGGGTCACCAGCAGCAAAAACAGGTTTGTATTACCATGTAAACTTTGCAGTCCACTTAGGAACACCATCTATTGTGTATTTTGTTTTCGAGACGCAAATGCGTTTGTTTTCATAGGACTATTAATCTGGAATGAAATATAGGAGCCCAGCCTATCCGTAGACGTTTGTGTGAGTGCGTAAAGTTTGTAGGGCTACTGTATCAAGAGCGCGAGAGCATAGTCGATCGAGGGAGGAACAACGTTATACGTCAACAACGTGCTTCTCTTTCTAACTTATATTTGAGTGAGAATTAGAATGTCAATTGTCATTGTTTTTTAAAGCAAAGTTTAGTTATGTCCACGCTCTTGGGTGATTTATTTTAGATGAGTTATTAAGACCAAATCAACTTTGAAGTGGTCATTATGAATGGTTATTTTTAGAAGAGTTCGCTTTAAGAAGTGGTCGCTTCTAGAAAAAGTAATTTTAAGAATGGTAGTTTTAAGAAGAACGAACTTTTATTGCCGTGTGGTTTCCGGTAGAGTAGAATAGGACCACTCCAACTCTTCCCGTGGATGTCGAACAAGGCGACTGAGGAAATACATTATAAAACATCAATCAGGCCTCCCCAGCCCGTCTGGCCAGCGCGGGGAGTGTAGGTCAAATCCTCCGTCGTCTCCGGCAGATGAGAGAGGGTTGTGCTCCTGCAGTGGAGACAAAAATAACCTGATGATGATGATGAACTTTTAGAAGAGGTCATTTTAAGAAGTGATCACTCTTAGACAATTAGGTTCATTACTTCTAGAAGTGGTCATTTTAAGAATGGTAATTTTAAGAAGTGATCACTTCTAGAACTGGTCATTTTAAGAAGTTGTTCATTGTCTAGATAAACGTCCTATCCGTCCCCGGAGGGACGCAACAATTTCGAATTTTGATAGTACCTACTTTTACAATTTACTATGGTTTTAAGAGTTGTTGAAGGTATCTTATTTGGTGACGTCATGTATGGTAAAATTAATAACCATCGTCAACTTTTTATGCCACTGCGGTAACAGACTTGCGCAGCAGCGTCTCTTCATATTGGGTTAGGTTCAGAATCAATGTCATTACCTGATGTTAAATGTATATATTGTAATATAAACTGTTACAAACTAGCTGTATATAGGTTTCAAAATAAGTAAATAAATGTGACATCCTACTAATATTATAAATGCGAAAGTTTGGATGTTTGTTACTCAATCACGCTTCAACCACTGGACGGATCAGGATGAAACTTGGCACACATGTAGGTTAGGTCCTGGAATAGGACATAGGACAGTTTTTAACCCGAAAAATCATCTCATTCTTACGGGAAACTAAAAATGATATCTATTTTGAAATTCAAGATGTGTAAATATCGAAATCTTCGCGGACAAAGTCGCGGGCAAAAGCTAGTAAATAATAAATCACATAATAGCTACAGAGTGAGGCTAGTGCGGTGTGTCATGATCGCTCAAAGTGGCGATCCATCGTCTCTGCCTACCCCTCTGGGACCGAGGCGTGACATTATGTATAGTATGTAGCCATAATAAGCAGACGTACACTTCCTCTGGCTACTGTACAACTTTGTCAACAAAACTTTTACATTAGAAAAAGTCTTGGTGACGTACTTGTCAAAGGGGACCAATGCGATGCCTTTGAAAGGATAATTTGCCTCATTTTGTGGACGAGCGTCCCGGATTATATCATTTTTTAATATCAGAAGCATCTTCTTGTTCTCTTTGGTCCATTAAAAGAGTTTTTATTAGCATTAAAAAGTCTATAAAAGGTTTATTTCCTTTATAAAATACTAGCTGTTGCCCGCGACTTCGTCCGCGTGGACAACTTAACATCACAAATTATTATGTATTTCCCGTAGCAAGAGTATGTTTTTTCGGGATAAATAACTATCCTATGTCCTATTCCAGGACCTTAACCTATATGTGTGCCAAGTTTCATCCCGATCCATCCAATGGTTGAAGCGCGATTGAGTAACAAACATCCAAATATCAAAACTTTCATATTTATAATATTAGTAGGAAATAGGATTTTGCTGTGAGTTTCAATATATACGGCGAAACTTTGAACAGTTAAAAATAAAACTTGAAAGTAACCTAAAAGTCCTGAAACAAATCTATCCTCTCACTCCAAACATACTTCACACTTATCGCAATTAAAGTCAGATATAAATCTGAAAAGCCCTGATGTATATTCTTCGTCTGCGCAGGATTAGTATTTCGAGTAGCTTATATTAGCGTGGCGTAGAAAAGAACTAACATTATGACATTAAAATTATAATTTTATGGCGCACGCCAGAATAGCTCGCAGATGGACGATTTTTCCCTACTCACTTGATATTTTGGACAATTCGCACAATATCTTTATAAATTGTAGCCTATGTATTATTCTGATGTATAAGCTATATTATTGTAAAGTTTCATTAGAATCCATTCAGTAGTTTTTACGTGAAAGAGTAACAAACAGCCATCCATACTTACAAACTTTCGCGTTTATAATATTAGTAGGATTTGTACAAAAAAGTCCTGACATTATACTTTTTTTTGTGCGCGCCAGTACATCGTGTTGATTGTTGTTTAGTGCAATTTAAGTTGATTGTTAAGCAGATTGTTCAAGAATCCAGGTGGCGTGTGGTTTTCGTTGCCGTGTGGTGTCCGGTAGAGTAGAATAGGACCACTCCATAGTCTTACCGTGGATGTCGTACAAGGCGACTAAGGGAATACATTATAAAACATCAAGCAGGCCTCCCCAACCCGTCTGGCCAGCGCGGGGAGTGCAGGCCAAATCCTGCGTCTGTCTCCGGCAGATGAGAGAGGGTTGTGCTCCTGCAGTGGAGACAAAAATAACCTGATGATGTTCAAGAATCCAGTTAGGCTGGGCAGAAGTCTTTAATCAGTGCGTCCTGCCTGTCATGACCTACGGTGCAGACACGTGGACACTGACCGTAGGCCGGACACACGAGTGTCAAGTCGCTCAGCGAGCTATGGAGAGGGCTATGATCGATTCTTTGAAGGATATGATTCATAATGAAGAGATCCGACGAGGAACGAAGGTAACCGACATAGCTGAAAGGATTAGCAAGCTGAAGTGGCAGTGGGGAGGCACGTCTGTCGCAGAATCGACGGCCGTTGGGGCAGACGAGTTCTGGAGTGGGGACCGCGGAGTGGCACGCGCAGGGGGGGATGCCCCGCGGACAGATGAAGGGAAGGCCTATGTCCAGCAGATGAAGTCTAGGGGCTGATATGTTGATATACTCTAAAGGTACATCATCATCATCATCAGGTTATTTTTGCCTCCACAGCAGGAGCACAACCCTCTCTCATCTGCCTGAGACGAACGGACGATTTGGCCTACACTCCCCGCGCTGGCCAGACGGGTCGGGGAGGCCTGATTGATGTTTTATAATGTATTCCCTTAGCCGCCTTGTACGACATCCACGGGAAGAGTTGGAGTGGTCCTATTCTGCTCTACCGAATACTACACGGCAACCTAAAGGTACATCTACACTAATATTACAAAGAGGAAAGATTTGTATGTTTGTAACGAATAAACTCAAAAACTACTGGACCGATTGCAAAAATTCTTTCACCATTAGAATGCTACATTATCCCTGAATATCCACATAGGCTATATTTATTACTATAAAAAATTAGAGATCCCTACTAAAACTTCAATAATGTAACCCAATGCAATATAACAAAGAAGTATAATTTACATGTTCCGTACTATTCAGATTGCGTTGATTTTCGACTACATTTGATGATTGCAGTGGGTGTGGGTGTGGGGTGGGAGTGGGAGTGAGTGTGAGAGTGGGTGTGGGGGCGGGAGCGGGAGCGGAGCCGTAGGCACAGCTAGTGTCAGATAAAATTATGATTTATTTGTTATTTATTTGTTCTTACCTTTTATCAAAGTCATGCAGATCCTCGGACGTGAACTGGCTGGTGACGTCCAAAAGCTGCTGTATGTGATCACTGCAGACCCTGCTCTTCCTTCTCCCTCCCTCTTCACCCTCTCGCACCAGGATGGTGGAACAGCCGCCGTAGTCGAGGGAAAGAGACGGTTGCTGGACCACGATGGTGGTTCGTCCAGCTGGGATGGTGGTTGCTGCTGAGTCCAGTGGGTTGGCTGTCACGTGGACTTGGGCTGCTGAGAAAATTCAAGAAGTCTTTCTATTAGCCTTTCACCATATTCAATCTAGTAAATAAAAACGTAAACTTCGCGTATCTGTACATTGAAAATATGTGCTAAAAAAATTAGGGGCTCTCAGCTCAGGATAAGTAAATTGACGACCTCTGTGGCGGAACGGGTAGCTCTCGGACTGCCACGCCGGAGGTTGCGGGTTAGAATCCCGCTAGGGGCAAATGTTCGTATGATGAATATGAATGTTTGTACCCAAGTCTTGGATGTTTATATATTTATTTAAGTATGTCTATCCGTTATCTAGTAGCCATGCCACAGGCTCTGCCTAGTTTGGGACTGGATAATTGGTGTGAATGTCTGAGATATTTATTTATTTATTTTAGAACACATTTCAATCATTTTTGGAATTTATGTCCGTTTGTCTGTTAGTTTGTGCACGCATCACGTAAAAACTCCTGAACGGATTTTAATGGACTTTCTACATGAACATAGGGCTTCATCAAACATAGGGCTTCACTCGGTGTAACATTTAGTCTTTATTATATCGGCTTACTCAATCAAAAGTTAGTTAGTCCTCAAACAAAGAAGTATAATTATAATGTTTGGTGTATTTCAGATTGCGATGAGTTAGGACTACATTTGGAACTGTAGTGAGAGTCAGCGTGGGCGTCGGGGGGGGGGGGGGGGCGTCGGAGTCGCAGTCGAAGTCGGATTATGAGTGAGTATTTCACGCGAGCGGAGCCGCGGGCACAGCTAGTAGTTATATAAATGTTTGAATATAGAACCGAATTAATCAATATTATGTGGGAACTTCAGCATATTGAAAAATACTTGTTGGCATCCAAGCTAATAATATGGAAGCCTAACACCACTAGGAGTCAATGCTAAAATCCTTTATTGGACACGAGTACACTTGGTACAGAGATAGTGCCGTGTGGTTTCCGGTAGAGTAGAATAGGACCACTCCAACTCTTCCCGTGGATGTCGTACAAGGCGCCTAAGGGAATATATTATAAAACATCAATCAGGCCTCCCCAACCCGTCTGGCCAGCGCGGGGAGTGTAGGCCAAATCCTCCGCCTGTCTCCGGCAGATGAGAGAGGGTTGTGCTCCTGCAGTGGAGACTAAAATAACCTGATGATGATCTTGGCGTCACGCGGCAAGCGCCGTAAAGATGAATTGAGCAAAATTTTCTTTCTTTCAACTTTCTGTTTGCAAAAGTTGGTTTAAAACCATATTTATGCATTACTACGTGAAATCTAGAGGGGACGGGGGGCTTGGCATATACTACGGTTGGTCACCAAGGGGTGGAGAGGGGTAAAAACTAAAATAGGGTCACGTAGTTTGGGTACGTTACCTACTGAAGACAGGGCTGATTGGTCTAAGTAAACTTTGCCTATTCTGTTATAAAATAAAATTAAGCATAAAAATTAAATATTAAAAATAAAATTAAAAGCGTCAGTTAAGTGGTCACGTGGTGTGGGTATGTAAGTTAATGAGAAAGCGCTGACGAAATACACTCAAATCAATTGAAAATATCATATGAATCACCTGTAGACTGCCTCCTTGAAGACGGAGGTGGAACTGAGTGCTGGTGTGCCGAAGACCGTCGCCTACTTGTCGTGAACACTTCCGTGCCTTCCAACTGCCTCCTCAACTTGGCCACTTCATCTTTATAATACTCCTGCTTCTCCATCTTCTGTTTATTCTTCACCCTCGGCTCACTGCTTCGCCTCCTGACCGGCTCCGACTCGAATTTGAAATGAGTCTCGTATTTGGACTGTGACGCCTTCGGGCTTTTCGGCAGCTCCATCTTTGGATCGTAAGGAATTTGTATGGATGTCGAAGGGCCCCCAGTTTGGCTTACCTTAGTCTTATTTCTGGGTTTCTCTTTCTTAGGATCAGGCATTGGCACGTCGAATACGAATCTAGCTAATCCTGGTCGTGGATAATCTATGACGTCAGTAGCTGATTGGGGTTTAGTGTACGCTGGTGAATCGATCTCGCAGCTGTTTTGTGCTCTGTGGTAGTGTGGGGGGGCTGTGTTGGGAGGGTTTGGGGGGTCGGAGTCGATGAGGTTGGGTTGCACCGGGGGCTCGGGTGGGTCGGGCTCTGCGTCCATGGAGTCGTCGGTCCCGGTGATGGAAGTGAGAGCGGTGGCGGCGGAGTCTGTGCTGGTGTTGATGGTTTTGTCTGACGTCGTACTGCTGCCCATGACGACCACCTGGAGGCAAAAGAAACGACTGTAAATAGGTTGCTTTGTTAATTAACAATAAGTGACAAAGATAGTATCTTATATACTATGACATTGGACTCGATTCTGAAGGCACAATGTTCGGAACGAACTAAAGTTGAAGATTTTATAATCTGTATTGTATTTAACGGTTCATTCATTCAATCCCTTCTTACAACATCGTTCGTGTGGGACGCACGTCAATTATAGTTTAAATTAATATATAGGTACGTGAAACTAACGAAATATCCTTTTATTTATGTTTTATAACAACACACAACGTTAAAATTTGACAGCACTAAAACTGTTGCTATCCTTGTCACACAGTATTATGTAGATAAAGACGAAACCAATTTTAGCGCTGTCATATTAATTTTAGCGCTGTAAAATTTTAAATGTGTGCCTTCAGAATCGAGCGCATTATTTGAGTTATTGACATTGTAATTTATACATTATTTTATTTTATGACGATTCCTTTTATCATATTAGAATGACATGTAAAATTTAATTTTTAAGATGTAAAAGTGAAATAAATAAATCTAATCTAATCTAATGGAAAAAGCATACAGAATTAAAAGGGGCAGATAGAATATCCGCCTCTAGGTTCTCGGTTGACAATAGGGTATCCTCATCCTTCCCAAATCTTCTTTCGTCTTGACGACACTCACGTGTCTTCCCGTGAGTCTCATCAAGGCGATTAAGGGACTGCAACATGGACCGGAAGCAGCGTTCTCCTTGATCAGTACTGCGATCACCAATCCGCCTGCCAAGCATGGTAATTATTGCAAATCCCCTAAAGAGCAGCCTACCAAAAATGGCATTCTATTGGGGCGACTTATGTTGAGCAGTGGACGATTTCGCCTGATGATTATGAATCATCAACATCATCTCTCGATACCAGGGTTCGTAATTTTTTAATGCGAGCAGCATTTGATTGACCCTGCGGTTGACGTAACCCAACCGCACATTCTCATTTATAAAGAAGACCTATACGCATTGGAGTAGATCAACGATCTCTATGTACTACTAGATGGAGCGTTCCAAACAATCGCTCTGTTCCACGCAAGTAGCCACAACTCTCCCACATTCACCTTGAAACGTGTGCAGTTACTACTCAGAACATTTAATTATGTACTAAATATTGACATTATTTAACCGTAGCGTCAATATTTAGTAATAATTAAATGTTCTGCGTAGTAACTGCACAAGTTTCATTGTGAATGTGAAAGAGTAGTGGCTATTGCCGTGGAACAGAGCGATTGTTTAGAACGCTCCATCTAGTAGTACATAGAGATCGTTGGAGTAGATTGAATTTGATTAACAATCAATTTCACGGCAACTGATTTCAATAAAAAAAAGTCTATTATATATATACATGTTCCTATATATATTTAATTTAAATCCTATCAAAGCTATAGCCTAACAACGTAATTAATGATAGCAGAACCGACGCAATCGATTAGAATTCCATTAATTCCACGTTCAACGAATCGATTCCATTTACATGTTCCAATTTGTCACTGAGATACATTACAGATGAACGGAATCATATCACGGAATTTATAAAGGAAACACTACGTGACTTCACACTTCAATGTCAACGTGTAAGTATATGTCGCAGGCCAATCATAAAATCAGGCTGGATGGGAGTGGTAGTGGGATGGGGGTGGGGGCGGGAGCGGGAGCAGGGGCGGGAAGGGGAGCGGATTCTGTAGTCCACGCGGCCACAGTTATATTGTATGTATGCTGACTTGTAAATTTGATTTACCAATAAATGATCAGATCGTGATGCGCCTAGCGTGTAACAATGTTACAGACGTTCATGTAATGTTGTTACAACGTTGCAACAACAGTGAAACTACTATTTATTTTATTTACTTATTTAGCATTACTTATTTTTTTCTCCGTGTGGTTGTACATCAGCCTTTTCACGATATCGCAATTTTTTAACAAGAAATAAAAGCGTTTCTTTTAACCTCTATTTTTATCCTTCCAAAGGTCACAGACCGTTCCGTGTAACAAAGAATGATGACGTAACTTACAAATTGGTAATTAAAATTTGACTACAACTTCCAGAGAAATGTTCCGCTCGAGCGCAATTGACGCAAAGCCAACGAAAGCCATATAATTCAATTTGAAATAACTAAACAACTTTAGTTCATTTATTACAAATTGTGATTGAATTTCGAGTTTCAAATTGATTAGTTACCTACTGGAATGTATACAGGTTTTAAGAAAACAGATAACTACCTAGATCTTGTTTATTACTGTAAACATATGAAAAATGCGTCCATACTGTTAAAAATGTTTCTATAAAAATAAAAGTCTGTGAATATCTTATTAGTTGTTTTTATTTGTTTTATGAAGAAGAAAAAAAATAATAAATAAGGGGATTTCTGGAATTTTTTCCAGAAATCCCCTTAGCGTTTCCTTTGAGCATCGGCAGGGGATTTCTGGACAAAAATTTCAGAAATCCCCTTTAAGGGGATTTTTCGCAGGGGATTATTGGAATAAGCCCTATTTATAACGTCACTCAGTAGCAGTCAATTATATATTTAATTTTATATATGCAGGGTGGAATAGATAAGTACCACCAGCCGATTAAGCCCTACCTAATAAAGATATCCGAAAAACTCAAACTGACATAGCTACTACAAAAATTACTTAAAATAAGTCCCGGAACAAAAGTGTGGTTTTTTAGCTTTCCCCCAATAGTAGTAATTTTTTTTTAACGCCAATAGAAAATCCTATTATTTACCTACATAAAAAGTTATGTGCCTCAGTTCCGAATTTCCAGTACTTATTTATAAAAAAAAAGTCTTTATTATTGTACTTTTTCGATCAATATTCAGGTCTCTGCACACGTTTCATTGTGAATGTAACCGAGTTGCGACTCCCTGAGCCGCAGTTGCATGGAACAGGGCGATTGTTTGGAACGCTCCATCTAGTAGTACATAGAGATCGTTGGTGAGACTGCACTGAATGCACTACCTGCTCTTTTCATCATCATCATCTACAGGTTATTTGTTGTCTCCACTGCAGGAGCACAACCCTCTCTCATCTGCCGGAGACAGACGGAGGATTTGGCCTGCACTCCCCGCGCTGGCCAGACGGGTTGGGGAGGCCTGATTGATGTTTTATAATGTATTCCCTCAGTCGCCTTGTACGACATCCACGGGAAGAGTTGGAGTGGTCCTATTCTACTCTACCGGAAACCACACGGCAAACCTGCTCCTGCTCCTGCTCTTTTAGTTTAGTTTTAAAAGAGAATGGCAGTTGGAAGTTAGTATTTTAGTGGAGTTGAAATCAAAATCAAAATATTTATTTTCAAAATTGGAATACATTATTCTCTTTTTAACGTCAAATTCTGCCTAAAACTACTCCACTTCCACCTTTTAACAAATGTTTTTCGCATAAAGTGTTAAATATAAAATGCATACAATAAAACTCGTAGGCTTACTGTCAGGGCATTGTTACACAGAAATTACAAAGAGACGTCAAACGTATTCGCCCTCACTTAGCAACTCATTCATTCTATTCAGTTCATTCGTTCACCAGCGCGCGATCCAAAACGTCAAGTTGTCAACTTGACAAGTCTTTTCATCTTTACAAGTCAATTTCAGGAATTTAACCGTAATTTATATGCGCGAAACTTGACACATTTAGGGGAATAAATTTCAACTAAACTGACTTTATAGGCGTTTAATTTTTATGATTATTTTTATTTTATAACACAGAAAAGGCTAAGTTTACTTAGACCAATCAGCCCTGTCTTCAGTAGGGAACGTAGCCAAACTACGTGACCCATTTTTTTATAAATCCCCCCCCCCCCCCCCCCCCCCCTGGGTGACCACCCGTAATATATGCCAAGGCCCCCCTCTAGTTTTCACGTAATAATGCTAAATATGGTTTTAAACCAAATTTTTGTGAACAGAAAGTTAAAGAAAAAAATTGTTCATATTTCTCTTTATTAATACGGTGCCTGTAGGTGTCGTCAAGGCAAAGCGGTCTTTTGTGTAGGTTAACATCATGTCGTGGACATGCTAAATATAGTAAATATACATTCATTCATTCATTCAATCAATCATACATTCAGTCATTCATTCGGTCATTCATTCATCAACATGATTTTTTCCTTTTAGAGGCGTCTAGTAAATATTGACTGGAGTATTACGACCAAGGGAAGGATTATTTTGTAACAATCCCCTATTATGTATTCGGCCAATATTAGCCAAGTTAATTGGTTTCCTTCATAGCCGTTATTTTGAGTAGTTCATCATCAACCCAAATTAGGGTCGCTATCTTTTATTATATGTATATATTTTGAGTAAGCCCATTTGAAATGGTGTAGGAGTACTAGTATAAGCTCGTCGCCAATCATTATGGTTGAGACGTAAGGTAGAGGGGGGTGATGGGGGGGGGGGGGGATGTGAAGCTTTTCCCCCAAAACACGTTTATGTCACGTCAGCGTTTTTACCTGTAACAATTTTAACCTGCTGCTCAAGGGAGAAGCGAAAGCGATATAAAAGCAATCTGAACAATTTTCATTCCTTGCAAGTTTTACTACCGTCTAAATATCGTACAGTTCACAACGGTAAGTTAAATTTCGTCTCTAAATCGCTATGCTAAATCATATGCAATAAATCAATCATATGCTAAATCATATGCAATAAATGATTTTGACTTTTTTGACTTTGACTTTAGGCGTTATATTGTTACCGTGTCAGTTCTATCGTTACGCAGTAATCATCAATGTAAGCATACGTACCCTAAGATAGTGACGTGCGGATAGCCCCGTGTCGAGCGCTCACTCCTCGCGAAAAGTTAGCGGTTGAACGAACTGTAACTTGCGGACTAACTCATAGTGAAGGTGTTCAGTGAGAGGGTTCGAAGCTGTATGGTAAAAATTCTTTGCCAAATTAAAAGAAGAAAGATTCGTCGCTGATTGGCTGTCTAAACAGTGTTATAAGGGGTTGTTCCCGCGTTTTTTGGAGAACAGTTTGTTGTGTATTTGTATTTTCCAAAATAATGTATACTTCGGACTTTGGTGTTTAGTAGGGATAGTATATTATACAACAAGTGTCTATGCGTGTGTACACTACGAAAGAAACATAAATCAACGTGACTAAGCTGATTTTCTTAAAGCAGTGAACTTCCTAACCTCAAACCTTACTAAAGTTTACTATCAACGTTAGTAAGGGAGTTCTGTGACCAGTATCGTCTGTGGTTCAATCAAATTGAAAATGGCCTTATAAGCTGCGAAAAAATGACCAGGCTGTATATTCTAGCGACTTTTGCCTGTCCAAAGGACGAATCAACCAAAAAAAAATGAAATTGACAGATCGTAGCCCCCCAAAAACGATTTAATCAAACTTGTCCCATTCCGGACTTTTGGTATAAAAATGTATCACGAAAACAGTCTCTCGATCGATCGGTGTACATGATTTAGGAGTTCAGTGTAACATTGACTTTCTTTCATGCGCGTAGGGTTCAATTTCGCTTGCATTGAATTATGTAGGTAAGTTTTTGAGAAATGAAACAAGCTTTCTTAGAGAGTGCGCCATCTGTATTAATATCTTATCGCTTGGCGCTACTGACATAAATTAAGACATGTCATGACATAATGCTCACGCCTTGGCCCCAGAGGGGTAGACAGAGACGACGATGTATCGCCACTATGTGCGATCAACGTCGCAAAACGAATTTCCCTCGCCCGCTTTTCGCCCCGTGATACTCCTTGACATGATGTGTTGCGAACAACATCGCCGCCTTGTTGAGGTACCACGATTTGCTAGGGAAATAATTGTCCACCTCATCAGAGCCCCGCATGATTCGGTAAGGCTAATAGTGCCCGGAGTAAATTAAGGAGTATTATAAAATATATTATCTAAGACAGGGATTCCCAAACTATATTGGACAAGAGACCCCTTTTCCAAAATGGACTGATACCTCAGACCCCATAGCCAAATAACTAGCTTTTTTCCTATTGATACAAAATACTTACCAATTAAAAAACTTCGCGGTTGGTTAAGTTTGAACTTGACATCATTTTCTCATTAAAATTTAACAAAGTACATAAAAGTACAACAATGATACTTCCTACTAAAATATTCGTCATTCTTATAACAAGTTGGTACACAACTTATACAGTATCTTGAAAGTTTAAAATAAGATCTTGTGTTAATTAATAGCGGTCAATTTTTAGACCTCGTCGACCCCCAAAATCAGTTATCGTATATGTCGACCGCTGGGAAACTGTTATCGACCCCAAGGGGTCGGTATCGACCACTTTGGGAATCTCTGCTCTAAGACGAATACCTACTAGCAAATCGCTGTAATCTCACACCTGTCCCACACAGTAAAGGCAAATCGTAGACGATTCCCCGCTGCCTTAAAAGAGGCGTATTGTGGGAAAAGTACCTTATACGGATTTTATCCACGCTTTCTATTCCCGGGAAATGCTTGAGGCAGTACCAATCGAGCCTCTGGAGTACCACAATCAAATTAATAGCCTCAATTGAGAAAAAAGAATATTTCCTTGGTAAAAAAATAAAAGTGAATAACGCTTAGTACATTTAGCTTCTGCAAATAATCCTACTAATATTATAAACGCGAAAGTTTGTAAGTATGGATGGATGTTTGTTACTCAATCACGCTTCAACCACTGGACGGATCGTGATGAAACTTGGCACACATATAGGTTAGGTCCTGGAATAGAATATAGGATAGTTTTTATCCCGAAAAACTAATTCCTATACGGGAAATACATAATAATTTGTGATGTTAAGTTGTCCATGCGGACGAAGTCGCGGGCAACAGCTAGTCGTATATAAATGTAAATTAATCTCTAAACCTCGTTTTTATGCGCCTTGAAAAGAATAAAATAACAAACAACAAACATCACCACTACATACTTACAGGTGAACTGGAAAAAGGTGGGGCGCACCTTTACTACTTCATCATCAGGTTATTTTGACCTCCGCTGCAGGAGTACAACCCTTTCCCATCGCCGGAAGCAGGCGGAGGATTTGGCCTACACTCCCCGCGCTGGCCAGACGGGTCGGGGAGGCCTGATTGATGTTTTATAATGTATTCCCTCAGTCGCCTTGTACGACATCCACGGGAAGAGTTGGAGTGGTCCTATTCTACTCTACCGGAAACCACACGGCGATACAACTTAATACGTTTCAATCTAATAAATAAAAACGTAAACTTCTTGTCTGTACATTGAAGATATTTGAAAAAAAAAATTTGAGGATCTAAGGACCAATAATATAACACATTTCAAACATATTTGAAATTTTTGTCTGTGTGTCTGTTACTTTGTGCACGCATCACTTAAAAACTACTGAACCGATATTGGTGGACTTTTCACAGAAATATAGGGCTAAATTCGGATTAACATATAGGCTTTATTTCATCGAAATCGATTTACTCAATCAAAATTTATGGACATATTTAATTGTCAAATACGAAAGAAGATAAGGTTAGTATGCAATATAACAAGGAAGTATAATTTTAATGTTCCGTACTATTCAGATTGCGATGAGTTTGGACTACATTTGGAGCTGGGATCACTCCCACGCTCACGCGTGGGGGTGGGTGCGGGAGCGGGAGTGAGAAGAGGTGCGGATTCTGTAGTCCACGCGAGCAGAGCACAGCTCTACCTCATACCATGAAGCAAAATAATTTTTCGTAGCTCATAGTTTCACCTCAAAGTTTTTACCTTCTTGACACTAATTGGTTATTAAATTAGATAACAGATGATTTTAAAATGTGGATATTAGGCTGTTTGAATGTTTGTTACTCAATCACGCTTCAACTACTGGACGGATCGGGATGAAACTTGGCACACATATAGGTTAGGTCCTGGAAGAGGATAGTTTTTATCCTGAAAAAACATCCCATTCCTACGGGAAATACATAATAATTTGTGATGTTAAGTTGTCCACGCGGACGAAATCGCGGGCAACAACTAGTAGATTATAATTATATGTCCATATTATGAGTCGGTAGATAAAAACTCCTTGGTGGAAAATAAAATCTAATTATTTGGTTTCAAGTTGCTGGTAGCATAGATACAGTCTCAGCTTAAGAGAAATTTTCATTAACTAGGAGTTATTAGTTATTTCAATAAACATCCTCAAAATAAAACAGAAGGTGACCTGAACCGAAACCTTTCCATTCAAATTGTATTTCGTCAGGTGACATAGTATATAAAATATATCATCGCGCGACCTACGACCGCACGTGAGCACAAATGAGAATGGACGTGACGCTCGAGATATATGCGACCGGCCGAGCGTGACGGGCGACCAAGTCCTAACCTAACTCACATGATTCTTTATTTATAACATACATGACGAGGTGTGGTTTTATAATATACAGTACAGACAGTTAAATTCACGATGACACTTGACAAACGTCGGAAAGCGGCTTTCCTTCGCCCGCTTTTCATTGCCGCTTTGTTGAGGTACCACGGTTAGCTAGGGAAATAATTGTCAACCTCGTCAGAGCCCCACATGACTCGGTAAGGCTAATACTGCCCGGAGATCGCCCAGCTCCTGGCACGGCAGACCTTGGACTGGTGGACGGGACAGGGATCGGGCGAGGGAGACAGTAGCTATCTACGGTAAGGAGTATGGTTTCCAGTAGAGTAGAATAGGACCACTCCAACTCTTCCCGTGGATGTCGTACAAGGCGACTGAGGGAATACATTATAAACATCAATCAGGCCTCCCCAACCCGTCTGGCCAGCGCAGGGAGTGTAGGCCAAGACCTCCGTCTGTCTCCGGCAGACGAGAGAGGGTTGTGCTCCTGCAGTGGAGACAAAAATAACTTGATGATGAAGGAGTATAGGGTAGGTATGGGATACCGCTATTACGGAAGGATAGTGGGATTGTAGTAGCGATAACTGTGTAAGCCGGGACCGCATACCCGTGACTCGTCTGGATAGCACCGCACAGGCAACTACAAGACCAAGTCCCCTGAATTATAAGTATACAAATAATATATTTGTATTTATCAGTGTGTGTCGAGAACATTTATAACAATAATGTGAATGAAGTAAGACAAATAGACAGGAGAGACAGATCCGCAGACATTATTTAGCAATCATCTTGTGAAGTGGAGAGATTATGTCTGAACGTAGACAATAGAGATAAATGTAATAACCAGGGTTTGGAATTAGGTAGCGTCATTCCTGTACTAGAGACGGAAATATGTCTCGGATATTCCTATTAACGGCTTTAATGAAAACTCTCGGTAGTTACATAAGTACATAAAGTTCACGCCTTGGTCTCAGAGGGGTAGGCAGAGACGATGTATCGCCACTTTGCGCAATCCAATGTCGGAAAGCGACTTTCCTTCGCCCGCTTCTCGCTCCGTGATTACCCTTGACGTGATGTGTTGCGAACAACATCGCCTTTTTAAATCATCATCATCATCATCAGGTTATTTTTGTCTCCCCTGCAGGAGCACAACCCTCTCTCATCTGCCGGAGACAGACGGAGGATTCGGCCTACGAGTACACTCCCCGCGCTGGCCAGACGGGTTGGGGAAGCCCTTTTTAAATGAATTGTTCCAATTATCATCATGTCAGTCATTAAACTTCCACTGTCTTTCCCAATGAACGCCATCACTTCTTCCCTCGGTCCATCTTCTTCAGGTAATCGGTCCATCTGCCGAAGGTGCGACCGTTCCCACCGCGCGTGCCGGCCAGAAATCTCCACCCCAGAACTCGTCTGCCCCAACGGGCGTCGGTCCTTCGACAGATGTGTCCCACCCTGATACTTCAGCTTGCTAATCCTGTCGATGACCTTCATTCTTCATTACGAACCATACCCCCTCCCCCGAGCATAGCCCTCTCCATAACTCGCTGAGCGACTTGAAACTTGTGGATCAGGCCCACCGTCAGTGTCCACGTCACCGCGCCATACGTCCAGACAGGCAGGACGCACTGGTTAAGGACTTGTGGAATGAATTGTTTATCGGTAGATTAAACATTAAACCCGTAATTATGGCATTCTGAAAACTTCCTGCCCGAATTATAATGGCCCGTTAACTTTTGCGTAAAGCCCTACAAAACCACCTCTTCACGTAACTTTTTTACGGAATTTATAAAAGAAAAATATGTTCTCAAATTAAAATATACAGGTACTTTAATTCCAAACAGAATGAAGCTGAGTATTCCAAAGTAGTCGTTTCAAGGAGTGATCATTTGAAGTAGTGACCACTTTCAGCAGTGGTCAATTCAAGAAGTGGTAATTTCAAGGAATGGTCATTTTCAGAAGTGGTCATTATAAGAAGTGGTAATTTCAAGGAATAATCATTTTCAGAAGTGGTCATTTCAAATTGTGGTCTTTTCAAGCAGTGGTAATTTTAATTTACAGTCCTAACTAATTTAGGGTACATTCAAAAAGCGAGTCTTTATAGCGAAGTTAATTTGTTTTTCTGTCTTCTAGAACGATTGAGCTGATATTTGGAACATAATACGTGAAGATTCCGTTTTTTTTCGTTTTTGTGCTACGGCGTAGCACTTGTAGCATCATCTACATCTATATTTGCTGCTACGACTGTGCGAAGCTGAATCAACATTAGTACCAGGCATCTTTGTCATTTAAATAATCGTATATTTTATAATAGGCTTTCTTACAAAGCTGCTTTTAATGCAAGGTATTAATGTTATTTAAACTTCTACCTAGTGGCTTGGTCATCGGACTTTGATTCCCACTGGGGACAGACAACTTTGTATAATTTAATCCCGGTCTGGATGTAATTTATTTAATTGTCGTACATACATACATAATGCTCACGCCTCGGTCCCCAAGGGGTAGGTAGAGAAGATGTATCGCCACTTTGCGCGATCCTGACGCACCTCACTAGCCTCACTCACATTCACCAACATTTTCATGCAACTCATTTTGTTCTCACTGAGGACCTTACTAATTTCATCAAATCAAATTAGTAATTGTCCTATCCTTGTTTAATTCTCATAGCACAAAAGAAAATTCTATTTTGGAGTTAAGTGTAGGTATATGTCGCAGGCCGATCATAAAATTAGGCACATCATGATCTGGCGCCATTTCATGATGTGCCTGACTAACGCTTAGGCATATCGTGAAAAGGCTGGTTTACAACCAGGCATATCGATCTAAGACAAACGTTCGACAATCTACCTAGCTACTCACTTAGGCATATCATGATATAACTGTTTGATTTGATTGAAAAAAGATCGGCCTGCGACATATACATTATATTTAAAACAAAACCTTTCTTATAGGCATACCTAACAACCCTATCAGGGTAGAGAGATGCAGAATACTAAATGGGGGGTAGGAGGGGAGGTAAAAGCTGTAAAACTGCGTTACCTCGCCCCATTAGCTGCTGTGGCGCCGTATTCGATTTACAGACGTGCTCAGTGAGCGGTAAAGACGCACATTACCACCTTTATATGACTTTTGAGAGGAGTTTAAACCGTAAAATTTTAGTGACGTTGTTTGGCAGGCTAATGTGTATTTTATTTACGCTACAATCATCATCATCAGCCTAAATACGTGCACTGCTGGACATATATCTCCCGAATAGAATACCACTTTTGGTAATTTATCCATTGGGGGATTTGCCGTAATCACCACGCTTGGCAGGCGGATTGGTGATCGCAGTAATGATCTTAATATACACAGGAGAACGCTGCTGAACGTCGCTGGTGCAATCCCTTAGTCGACTTGACGATACCCATGGGAAAGATAGAGAAGAAGGTACGCTACAATACACTTTTCTATGCCGAAATACTGTGGACTTTATTTGCAAGTAGGATATAGGTATCATATCATAGGGGGCCAGGAAAACCTGGCGACACTTCGACCCTTCAGGATCTTTTGTGCCAAACCCCTGACCACCAACAGTGCTCCAAGCCGATTTGGTGGATTTCACATACGCCTTAGAATTTCGTCTTCGGCATATGCAGGTTTCCTCACGATGTTTTCCTTCACAGAAAAGCCTGTGGTGTCCTTCCTAGTATAATATATATATACCTACTAATATTATAAATGTGAAAGTGTGGATATTAGGATGTGTGGATTTGAACACACGACCTCATGAACGTGAGCTGAGTACATGACCAACTAGGCTACCTATACACTAACCAGGGTTGGATAAAAAACAGTTTTTTTATATAAAACATGTTTTAAACAATTTAAACAGTTTTAAACAAAAAAAAACATGTTTTAAATACTAAAAAACATGTTTAAAACAGATGTTCTAAACACTTTGTTTAAAACATGCCAACCCTGATACTAAATGACGTTCGGATTAGCTCACCGCGTCCACCGCTCACCTCGTGCGAAAGGTACCGGGGCGTGCTATCGTGAACTGAATGACCGATACTCATACTCATACTCATTTATTTCAACCTTTTGGGACATTGAGAACTCTAGGCTAAGTCGACATTGGGCCCGATTCTGAAGTCATTAATTTAAAATTTGACAGCGCTTAAGTTGGTTTCGTCTTTATCTTCATAATACTGTGTGACAAGGATAGCAACATTTTTAGTGCTGTCAAATTTTAACGTTGTGCCTTCAGAATCGAGCCCAATGTTTTGTTTATATTTTGTTTTATAATATAATAAAGCCATTATAGATGGCAATGAGCGACCAGCTTCTACATTAAACATAAGCATTAAGCTGCGGTAGATGGCATTGTCAAATATACAAGATAAAATAATTATACATATCTATAGATATGCATTATTAGCTGCTGTAAAGTGGCATTGTCGACTTATAATTAGAATACTAAATAAAATAATTATAACTATGTCAGTTTGTCAGCTGCTGTAAAGGGCTTTGTCCGCAAGTGGTAGTGTAAAAATATATATAGGAACGTTCTAGACGCACGGCGTTGTTACCTAACTGGAGCTGTGGTACATTCTCGAGACGCGCGCGCGTCATGTTACTATTCCCGTCTCTTTCTTGCACCTTTTTGCGGTTTGTTTACACCAATGGCACATTTTTTTTATATTTAATCCGTATTTTTACCATAAAAATAAATTATCAAGTAAAGGCAACCCAGACATCGACTATTATCATATAAATGATCCTAAAATGCTGCAAACCCCACGACTATGCTTATCTGAAGGGTGAATAATGCCTAAAATGCCGCATTCGGCTATCTGCAAGCCAGCTACTGATTTATGCAGGGCTTCTGACTCCTAAATAACGACCAGTTGGCGAAAAAAGGGTTCAGATTGAAATTTGAGTCTATGAAAGTAAACGCCTGAATAAATATTGCAGCAAAGTTTTGCTATAGATTTTGCTAGATTACAAAATACACATTGGAAACTTTTTTAAATCATTATTTCCATTAGTATAGCTGAAATGAAATAGTTTGTTTTCTTATATATACAATAAGCTAGATGTATGTATAGTGTGTTTGTGTGTGTGTATGTGGGGGGGGGGGGGGGGGGGGGGATGAAGACGTAGTCAGCTATTTCTTCATTGATATTTGGTTGTGGGTTGATTGCGGGAATATGTGAGTGTGTTGTGGTCGAAAGGAATACAGCCCAAATATGTGACAGTAAAAATATTTAATTATTATAGAATAGAAATGCACATATTATAAGTTGACAGATACTTGATAAATGAGTTTGCGAGGTCTAAGTTATATCTTGGCGGGAAAGCGTTATTCAACCGGCCAATTTGACTACTCAGTAAGTACTGGTTTAAAAATTATTCTTTCGCTTAGACCTCACAAGACCCGCTATCTTATTTTATAACCCTACCTGGTATTGCAACAGACTTAAACATTAAACAATGCCAGAGAATAACTGTGTTTCACAAAAAATGCGTTTAAGTCTCTACTTGAGGTACGTGGTGTATGTCGTACATACATAGTGCACAGTAGAACTTCAGAAACTTTTCTCAAACAGCGACTCGATATACATACGCTTGTCTAATCCCAAAGTACTTTCTCCTGTGCCATGGAAATTAAAATAGGATAGGACAACTTACAAATTAATATAACATCCAGACCGGGACCAACTTGTACAAAGCTGTCTGTCAGGCTGGCGCAACTCAGTAGTAAAAAACCGAGGTATGACAAGGACAGAGTTTTAAATGGCGACCTAATCCGTCCAAATCAGGAAGAGCCCGAAACCCAACATTGTTATAGGAGTAAGTGGTCTTCGTAACCAGACGGATTAGAGTAACCGATGTATGAAACGGACAGAGTTTTTAATGGCGGCCTAATCCATCCAAATCAGGAAGAGCCCGAAACCCAACATTGTTATAGGACTCAGTGGTCTTCGTAACCAAACGGATTAGAGTAACCGATGTATGAAACGGACAGAGTTTTTAATGGCGGCCTAATCCATCCAAATCAGGAAGAGCCCGAAACCCAACATTGTTATAGGACTCAGTGGTCTTCGTAACCAGACGGATTAGAGTAACCGATGTATGAAACGGACAGAGTTTTTAATGGCGGCCTAATCCATCCAAATCAGGAAGAGCCCGAAACCCAACATTGTTATAGGACTCAGTGGTCTTCGTAACCAGACGGATTAGAGTAACCGATGTATGAAACGGACAGAGTTTTTAATGGCGGCCTAATCCATCCAAATCAGGAAGAGCCCGAAACCCAACATTGTTATAGGACTCAGTGGTCTTCGTAACCAAACGGATTATGTGTTGCTTTATTTCAAGAGTTTTGTATGGGAGTCCCGTCTCTTACTAGTTATATTCTCTTTGCTGTCTGTCCCCAGTGGGAATCGAACCCACGACCTCGGGCGCTCGAGTCTAATGAGATCAAATCAGGCAAACTGTCTGTCCGTTTGCAAGTACAGAAGGTAGTTCGTGTTGCTCTAAACCAGAGGTTCCTAGACTTTTTTCGCATAGACCCCTTTCAAAATTTGGCTGGTTCCGGTGGACCCCCTGCAGCTACATTTCCACCACCTTCCACCAAAGTATTTAAAATTAAAAAAAAAAAAAAATATTTCGAAGGCATATTACTCAATTGATTTAATTTATTAAAGATGTTACAAAGTATATTACTTGACATTTGTGAATTTATGAAATCATTTATTAATGAAATGAAATGAAAATATTTATTTCGGAAAGATATACATTCCATATATAATTAGTAGGTCTTAAACTAGGTTAGTAAAAAGTCATATTTTTTTCGTCCATTGTACAATAGAAAATCAGTGAATTATAAATGTCATTTAAAAGTACAGAATTAATTAAAAATTGCAAAAATAAATTCAATTTAAAATGTTAGCATTAAATACCTAAAATAGAATGTAAATTTAATACTTATTAATGACTATATTCTGTTACCTATGTGACATTAATTGTTAAAAACATTTTTGACTTGTAATTTTTGTTACCAATAAATATGATTATGACTAACATATTCCCAAAACTCGACAAAAAAGATTAGACCCCCGTCGAGTCTCCCGTGGAACCCTGGGGGTCCACCTGGACTCTGCGGACTACTGTTAAATAAAACCTCTTAGCACTTACTCCGTTTTAAAGGGCGCCAGTAAAATCTAGCCAACTACTTATCATGACTTTTACTAGCCTATGCCTCCCGAGGGGAGTGGGGGGAGGAGACAGGGGGTATTAGTACCCTAGCCTGTTCTAGGGTTCATTTACAACGAATGTGCTTAGCGAAGCCTTCTCACGTGACACGTCTCTAACTTTAGACCTAAATGGGTGTTTTGTGCTGGAGAAAGTTGGGCAATACTAAAAAGTTGAGATTAATTAAAAAGGTAGCGAGACCTTGAATTGAAACTTTTACATAGCAGGCGGCGACAAAGATGTTTAAACTTGTCTGTCTGTCTAAAAACTCAGAAACTACTAACCCGGATTTTATATAAGGCTTTTGGATGCGGAGGGCAGAGGACCAGGTGTGGTGTCGTTTATTGGAGAAGGCCTGAGTCCAGCAGTGAAGCCTGAGGACAGATAGATAAACTCTTTATTGCACACAAATTAAGGATAACAATAAAATAGGTACAGATTTTTGGAAAGTGTACAAAGGCGGCCTTATCGCTTAAAGCGATCTCTTCCAGGCAACCTTTCTGAAGGAAAATAAGAGAGACATAGCGACAGAGTATTGCAGATGAGAGAGAAATTTATAATTTTAGAACATGGTAAATACTTAGTAATAATATTACACAATTGAATTTACATACAAATATACTTAAATACATACCTATGCATACATATATAGTTTATAATACAATACATATACCGTACGTAATATACTATATTAAATTAGGCACAACTATTGTGAGAGAAAATGCTTTTTAAGGCGATCTTTAAACACATGCAATGATTTAGATTGACGAATCTCACTTGGAAGAGAATTCCATAAGTGGACCGCTGTAACAGCAAAAGAGTCTGAATAATAATTCGAACGACAGTAAGGGGCTCGATGTATGTTGTCGTTTTTAGACCTTAACGCTAGGTTATGGTAATTTCGTAAATGAAAAACTCCTTGAGGTAGGGGGGAGAGGTAGGGTTATAGAGAATGCTAAATAAAAGGGCGAGGATATGAGAGTTGCGACGGAGTCTGATCGGAAGCCACTTTAGCTGATCACGATACTTCGAGATGTGGTCAGAGAATATGTAACGCAACTGCTCTTTTGCAACTTGACTTGCTCTTTTGACTTTAAAAACGCAACATTGCCGAATATCGAAACCGAAACCTCATTCGAGCTCTAGAGAAGACATTTGGGGTCATTTGGGGACGCGCAGGGAAACAGTAAAGTTTTTACTGCCCCGGCGACAGTGCAATTACTTTCCCCGCATTTGATTTTGGGTACAAATTATTACCGTTAAGGGACTAACAGATTGCGATCTGCGTTTGTTTCTTTTATTTTTTTGTTACACAATAATAAAGTTTTTATTGCACGCGATTTGTATTCGGTTACAAAAAAAGCGAATTTGTCCACGCTGATTTGTTGCGGGGTCTTAAAACTGGCTCTTCAAGGTAAAATCTATTTGAGAAGAAAATCATAGCTTGGGATTTTAGGGTTCGTACGTAAATTCTCAGATTTCCTTGTTTACGCTTCTACAACAAACTACCAGAGGAAATCTTAAATATGACAGACATAAAGTATAAGATTCACATTAGAAAACAACTTTATAAAATAAACGATTATTTGAATGCCAAAGATGCCTGATACTAATGTTAATCCAGCTCGCACAATCTTTATATAATTGTATGCAAACTTGATTTTAAAAGATGTGCTGCGTGAAGTTTGTTGCGCCGTTTCTTCTTCACAGCGCTAACACCTAGGAAGCGATAGTCGATAAAAAAATGACGTGTATAAATGTACCAAGTGTAAGCAATAAAGGATTTCGACTTTGACTTGTCATCAGCATCATCAGGTTATTTAGTCTCCACTGCAGGAGCACAACCCTCTCTCATCTGCCGGAGACAGACGGAGGATTTGGCCTACACTCCCCGCGCTGGCCAGACGGGTTGGGGAGGCCTGATTGATGTTTTATAATGTATTCCCTTAGTCGCCTTGTACGACATCCACGGGAAGAGTTGGAGTGGTCCTATTCTACTCTACCGGAAACCACACGGCATGCGATAAACATAATCAATAGATAAGAAACACTTGGTATAAAGTTTTCAGTGTAAAAAGTTGGAAGTGAAACGCAAGGTAAAAGTTTTGACAGTCAGGTATGTTACCCAACTTCCGTTCTTACGAGATTACCGCACCACTACGCCCGGCAAACAACAAACTTCATCCTCGGGTAGAATCGTCTATCTACTGAATTCTGTTCAAGTATTAACTTTAAGGAAATTCAACGCACTGCTGAGATACGATATTTGATTTTACAAATAGAAAGAACAATACAATGTCTCAGCCTTATTCAAGCATGATAAATAAATGAACGAACGAATTAAAGAACGAAAGAATGTTTGAACGAATGAATGAATGAACGAACGAATACATTTATTTTAGACTATAAGTCACAGCTAGAAGTCCATATTTTGATTAGTAATTAATGATTAATGACTAGGTTAGTAGAACTTACCATGTAATAGTCTTTAAAAAAGAATTGCCCATCTATTTGCAATTTATGACTTAATCAACACGCTAAATTCTTAGCAGTTAAAATTCGGACACAATCAAATTTATTTTTGACATTTGATTAAAATTAATTTCGTTTTAATACTATTTGTATGTACAACTTTCCACCTTAGAAGAGCGGGAACCCCTGATATTATTTTTTTAAAAAGTGGTTCCTTACATTTAAAAACGACATAACTGTAATTTGTTGCAATCATGTCAGCCCTTAGCCGTCCACTGCTGGACATAGGCTGAGTCCCCAATGAACGCCACCACACCCGGTCCTCGGCCCTCCGCATCCAGCCGCTTCCGGCCACCTTCTTCAGGTCGTCGGTCCATCTGGCGGCGGGGCGACCCACCCTGCGCGTGGCAATCCATGGTCTCCACTCCAGAACTCGTGTGCCTAAACGGCCGTCGGTTCTGCGACAGATGTGGCCGCCCACTGCCACTTCAGCTTTCTAATCCTTTCGGCTATGTCGGTCACCTTCGTTCTCCGTCGGATCTCCTCATTACGAATCATATCCTTCAAAGAAACCCCGAGCATAGCCCTCTCCATAGCGACTTAAAACTTGTGGATCTGGCCCACCTTCTGTTGTTGCAATAAATAATTTCAATTTCTATCAATATTTATGACATATTCTGTCTCCTCTAAAATGGGACTTACATAAGTGTCCTATTCAAAAATATAACACCTAGAGGAGAATCAACTTGTATAAGTACAAAGTCTGTTCCTAGTGGGGAACTGAACCCACGACATGGCGCTCGAGTGTGATGACCAAGCCTCAGTCCTCAAGCCCAAGGTCAACAAAAAGATCGAATCGGAAAAGAATATAAAAGATAAACACAGGTATTTCGTTACACCTTAACAGTTAACAATGGCTTTTGATTTCAATTCAAGCACCTCAAACGCCCAAAACAAACCATTAAATTTTATGTTTCGCAGCGTTTTGTTTTACGACCACGCACTTGCGCCGATCGTTCGACTAGTCGATAAAATTGGGCGGTGACAAGTGAATTAAATGTCTCCCAGTCATACAGTCTTCGACTTGACTTCCTCATTGAGGTCGTGGATCGATTAATCGAAATCGTGTAATGGGACTGGGAGACGACATTTATTGTTTTATCGACTAGTCGAACAATAAATGAATTTAATTAATAAGGGGATTACGATTAACTTATACAAATTGTGCAAAATTTCCTTCTCAGAACTCCTAGGTTTAAATTTTGCAATATTTTTAAAGTTAATCGTAATGAACCGGCGACTTGAGGAAGGTAGCCGGAGGCGGTTGGATGCCTAGGAAAGGTCTATGCCCAGCAGTGGTCGTCTCAGAGCTGATATGATGGCGATACCCCAAATCAGTATTACATTTCTACACCAAACAACATTATTAAGCAAAGAATTAGAGAAATATATTCAATGTTAATGTGTGAATTGTCAATATGTACATTCGTAACTTTACTGTGGTTAATCAAACCGCTGTGCCAGATGTGGTGACACACACAATACTACTGCTCCACATTCCACAAAAAGAATTCCCTTGGAGAACTTAATGTTAACATTTGTACAGCCTCGCTCGCCGCTAGCTCCCCGCTCCCCAGGGGACTTCCGAACTCCAAATTATAATATTCTCGGAACGCACTACATCAACATCAAGTTTCTGTTTGAACAGTGACTGCCCTACCGTTCTACTAGTCGATAAAATTGGGCAGTGACAAGTGAATTAAATGTCTCCCAGTCATACAGTCTTCGACCCGTGGCACACTGCCGACATTTCATAGAAGCGAACAGATTTGCCGTGTGCTTTCCGGTAGAGTAGAATAGGACCACTCCAACTCTTCCCGTGGATGTCGTACAAGGCGACTAAGGGAATACATTATAAAACATCAATCAGGCCTCCCCAACCCGTCTGGCCAGCGCGGGGAGTGTAGGCCAAATCCTCCGTCTGTCTCCGGCAGATGAGAGAGGGTTGTGCTCCTGCAGTGGAGACAAAAATAACCTGATGATGAACAGATTTCATTACCTACCATTACAGGAGTAGATGTAAGGGAGTACTAAGAGATCGGGAAATAAATAGTATATAGATATTTGTATCTTTACTTATTCGTGTATGGTCTATGTATATATTGGGCTCGATTCTGAAGGTACAACGTTAAAATTTGACAGCACTAAAACTGTTGCTATCCTTGTCACACAGTATTATGAAGATAAAGACGAAACCAATTTTAGCGCTGTCAAATTTTAAATGTGTGTCTTCAGAATCGGGCCCATTGTTCGTTTATGTTTATATAATATGTATTTGCAAACTTTATTATAAGTACATATGTAGTACATTTCTTTGTCAAAAGTTGGTACTAAACGCATTATACTTGTCCTTTCGGTTACTTTAAGGTTGACTGGAAGAGATTCCTAAGTGGGATACGTCCGTCTTTGTACACATTTTAATTCCTATTTTATTATTGTTGTTGTTGTGATTTTTGGTACAATAAAGCTTTTATCGAATCTTCGGCCGACCGACCGACCTTAATTAGACATGTTAAAATTTCTATTGTATGCTGAAATCTAGTGTGTCTTACTTATTATATAGTTAATTCGTGTTAAATGAAATAATAAAAAAATAACAATTGAAGTATGTAAGATAAAATAGATTTGTTTGTGGGTAAAACAGACTTTATTGCACAAATAAATATAGCTACAAGTTTTAAAAGTTAAAATAGTACAATTTAGGTCTTCAAGCGATTTTTTTCAGACATTCGGTTATGCCAGAGAAAAGGGTAGGTTGCGCTGATTACGAAATTTAAATGTTAAATGGGCCCGATTCTGAAGTCACTAATTTAAAATTTGACAGCGCTTAAGTTATCTTCATAATACTGTGTGACAAGGATAGCAACAGGTTTAGTGCTGTCAAATTTTAACGTTGTTCCTTCAGAATCGAGCCCAATGGGTACTTATAAACATTAACTTTACGTAATATTAACTTTAACAAAACCAAATATAATAAACAATGTTCCTCTTGTAAGTAAACTCTACACGAACTCATCCTAACAGAGCGCGTCAATTCACGAACACTCAGTTTCGGCTCGGCCGAAGTTTCGGCTGATATTTGGCCGAAACCGAAACCGGATATTCGGCCGGACACTAAAAACTGTGTAAAATCATTTCATTTGTACACTTTGTATAAAAATCCTTCAGTTTGTGTCAACGATCTCTATGTACTACTAGATGGAGCGTTCCAAACAATCGCTCTGTTCCACGCAAGTAGCCACAACTCTTTCACATTGACAATGAAACTTGTGCAGTTACTACGCAGAACCTTTAATTATTACTAAATATTGACGCTACGGCATAATGTCAATATTTAGTAAATAATTAAATGTTCTGAGTAGTAACTGCACAAGTTTCAAAGTGAATGTGAAAGAGTTGTGGCTACTTGCGTGGAACAGAGCGATTGTTTGGTTTATAACGCGCCATCTGGTAGTACATAGAGATCGTTGGTTTGTGTAGTTAATTTCGAATATATATATTTGCTCCCAAGCCACGTTTGGTCCTAATGGAGCGGTCGCCTGTGACCGGCCGCAGATATCTCATCAAATTTTCAATTTCAATCAGCCGGCCAGAGTCACAATGCCTGGATGTGCCCTGAATACTAGCACTCGCCACGTCAGTTACAATTCAGGATTTTCAATTAAGGGTCGCTGGAAACAGTACGTAAATACGACTGAAAAAGGATGACTTTACAATACAAATCGCACCGCTTGGTGCGTCATTTTGTATAGAAAATCATTGTATTGTTATCTTATGTTTTTTACGGTTCCAGTATTCAGGAATTAAACGTTTCATATACATATATCATCATCAGCCGAAATACTTCCACTACTGGACACAAGCCTCCCCAATAGAATGACACTTTTGGTGGGCTGTCCATTGGAGGATTTTCCACAATCACCACGCTTGGCAGGTGGATTGGTGATCGCAGTAATGATCTTAATACACGCAGAAGAACGCTGCTGTACGTTCCTGATTTACGTCCGCGTGGACATCTTAACATCACAAATTATTATTTATTTCCCGTAGGACTGGGATGTTTTTTCGGGATAAAACTATCCTATGTCCTATTCTAGGACCTAACCTATATGTGTACGTATACCCCTAATGTTTCACGAAAAGCAATTTTCAGGTAGTTTTCAACTAAAACAAACATACATTAAATAAAGTTGCTTAATTAAATTACAAACTATTTACAGTTTGTTTAGACTCGAAGGGTGTAGGGAACCCTTGCTATACAGGTGTAACAAAATAACTTTACTTAATAACTTAGTTTTATTAGAAAAACTTATATTGAAATAGTGTGGTTTCCGGTAGAGTAGAATAGGACCACTCCAACTCTTCCCGTGGATGTCGTACAAGGCGACTAAGGGAATACATTATAAAACATCAATCAGGCCTCCCCAGCCCGTCTGGCCAGCGCGGGGAGTGTAGGCCAAATCCTCCGTCTGTCTCCGGCAGATGAAAGAGGGTTGTGCTCCTGCAGTGGAGCTCTACCGGAAACCACACGGCAAATATAACGGAGTATAAGTAACATATGTTATTTTTTTCTAAGTCTCTGTAGACTTAAAGTTTTACTTAATTGTAACTGAGTCACAAAGTTTTCCGACAACTTTACGCCACAGGTACAGGCTTCGCACAGTAATATTGTTTCTGTCGTAAATCTATGTTAATTGCGTCAATTGTTTAACGCAACAGCACGCCTTCGTGCGTTACAGAACAAGTTAAAAGTGTTAATTATGTTTATTTATTACACTACTCTGCAGTGTAATGGGCCACAATAACATTAAACTGCTCGAAATGCCAACCTTATCTGATGGGATATACGCTGCTAGCCAGAGGCGTAGAAACTTCGTACAGGAAGGCTGCGCGGAGCGAACTGCGCACTGCTAGACGTGCTCTATTTTGCGGGCGACGTTAAACTACTACTTTACGTCGCAATTTTTTTTATATGGCCTTTGTTATATAATTACAAACGCCATATCATCATCATCATCAGGTTATTTTTGTCTCCACTGCAGGAGCACAACCCTCTCTCATCTGCCGGAGACAGACGGAGGATTTGGCCTACACTCCCCGCGCCATATAAATATATATATATGTCGGCGAAATGATAAAAGAGGTGCTGATTTGAAGGCACAGTGTGTGCTCGGCGCGCCGTTCGGCTTGGTTCGGCAATCGTCGCGAGCACGCGCTGACGGAACGTCGGGTAGGACGGGCGCAGGCGCAGACTCGAGACAGTGTTCGCTCGATACTACACGGACGGATCGTCTGCCTTCTAAAATCGTTACTTGATGATGTAGTGTAATTTCATGTAGTGTCACTGAAGCCAGTAAATGTGTTAACTTTGAAACGATGTTAAACTAAATTTGGGAGCCCACACTTTCGGCGGAACCAGGAATCTACGACATCAGAAGTGGGATTCGAACTCCACACCCTCAGAAGAGGCACCTACGACATATCCATTACTACTTAAAGTTTAGTATTTTCTGGTTGAGTTGACGCTTTCCTTCTGTCAAGCCGAGCTGTAGTCAAGGGATTCACGCAGAAAATTACTTGCGAACGATTCGCGGCGAGTTAGCTCTATGAATATTAATATCCCACTCTAACGTGTATTAACATAATTGTGTTAGACAAGGACGGATCGACTAATCGGTTGGTTGCGCGTGAATAATTAAAATTAAGGGAGAGACTGACGTTTACTCATATACTGTAGAGGCATATTAAAGGTAAGTCTGCCGTGAAATTTTAGCGTGGGGTTAATTACAGAATAAGCTGTCTACGTCCATTTGCCAATTGGCAAACCACGTTTAGAATGATCCCTTTACTGTCCGAGCCGCATAGATGTAGAACAAACTGCCGACGGTCATTCGAGATTTTCTGTCACTTCTTTTAAAACTAAACTAAAAGAGCACTATCTGTCTTACTCAGTATAATATGATATTTATGTATGTTTATTATAAGTATTTACACTTTATACCTATATATGTAAAGTAGTTTAGGTATTTAGTTATTATGTAGTGTATTATGCACTTTTTGCCCCCCCCCCCCCCCCCCCCCCCCCCCCGCTCATAGTGCCTTGTCTCACACCCTGTTGGCTGGAAGAGATGTCTTAATATTGTGCAATAAATAATATATATGATAAGAAAATTACATATTTTGAGAAAATGTTCTGTAATTATATAAATATACGATTTTAGTTTTTTTTTTCCAATTTATCCAAAAATAAACAGTTACGACGCTTCCAAGTTTTCCGAAAAAACATGAGACTTTATGGACAATACATCGCGCGCGCCCGGAGTTCAATGACCGGCCGCGCTCCCCGTTACGCTCCCCGCCGCATCTCTCCGCTACCCGTCGTTCCCCGCCGAGACTAGTGACCATGTGACAAATCATATGACCAGTTACAGAGTAGAAAATGATTTTGAAATTGGATATGAACTGAAATGCTTGCGGAGTAGGCTTATAGTCACTTAATATTAATACATACATCACTCCCTATTAAAACGACAAAAACCTACGTTTTTAATAACCTACTGTCAGACAATACACGCAAAAATGTATTTAAGGCGCTCGATTTAGCGTTGTTATTACTCCGTAGACAGCGCGTGAGGTGCGGGCGGCTAGCGGCGTCTGATATGCCGCGCAGCACGCAAAAATGTGTCTTAGGCGCTCGACTTAGCGTTGTTATTACTCCGTACGGGCTGGAAAAAAACACGCCGGGGCGGTCCGGAGTAGGCTCGATCGAGTGACGGAGCGGAGGCCTATCTGGGGAGATTGCGTGCGTTACTACAATAAGATTCCGAATGAAATTATTAACTTGTCTGAACAAAAATTCAAATCTTCTACAAAAGTTAATCTGTGCAAGAAAGCCTACTATAAGTTAGATGACTACTTAAATGATAAAAGTCCATGGAGTGCTTGATGGCTCAGCATAGGTAGACTTAATGATTGTAATGAATAAGATAAATCAAAGGTAGGGCGGGCGGTAGGGGTAAAGAGAATAATGTATTCCAATTTTGAAAATAAATATTTTGATTTTGATTTTCATTGTAAGTTCAACTTTTATCGTAAGCAGGCAATAACGCAGGTCGAACACTTAATAATTCTGACGCCAGATTAACGCTACGTCAGAAGACACTGACGAACAATCCCACGTCATTGCGTACGTTGCTCTAGGCCTAAAAATAACTCTAGACCCACATGTCTTCATATATTACTTACTGGCTCACTGGAATCACGACAGTATAACGCCCTAGTTATTTCCGTGGAGTATTGATTGTAGTTCCAAAGGTCTCAACGTCAGAATTTGAATGAGTTTCCATTCATGAAATGTAGGGTTACCATCTCTAATATCTGCCAACCAGAACAAGAGGCACGAAAATCCCGGATTTTGGAGTTTACAACCCAGACAATTCATCAGAGGGTTTTTAAGTTACTCTGTGAAATAAAAAATAAGTAATTTTAATTGATATAACCACTTTGCGACATTAGATTGCGCAAATTGGCGATACGTCGTCTCTGCCTACCCCTCTGAGACCAAGGCGTGAGCATTATGTTTGTATGTAATTGTTAATAATCAACTTTTTATCTATTTTCATACAATTTTAGACTAAATACTTATGTATTGTAAAGAAAAAAAACAGTAAGTGACTTGAAAACTTTAAAACCCGGGCTCTTAGTGCCTTGTCTCACACCCTGTAAGGTTGGCTGGAAGAGATCTCTTTTAGAGATAAGCTCGCCTTTGTACGCAAAATTTGTAACTGTATTTACTTTTAAAATTTGTGTAATAAAGAATATATACAAATGAAACCCCGCCCGGAGGCTCCCCGGACGCCCCGTAAACTAGGACAAATCCGGGGAAACCCGGACGGATGGAAACCCTTATGAAATGTAACGTTCGAATCGGGTCATGAAAATAACTAGACAAAAATTCGAATGCGGAAAAAGTTTGACAAAATGTCGAGAAAATTGAGCGACTTCAATGAGATCCGATGGAAACATAAAACAACTACCTCCTCTTACTCTCTCTCCCGGTATAGACTGCATGGTCTAGTGTGGGAGCTCCAACATGTATTGTCCTGTTAATTTAAATGTTTTAATCATACTCAATTTACGCAATCATATAATTTTAAGGATGATTGTAATCATTTTTGAATCTGGTAATTTATAATAATAAATTATTTAACTATTATTTACCCCCTCTTATCCCTTCCTCCTTACTCACCACCCCCTTCCCTGAGGAGTTTTAATATCTTTGGCGATAAAACTATGTATGATTTTGGCGCCAAGGGAATTAGCGTAACCTTGCGATTCACCAAGGTTAAGTTCAAATTTTTTTGATTGAATAAAACCGATGTCAGGTGTACATAACATAAAATTCCATGACCGAGAATAGAACCCGGAGCTCTTGGAATTGAAAGTCACTTTTACATACCATATCATGAAGCAAAAAAAATTTTCGTAGCTCATAGTTTCACCTCAGAGTGTTTTCCTTCATGATTGACACTAATTGGTTATTAAATTAGATAACAGATGATTTTAAAATGTGCATCTGTTATCTAATTTAATAAATAAATATGTCAGACATTCACACCAATTATCCAGTTCCAAACTAGGCAGAGCCTGTTCTATAGTTACTAGATAACGGGTAAACATACTTAAATAAATATATAAACATCCAAGACTTGAGTAAAAACATTCATATTCATCATACGAACATTTACCCCTAGTGGGATTCGAACCCGCAACCTCCGGCGTGGCAGTCCGAGAGCTACTCCGTTCCGCCACGGAGGTCGTCAAATATATAATAACCAATTAGTGTCAATCATGAAGGAAAACACTTTGAGATGAAACTATGAGCTCCGAAAAATTATTTTGCTTCATGTTATGAGGTGTAGCGCATTCTGTATTATTAAAACTGACAAAAATATAACAAAAGTATTATTGTAGAAAAACTATGCGAGGGAAGGAGCAAGAGAAAGTAAATGGAGTAAACAGACATAACAGATGCACCTTCTACTCCATCATTTAAACTGAGGCTGAAGAAGTGGCTCATCGAGCAAACTTTCTACAGCTTTGATGAATTCATGGAAAATTGAAAATGTAATTAGTAGTGTTTAATGTTTGTTTATTCTTTTTATATTATTTTATGAGACGTAATCATTTTATATAATATTTATTACTATGTAATGTTATAGATTTTAAAATTGTATGACCTGTAATTGCCGATTACCAATAATAATAAATGTATATGTCTAAATGGGTCCATGACGAACTCAGTTTATTTTTGTACACAACACCATGGAATGCAATAAATTACAGATTATTGAAATCATCATCAGGTTATTTTTGTCTCCACTGCAGGAGCTCAACCCTCTCTCATCTGCCGGAGACTGACGGAGGATTTGGCCAACACTCCCCGCGCTGGTCAGACGGGTTGGGGAGGCATTATTGAAATAGAAAATATTATTTTAACGTTAACGATCCCTTGATAGTCACTGACCTTGACATCGGCGTCCATCTGAAACCCATTGTTCACACAAAATGACACAACAATCCACTTCACAAACACAAAATTCTTCACTGTTTTTACCACAACTTTTATCTCAGCCAGTTAAAGTATATTAAGTATAATTGCTGATATATCCACAGTCTATTCTACACATTTATTACTGCAAGTGTTTGAACTTTAACAGAGTTGAATTCAGTCGTTACTTACATAATAAAAGCCCCCTCCCCCTTATCCACCACCCCTTTCCCTGAAGAATTCTAACTTCTTTGGCGCAAAAACGATGTATGATTTTGAGCGCCACAGAAATTATCACGACCATAAGATTCACTAAGGTCAAGTTCAATATTTTTTTATAATGAATACAGGCTGGTTAATATTACATAACATGGCCGAGAATCGAACCCGGAACTCTTGAGATTAAAATCAGCTACTAACTATAATCTAGGTTAAATACAAAATAATAGTTGCTACAGGTATAGAATAATTGATGTTGAAGTTCAGAAGACGATCGGGAACAATAGTTGAATCTGTACTGTGTGGTTCCCGGCTTAGAATAGAGCCACCCCTAATCTCCCCATGGGTGTCGTCAAGGCGACTAAGGGATTGCACCAGGGACGGGCAGCGTTATCCTGTATATATTATGATCATCAATTCTGTCAAGCGTGGTGGTTATGGCAAATCCCCCAATGGACAGCCCACCACAAGTGTCATTCTATTGTTGAGGCTTATGTTCAGCAGTGGACGTAGCTCGACTGATGATGATTACTATACTATGGGCTATAATATATTTCTAAAACTGCATAGCTTTAGCAATATAAAAGATAAAAATGTACCTATAGAAGATTTGCTTCACACTGCTTCAGTTTCTATCCATTCCATTTCCTTTGCGGAAATTGTGTTTGAAAAATGAGTCTAGTATAGTTTGACGTTTAATTATTGGCCAACACTCACAGCCCCCGGGGGCTACGTACAACCCCGGGGGCTAACCCCCCTACAATCTGCCCCCCCTAACACCCCAATACAACTCTTCGTCTTCTTAGTTTCAAAACACTCTCTCTGCAGAAATGAAATCCAATCAGAAAGCGTCGCAAAGGTGCTGACGCTGACCGCCGACCAATTAGCAGTGGCTATTTCGAAAATAGAATTCGAAGTTATTAGTAGGGTGAGCATAATTCTACTCTGGGAATTAATAGTTCTTTCTATACACTTTGTATCAACTCTTGTAAAATCTCGTTTAAACTCTTTTACAGTCGTTTTATGTATCATAATGTTTCATGAGCGTTTTATATGGTAGTTTTTTTTTAATGTATTATAATAATAATAATTTATTTTCAAATAACTTCAAATTACAGTGGGTACTTATGTATAGGGATCCCTGCTTCCTAAACTAGGTATAAACCTGTGTCTTAGGAGACAGTTCCTCCTCAAGTTAGTTCAGCATTAGAGTTACATTTGGCCATCATCAAAAGTTACATTGTCTTTTCCTTTTTACATACGTTACCATTTGCTAGCTTCAGGTATGTTGTGTTTGTGCCTATGTGAGTGTGTGCTTGTGTAGGTGTGTGTGTGTGTGTGTGTGTGTGTGTGAGTGATTGTGTATGTGTGTGTGTGTGTGTAGGTGGGTGATGTGTGTGGAGAGGGATTTGTGTGGGTGTATATGATTGTGTGATTGGGATGTTTATTATTGAGTGAACAAGAGAAATATTAATATTGCCGCAATATGTCCACTGCTGATCGAATTCAGCTGACATGGACATTTTAGATATATTGAAGTTAATTAATAAATTGGCTTGCGTTATTTATTATCCAGTTATTAAATATATTAAGATAATCCAGTTAATAATTCGCAATCGTTCATTTAGTTGTAGGATTTTGATCTTTGGTTCAGTCAACAAGGTCCTGTGGGGCTCTACGTTTTATTTATTTATTTTACAATTTATTGAAAATGAAAATTTTATTGATAACAATTGTTATATAAGTCAAAAGAATGTCGGTATATTCAAAATATCATATCATATCTATCATAAGTTAAATAAATTAAATTTTATTACATACAACGTAAAAAATAGTGTATACAAAATTAAAGAAAATATAGGTATTTGTCTCAATATTATTATTTATATATTTACTTAATTAATTTTACAGTAACATGGGTAAGTCCAAAAATAAAACGTATTTTCTATTATTGCACACACAAAAGAAAAAAAAAACATACAAAACAATAAAGTAAGGGAAAAAAATAACATGTACAAATGGCAATGCTTATCTCTTTAAGAGATTTCTGCCAGCCTACAACGACAGAGAAAACTTCGCGAAACTAGTAATCTCCTGGGAGAGTTTGTCTTGATCAGGTTAATTTCCAGAGCGTTAGGATGATTTTCAATTCTATTCTTATATGATTTAAGTTTTCTCTTCACCTCCTCGCTGACGGTTGACATATTCAGTTCTAGGAGCTGAGCATTTGTCAGATTGTAGTTTCGTTTTAATTTATTTTATTTATTTATAATAATATTACAGTACCACTACCGGTAACCTAATTTAGAACTACAAACAACAACTCTTAATTTAATTTAATTTTACAATTATACATTTACGTTACTTTCTAGCACTTAGGGAACATACCTATACTACGTGACCCGTTCAGGGGGTGAGGGGGGTCTTTAAAAATATCACGCTTAGTCACAGGGTCTCCGAGGGGGGCTAAGGTTTTCGTCACGTAGTCAAAAATCCTCTAGGAAAATCGCGCCCTTTTTGAATTATATTCAAATATGGCGCCCAGCGTTTATCGGTTTTTAAATTCACAGATGGCAACCAGAGTGACGCACATACCGTCAGCTGATTGAAAACTGACCGTTTTCTTCTTCTTGATAATATTTTTTTTCTTGTAATTATAGGTATGCACGCACTATTGGCGTCACGCGGCAAATGACCCAAATTATAATCTTTTTCAACTTTCGGTTTGCAAAAAATTGTATGAAACCATATTTATGAATTACTACGTGAAAACTAGAGGGGAAGGGGGGTCTTGGCATATATACTACGGGTGGTCACTGAGGGGGGAGGGGGGAGGGGGGGAGGGGAGAGAGGGGGTGTAAATTTTTTCAAAATGGTTCACGTAGTTTGGGTACGTTCCCTTATGACTCGAAGTGAGGCTCCTGTGAATTCCGTCAGAGAACAGTTAAATACATATATCCCTATCATTCATTTTTCTTAAGACAACAAAGTGCTACAGCATAGTCAACATGGTTACCCTGTGGAGCTCGCAAAGTTAGAAACACAAACGCTAGAGAGTTTGAAAGTTACCAACAAACCGATTTGGCAATTCCTCCGTTAGACATACGAACTTGATTGATTGTTACTTGTCTTTGTGGGGCTCCTCGTTTATCTTTGTAATAGAACAACGGTTCTATAATACATATTTCACACAGAATTGATATTTAGATTAACGAGATTCTTACCACTGTCTAGTTTTTAAAAACTTTTAGAGTTACATAAATTAAGGAACTAGAAAACATGGAAAGAGGCGCAGACTCGGACGCGGACGCAGACGCAGATACAGACGCAAACGTCTACTTCCAGCTGTGCTCTATATCTGTTTAAGTGTACATATCGCTACACAATTAAAAAAAAATTGAACATTAAACATACATACATAATGCTCACGCCTTGGTCCCAGAGGGGTAGGCAGAGACCATTGATCGCCACTTTGCGCGATCCTGACACACTTCACTAGCCTCACTCACATAATATTAAAATTATATTAAAATGTTTTAAAATATCCTAAGCATATGACTAATATGGTTTATAAGCTCATTATTGTACGGATGGTTTCATTATATCAGCCCTAAGACGTCCACTGCTGGACATAGACCTTAAAATAAAAATATTTATTAACCATGTAACAGAGTACGTTGCATTTAGCCAGTAAAATTTACAATAATGTTTAAATTAACAGTAAAAAACTTCTCCAAAGAACGCCACCATACCCAGTCCTCCGCCCTCCGCATCCAACCGCTTTTGGACACCGTCTTCAGGTTATCGGTCCATTATAATCCATTAAGGATCAAATTAGTAACGTCCTCAAAAAGGCTGGGGTCCGCAGTGAGAAGAATAAAAGGAGGTGCATGAAAAGGTTGATGAATGTGAGTGAGGCTAGTGAGGTGTGTCAGGATCGCGCAAAGTGGCGATCCATCGTCTCTGCCTACCCCTCTGGGACCAAGGCGTGAGCATTATGTATGTATGTATAATCCATTAGCAAGGATTACGGTGTATTTATATAATTAATTTCAAAATTCTTAATTGAAATATTTACTGCGGAATTGTTTGCCGAGAAAAAAATATTTTTCCTGCAATTACTATAACTTTTCCCATTATTGCAGGGAAATATTACATAATATATATCTCGGCTCAATCTGACGGACAAAAAAACATGCGGAAAAAAGTTTCACTCTAAAAACTCAAGGCAAATGTTTTAATGTAACTATCTGGCGCCAACCACCACAAAATAAAACATTTGCCAACAAACTGAAATCGATTTTAATTATAAGGCTTCGCTTTGAACCAAATTTCAGTTTCGTCATTAATTGTATCCATTTACCCGCAGGTGGAAACTCAGGGACGTACCATAGGTTTTTGCCGCCCTGGGCAGATGACTTTGCCGCACCTTCCCATCCTACACCAAGAGATAATGGGCTCAATTCTGAAGACACACATTTAAAATTTGACAGCGCTAAAATTGGTTTCGTCTTTATCTCCATATTACTGTGTGACAAGGATAGCAACAGTTTTAGTGTTTTTTTTTTATTTTTTTTTTATTTAATATTTATTTCGTTTTCTGTTTAAGTTGATAACATTTAACGATGTTGTGTCTTTTTGTATCTGGGATGCGTGGTGAACGCCCATTGGCGCCCCCACATTATAAGTCCTGTGGCACTCTGCGCTTTAGTCTGCGCCTGCCTCTTTGTGGCTTCATCAAATATTTGGCTAGTTCGTTTGGGTGGTGCTTCACTTTGTTCCTGTATTTGGTTGAATTGCTTATTATGTCTTCCTTTACGGTTGGTATCTTTAGGTCACGGTGTAGGACTTCATTTGGGACATACCATGGTGCATTTGTAATAAGTCTTAACATTTTAGATTGAAATCGTTGCAAGATTTCAACGTTTGAGTTTGCAGCACTTCCCCACAGTTGGATACCATATGTCCAGACTGGTTTAAGGATACATTTGTAAAGCAGGATTTTGTTTTCAAGAGATAGTTGTGAGTTTTTTTCAAACAGCCAATACATTTGTCGTAGTTTCAAGCTAAGTTGTAGACGTTTTGTGTAGATGTGTTTTTGCCAAGTCAAACGTCTATCAAGGTGTATTCCCAGGTATTTAGCACTATCAGCTTGTGGGATTGTGACCTCGTTAAGTTGGACGGGAGGGCAAGTTTCCTTTCGGTAGGTGAATGTTACATGTACTGATTTTGATTCATTTGCCTTGATTTTCCATTTCTTTAGCCATGTGGATATCTCGTTTAGGCTCGTTTGTAGCATTTTAGAAGCAGTACTAGCATTTTCGTGAGTGGCAAGTATGGCAGTGTCATCAGCGAATGTACCCACTGTTACATTTTGATTGCAAGGCAAGTCTGCTGTGTGTAGCAAGTACAACACAGGACCCAGGACGCTTCCTTGTTGGACTCCTGCTAGTATTTTGCGTAAACTTGTGACGGCGTCTGCTTGCTGGACCATAAAATGTCGGTCATTTAAGTAGGATTTTAAGAGAAGAAAATAATTAAGTGGTAAGTTTGCTTTAAGTTTACTTAACAGGCCATCATGCCAAACTTTATCAAATGCTTGCGCTATATCGAGGAACACAGACGAGCAATACTCCTTGGCTTCAAATGTATGCTGGATTTTGTCAACGATTCTGTGCACCTGCTCTGTGGTGCTGTGGTGGCTGCGGAATCCAAACTGGTGGTCTGGTATCAAGTTTCGCTCCGTGATTTAGTGTTGTCAAATTTTAAAGTTGTGCCTTCAGAATAGAGCCCAATATTCTACTATTATTAATATTATAAACGCGAAAGTTTGTAAGTATGGATGGATGTTTGTTACTCAATCACGCTACAACCACGAGACGGATCGTGATGAAACTTGGCACACATATAGCTTAGGTCCTGGAATAGGACATAGGATAATTTTTATCCCGAAAAACATCCCATTCCTACGGGAAATACATAATAGTTTGTGATGTTAAGTTTTCCACGCGTACGAAGTCGCGGGCAACAGCTAGTGATTATTATAAAGGTAATTTTTTAAGATGATCGTCGATAATGTAAATATTGAAGTTATTCAGGAGTGCGTCTACCTAGGACAGACGATACAGCTGGGTAGGAACAATTTTGATAGGGAAGCTGACAAAGGAATCCAGTTGGGCTGGGCAGCATTTGGAAAACTGCGTCAAGTCGTCACTTTGCCTATTCCACAATGTTTAAAGACAAGCGAGCTATAGAGAGGGCTATGCTCGGGGTTTCTTAGAAGGTTATGATTCGTAATGAAGAGATCCGACGGAGAACGAAGGTGACCGACATAGCCGAAAAGGTTTTTCGTCATGTAGTCAATATCCTCTAGGGAAATCTCGCGCTTTTTCGAACTACATTCAACACGGACGTCAGCTGATTGGAAACTGACAGTTTTTGTTCATGATGACATTTTTTCACTTGTATTATAGGAATGCATGCCCTCTTTGAGTGACGCGGCAAGCGCCGAATAATAATGACAAAAATTGGTTTAAAACTAGAAGGGGGGGGGGGGGGGGGGTCTTGGCATATACTACGGGTGGTCACCAAGGGGGGAAGGGGGGTAATTTATTTTAAAAAATGGGACACGTAGTTTGGGTATGTTCCCTTAATTTTAATATTCAAAAAGTCGTAGGTGCGGGATGCAAGGTAATAGAAGAAAACTTTTACTGTTTGAATAATTTCTAATGAATTATCCGCTGAGTGGGTTATTTGTATAGTTGTTTTTATTTGCCGCTCCTAGAAAAGTGCCGCCCTGAGCGGACGTCCTTCTGCCGCCCCTCGCTACGCCACTGATGAAACTGGCTTAATTAAAACGCCTTGTTTTTTTTTTAAATATTGTTTTGTTTTAAGATTTTAATTACATTTTGGAAAAAATTAAATTAATTATTTCTTACGTTTGTCTATAAAGTGTAATAAGATACTTGGATATCACTTACAGAGGCATTTAATATCGAATACTGAACTACTGTTCATCATCATGTCTGCCCTTAGCCGTCCACTGCTGGACATAGGCCTTCCCCAATGAACGCCACCACATCCGATCCTCCGCCATCCGCATCCAGCCGCTACCGGCCACCTTCTTCAGGTCGTCGGCGTCTGCGCGTGCCAATCCATGGTCTCCACTCCAGAACTCGTCCGCCCCAACGGCCGTCGGTTCTGCGACAGATGTGGCCCGCGCACTGCCACTTCAGCTTACTAATCCTTTCGGCTATGTTCTTCGTCGGATCTCCTCATTGCGAATCATATTCTTCAATGAAACCCGAAGCATAGCCCTCTCAATAGAACTACAGCTGTTATAAGTATTAAAACTAATTGAAGATCGACATAAAGAGATTCTATTTATTGTGTAGTATAAGCTTAATACGAGTTATTTGCACCACTTCGACTCCTCGAAACAATTCCCGGTTTATCGTCAGCCGAAATACGTCCACTGCTGGACACAAGCCTCCCCAATGGAATCCAATAAGATTGAAATTAATTGCAAGTCTATCTAGTACAGAAAGAGAAGCAGACCCTCAACCTCCCATGCCCTTTCGACATCTAGGTCATATAGGCCGAATCACAGAAAGAGAAGTAAAATTTTAACTTAAAGATTGCGAGGTCCAACTTTCCACCATCACACCGAATTGACAGCAACAAGCCCACCTTCATCATCAGCTGAAATACGTCCACTGCTGAACACAAGCCTCCCCAATAGAATGACACTTTTGGTGGGCTTTTGGTGACAAAAGTTAATCTGTGCAAGAAAGCCTACTATAAGTTAGATGACTACTTAAATGATAAAAGTCCATGGAGTGCTTGATGGCTCAGCATAGGTAGACTTAATGATTGTAATGAATAAGATAAATCAAAGGTAGGGCCCTGTGCCGTTGGGTTTGTTGCCACTTCTTCCCCTCGGTTATACAGGTGGAAGTGGAGTAGTTTTAGGCAGAATTTGACGTCAAAAAGAGAATAATGTATTCCAATTTTGAAAATAAATATTTTGATTTTGATTTTGATGATTTTGGGCTGTCCGTTGGAGGATTTGACATCACCACGCTTGGCAGGCGGATTAGTGATCGCAGTAATGATCAGGAGAACGCTCCCCGTTTCTGATACCCATGGGAAGATTGGGGTGGCCATATTCTAAGCCGGACACTACGCGGCTTGTTTATGTATGTAGCAATGAAAATATTTATTCTATTCGTTTGTGGCGAATATTTGAGACGTTTATTGATAGTTTGAGAAGTAAACCACAGTCACACAACGAAAGTAGTTCAGTGTATGAGACTGAAAGCCTTGTCACCACATATGTTACAGTCACTAAGAGAAGTCGAAGTTTTAAATGTCATCACGACATAATGAAACACTTCATAAAAACAAAAAGATTTTAAACATTTTAAAAGTTATAAGAATAAGTTGTTAAAACAAAATTAAACTTACAAAACAAGCACAATTTTTACTAAATAATCTAAACGAATTCTTTACACGTTTTTAAAATAAAGTTTTTTTTTAAAATGACAATTAATATATTTTTATTCTGTGTTAAAAGTGAGGCGGTGCGGCGCGGGCCGGCCTGACACGGCTACTCGTGGCTCCGCGGTGACCGATGTACACTTTTTACCTTTAGGATGTCGTTATAGTGTTGAGACGAGCGGAAACGGTAGCGGAAGCGATTGTCACTCAACACTACGCTATTTTATTTGGGTATGACTGACCCTGTCGATCTGTATCAGAAAAATACAGGCTGTTTTGTTACAATAAATAATAAATAAATAAATATCTAAGACATTCCCACCAATTATCCAGTCCTAAACTAGGCAGAGCCTGTGGCATGGCTACTAGATAACGGATAAACATACTTAAATAAATATATAAACATCCAAGACTTGGGTACAAACATTCATATTCATCATACGAACATTTACCCCTAGCGGGATTCGAATCCGCAACCTCCGGCGTGGCAGTCCGAGAGCTACCCGTTCCGCCACGGAGGTCGTCTATGTCTGGTTCGATTCCTGGCTCCGACAAACCGTTTAACTCTCTTTTTTTTTGCAAAATTCTTCTTCTTCTTCTCCGTTCTCTCACTGCTGAGGATCGCGACTATATAAAATGCGCCTCCACGTATAGCGGTCATTGGCCAGCCGCACTGCTTCATATAAAAATCCGCCAGCCACCCTCCTCACCGGGTATGACCACCTCGTCGGAGCTCGCCCTCTGGCACGTCTGCCCTCCACTTGTCCCAGAATGATGAGCGTCTCCAGGTCGTGCCTGGGAGACCGCACAGTGTGACTGAAGAAGTTTAGAGATCTTTCATTGCAGATAGTTCAGAGCGGTTTCGTTATATTGAGCACTTTAAGAATGGAGTCATTTGTTCTCATGGCTGTCCATGGTATACCAAGTGGTCTTCTCTAACACCAATCATCAAAATCAACAATTTTCAAAATTCACAGCACATAAAATACAATATTATTTTAATTCATAGTTCATTCTCTCTGCCAGTAATGAATTTACAGTATACAAGGGGTTGGCTTTTGGATACGGATGGAAAGAGGAAGAAGGCACGCGGGTCACGCGATGATCCGCAAGTGTCAAACGGGCTCAGGGAGCGGGGGTGATAGTTTGTACTATACCCTCGCGAAGACGAAAATACTCGCGTCTTTACGAACAGCTGAGCAAATGGTAAAATTAAGGTACAGTTAGGAACCAATCAGCTATTAGTAGATGCGATTTCAATATAGCGCATTTTAGCGCTGTAACTGGCACGGCTTGGAGTTAGGTAGATTAACCGTCGCAGCGGAGGCGTGCGGGAGTTCAGCACTCTGTAGTAGTGTGGTTTTTCGTAGTGCACTGATCCTCTCTGATCTTTCACTATTAGAATATTGTCATTGTTATTTTATTATAAAATTTTGTTTAAATTAATTTGTATATTGGTTGGAACATGAAAGAAGAATGACAAAAGATTACAATGCGAATGTGGAAGGAACTACAGCTAGAGGTCGGCCTAGGAGGACGGTCAAGGATCAAATTAGTAACGTCTTCAAAAAGGCTGGGGTCCGCAGTTAGAAGAATAAAAGGAGATGCATGAAAAGGTTGATGAATGTGAGTCAGGCTAGTGAGGTGTGTCAGGATCACGAAAAGTGGTCATCCATCGTCTCTGCCTACCCCTCTGGGACCAAGGAGTGAACATTATGTATGTATGTATTAAAATGTAAATCTTTAAAAATCTTTCTTCTGCATCATCATCATCAGATTATTTTTATCTCCACTGCAGGAGCACAACCCTCTCTCATCTGCCGGAGACAGACGGAGAATTTGGCCTACACTCCCCGCGCTGGCCAGACGGGTTGGGGAGGCCTGATTGATGTTTTATAATGTATTCCCTTAGTCGCCTTGTGCGACATCCACGGGAAGAGTCGGAGTGGTCATATTCTACTCTACCGGAAACCACACGGCATCTCTTGCATAACTGGATCAAATTAAAACGAACACGCTACCGCTCATCGCTATGTCCATACGGCGACAATGCGTCACTTAGGTCACGACACGCCATGACGTCCAAACATATTTGTAACCAACCCCCTATATCATCGATGACGTCATAAATAATAACACTAACTTGTGTAAATCGCTTTTGGTCCACGACATGTGATTACGTATATAAACAACGTTTACCGAATATGTTTGGCTAGACGTCAAGTTACGTTGTTTTCTTTCTCAACGGTTATTTAGGATTATTTTTGCTTGCAGCTTTTGCCTACTTCGTCCGCGTGGACAACTTAACATCACAAATTATTATGTGTTTCCCGTAGGAATGCGATGTTTTTTCGGGATAAAAACTATTCTATGTCCTGTTCCAGGACCTAACCTATATGTGTGCCAAGTTTCATCACGATGGTTCACTATTTTGACTATAATGGCTTACACATAAGATATAGATATATACTGTGGCGGGCTTTTTTGTAGAACTATTTAAGATAAACATTTCCATCATACATTACATATGTGTAACTCTAGCGGTTTTGGCAGCGCACGCCAGAATAGCTCGCAGATGGTAGATTTTTTCCTACTTACTTGATATTTTGGACAATTCATACAATATCTTTATAAATTGTAGCCTATGTGTTATTCTGATGTATAAGCTATATTATTGTTAAGTTTCATTAAAATCCATTCGGTAGTTTTTACGTGAAAGAGTAACAAACATCCATCCGTACATACAAACTTTCGCGTTTGTAATATTTTAGTAAATTATTCCATGACAGACGTTTACTGGGTTGTCAGGTTGTGACGAAAAAAATAACCTCTTTAACCACTCGTTAGATTCATTGTCTTAATATTAATAAATTTATAGAATAGAATTATAAATTAAACGAACTTACTAAGTGAAGTTCCAATTTAATTGTACGAGCTGCATAGTCTCGAAATGATAAAGTAGACAGTGTAGTTTTCGCATCCGCCAGCCTTTGGTCACGAGTTTAAAGCAAATAGGCTTGACTCCAAGCCTAAAAAATAAATAAAAAACGCTCCCACCACCCTCCGTACCAGTAATCCTTCAAACGTCATTTAGTTCAGAGAAGCCTAGGACCTTAGCCCCATGTCATATTATTTCACGGAACCAATCACGTATGGGTAATGTTTATCGTAGATAAGCGGGGTGGGTGGGATACTATATATCATTTCGAGACTATGCAGCTCGTACAATTAAATTGGAACTTCACTTGGTAAGTTCGTTTAATTTATAATTGTACTTCGCTGCATAGTCTCTTCAATGATAAAGTAGACAGTGTAGATGTTTAGAGATCAATACGTGAAATAATATTATCCTGGCCATGTGTAACCATTTAAAATACAAACACCTCAGACAATGTTTTGTCAATTAACAATTAAATAAAGAATTATATTTTATTATTTATTTTACACAAGTAATCTAATTATTATTAAATATTATATAAATATTATATAATTATTGATTAATTAATTCGCCACCACTCAAAGGTTGCCTGTAAGAAATTGCTGAAAGCGATAAGGCCGCCGTTGTACACTAAATTCAACCTTCTATGTAAGTATTGTTTTTATTTAAAAATTTATATGTTTTGGTGGTCATTATTACATACAATTAAATATTGATGAAAATTTATTATCATTTGCCATCGTCAAATCTTTGATATAGAATTAAGCAAAAAAAGGCTTGGATGACGCTCTTCATCCAGCGGACTTTTTCAGTGGTTTCAATACTAACACCAAAACGCTTATCCGCCGAGGTAGAAACGTGACGTGTGCTATGAGCCGAAAATATATATATATATATATATATATATATATATATATATATATATATATATATATATATATATATATATATATATATATATATTTGATGGTACCGCTATCGACTAAGTGTCTGTGACGTCACCGCTATATGCGTTTTTTAAGCAATAAAAAACGTGGACTTTTTCTGTTATGAATTCTTTCTATGTAATTTTTAAGGCTCTTATTTTATGTTCTGGTAAGACCAGGTTAGGTTGTACACCAGCTCGAGAATTTCAAATTAAGTCAGGATTTTTTATGTGAATTCTGTCATTAAATTCACATAAACATTGTAACTGTATTGTTTATGCAATAAAGTGTATTATTATATTGTAAGTTACTCCATATTACAAATTTTTATTAAGAAAATGTTTGAATGCGAGTTGTTATAATGGCTAATTCACCCATAAGCTTTTTTGATGTCTAGTACGGAAATAAAACGGACTATTTGGGACTTTTTGGGCAAAACAAATAATACTATAGATGGGTCCCAAACATCATACTTGCGGTGAGGATGACGCAATCTAAATATTCCTATTAAGAAACGGATCACTTTGTCATCATTAGTGATTTATGATCCTATCACAAGTGATAATGCTGCTCTGCAACAGCATACAACGTGCACCATATAATTTCGTCAGGAACGAAAGTATTTGAAGCAAAATATTTCAATACCTACAGTACCTACAGTATTCATATCACTGTTTTAGATAGGTATTGTACTGTATGATATACTTGGTCCAAAATAGAGATTTTTTGAACATATAATGAGTTTTTTAAGTACCAGGGCTGCGTGGTGCAGTCTGGTACTATTCACTATACCCTCCGACCGTTCAGAGATAATCTTTTTCAATAAACACGTTTAATATAGTCTGAAATTTTTTGTCATGAAGTTTACATTCAATTTCCGAATGTGTCAGTAACAACGTTTTGAGCGGATTTAATATAAGACAAGCTTACAGTTTTCACACCACTGCCATATTTGTTTTACAATAGAGTAAGTGTGGATATTGAACGCCACCCATGCGGTTAATGTATGAAATAACTGTATAGTGTTGTCAATGCGCACTAATAACAATACAATACAAAATTTATTTATTATCTCAACACAAAAATTAAGTACATTAATAATGATTGTGATTAATATTTCACAATTGTGCATTTTAGTCAGAAAAGGCTTTAATGCCACAAAAGCAGCAAGCTATTCTAAATATTTGATGTGGTTCTCCTTTCTTCTTCATCATAGTTTTTTCATTTTCGCATGAACCTCCCCAGCCAATAAGGTAGGTCTAAAAAATAATAATTTACAAGTTTAAAATGGTCATATCTAATGGGGTTAATTAAACTTTCTACACGGGAGAACCACATTCCAGCTCCGAACTTTGAGCCAGTTCCAGACTATGGAACTTGTTGTTATAATTTTTAAATAAATTAGTTTTTGTCTTCTCAATTTTGACAGCTGGACACGCAAACACTAAAAAAACCAATAAATTAAGCAAATTCGCTTATTTTACAGAAATGAATCTATGAAATACTTTTTTTTTTTTTTTTATATTAATAAATCTTTAATTTATTTTTACTCTTTTATCATTAAGTAATGCTAATTGATATTCTTTGAAACTTTACACATTTCTTTGGCATAGAAACTTATTTCAAAGTTAATAACAAATCCTGCATTTGAGAGAACTTATAAGGTTATCTCAACATTTGTTGAACATTCATCAGTGGAACGTTCACAGCACCAAATGTCATCGAGATTACATATACGAGGCCCATTGACCTTGAATACTGTATTTTTGTAAAATCATATGAAGCAGTGTTTAATCCAAATGGAAGAACTTGAAATTTGAAAGTTTGTTGTATCGAAAAAAATGTTTTAAAAAACTTTTTGTGATCTTTATACATACATAGATGTTAAAACGTAAGTGTCGTTCAGGTCAATGGTGTTCTAACTATTTATGTCATAAGTTTGGTGAGTGTGCAATCTCTTCAAGTTTAAAATGTATAAGTATATAAACTTATAGAGATAAGTCCATCTTATGTTATGCCTTTTTCTTGTAAAATGTATTTGCAATAAAGAATATATATATATATATAAACTTATTCAACTCTTTTAGATTAAAGATAAATCGCCTGGTTTGGGTACAGAGTGTTTTACACAAAGGTTAGAATAGGTTCTAAAAACTCAAAAATTGACAGTTCAATTTGGAAAAAACCAATAAAACCTCCTTGATAGACATATTGTTGTTCTTAGGGGTTGTATACGGTGTACAACTAAAGGGTATCATATAGTCATTAATCAAGCATAAATTCATGAGGTCTTAAAGTATTTTAACCAACTGCAATGGGATTGATTGCTGTATATTAAATTAGCATATAATTGTTGGCAAACAGCTGAGTTGGTTTGTTATGTGCATATTGTTTTTGATTCCTCTGCTATTGCAGAGGAGCTGGTTTCCTCATATGCTGGTAATTGATTGGACACCCGAACCGAGTTCCTTGGTTTTTTCGCAGACTGCTCGATGGGCATTTGTAATTAAAATTTGGCTTCACAACTGTGGTTTCTTCGTCATGTTCATACTTATTATGTGACTAGACTTTTAATTGCTTTAGAAAAGCACTCTCCAAAAAACCATTAACTGATTTCACAGGTTTTTGTTGTAATCCCGCCAAAATGAAATTTGACCTAGTTGTGGGCTCCTAGTGATCGTACTGATCATATGTAAGCGACAGGTATCACTTATGAATAATATGTTAATCCTTATTTTTACAAAGGTTGCCGAGGGCCATGCCCAAGGCGGTTAGCGCACACATGTTTTATGGTCATTGCCATATCGCGATTCACCGCTGCCTGGGCTGCCAATATTTTTTTTTTTTTTTTTTATGTCTGCCCATCTAGATGCTAGATCCTTATGGATAGGTAGGTGAACCAAATTTGGTTTCTCACCCAGCAGCGCAAGGAAATAAAGAAAAAAGGGGTAGGTACAAATAAATATTTGTACAAGGAATTTTTAATCTACTCAATAGTAGATTAAGGTATTATGGATAAATATCCATTTATTTTAGTACGTATATACTGAATATACGAGAGGAAAAAAAAATGTCTTTCTATTACGCCAACATCAGTAGTAATTATTATATGATTACCTAAATAGGCAACACAATAAATAGCACCTCAATAGGTACCTATGGAATATCACCTAAATAGGTGATGTGTGTGGAAATTATTATATGATTACCTAAATAGGCAACACAATAAATAGCACCTCAATAGGTACCTATGGAATATCACCTAAATAGGTGATGTGTGTGGAAATTATTATATGATTACCTAAATAGGCAACACAATAATTAGCACCTCAATAGGTACCTATGGAATATCACCTAAATAGGTGATGTGTGTGGAAATTATTATATGATTACCTAAATAGGCAACACAATAAATAGCACCTCAATAGGTACCTATGGAATATCACCTAAATAGGTGATGTGTGTGGAGTGTGTTTAGATTTAAGGTCGTAAAGGCCATAGTCGTAAGAGGGAAAAAATTACGAAATTCTAACCTTTACGTTGAGGATTCCATTCCAGACACGGTGGGGCCGGGGCTCGCCTGCCGTGTCGATTTTTGCACATTGGGAAGACCCTGTCATTCCATCCTGTTCCATAATAAGCTCCGGCTATAATTTCTGGACACAAGGTGATACTGCCGGTGCCATCGAAGGGGAGGCCGACCGCCAAATGCCTCGCGTAAGCTTTTCTCCGTATTTTCTTTGTAATCGTTCTTCTGAATCTTCACGTTTCCTCTTTTTGACATTGTCGGGCACAAAATATACCCGGAAACACGATTAATTTGCTAAAATTTAATTTATAAACGAATAGTGAACCGACCGCAGGCTGCACGAAAACGATAATGACGTTTGAAGGATTACTGGTACGGAGGGTGGTGGGAGCGTTTTTTATTTATTTTTTAGGCTTGGAGTCAAGCCTATTTGCTTTAAACTCGTGACCAAAGGCTGGCGGATGCGAAAACTACACTGTCTACTTTATCATTGAAGAGACTATGCAGCGAAGTACAATAGAATATTTATGTATTGGCTGCAACAAAACACATACAGTGCAACATTACACATAAACAAAAATAATATACAACTAAGAGTCGGGTGCACACGCCGGGATCACGTGACACGGCTTGTCGGACGGTGATTTAACATTACATTCGCTTGCACGAGGAGCAGAAACAACGCGAGGAACTTACCCGACAAACCGGGAGTAGAACCAAGGCGTGTGACCGACCTGTAGGGGAGGGGGCAACAGTACAGTGTGGCGACACTGTAGTAGACACAGTATGTGTGCTTATACAATCACTAACCGCGATTCCCGACTCGATTCCCGTGATGAACAAACTATTTACACCTACAATTCTGTACGGAATCCTCGGTGCGCGAGTCCGACTCGCATGTCGCCAAGTTACAGAGCCTCAAACATCGTCGCAGTGTGGCCTGTCTTTCGGTATTCTACAGGTTACATTTTTGAGAGTGTGCCCGGGAATTACACGATTTGATTCCCTCATCCCCCTTCCATCACCGGACTACCAGGCGTGGGGAGGGACTTCATCCGTATATAGTAGAATTTATATGCATAAAATTTATATGCAATAAAGAATATACATAAGGAGCTGTCAGTTTTCTGCATTTAAATAGAAATATCACTTTAAGTATTAGTACGTTATAAAAAAAAGCAGAGTGAGTAGAAGTCTGTGGTCTCCAGCAAGTTTCGTGACTTCACGAAACATCGCACCTTAGTTCCGACCACTCATGACGTAGCAAGACCTTGCCCGCGCCAATCAGGTGCAAAGGCAAAATCATTTATTGCATATGAGTACACTTGGTACATTTATACACGTCATTTTTTTTATCGACTACCGCTTCCTAGGTGTTAGCGCTGTGAAGAAGAAACGGCGCAACAAACTTCACGCAACACATCTTTTAAAAAGCGGCCAAGTGCGAGTCGGACTCGCCCATGAAGGGTTCCGTACCAGCAAGTAACATAATATAAAAGTTATAGTAGTTCGTTGTAACTTTGATCGATGTTTTAAAAATATTATTGTGTTTTACGATTTATGACGTATTAAAAAAAAACTACTTACTAGATCTTGTTCAAACCAATTTTAAGTGGAAGGTTGCATGGCAATGTACATCATATATTTTTTTTAGTTTTATCATTCCCTTATTTTAGAAGTTACAGGGGGGGGGACACACATTTTACAACTTTGGAAGATTCTCTCGCGCAAATTATTCAGTTTAGAAAAAAATGATATTAGAAACCTTAATATCATTTTTGAAGACCTATCCATAGATACTCCACACGTATGGGTTTGATGAAAAAAAATTTTTTGAGTTTCAGTTCTAAGTATGGGGACCCCCAAAATTTTTTTTTTTTTTCTATTTTTGTATGAAAATCTTAATGCGGTTCACAGAATACATCTACTTACCAAGTTTCAACAATATAGTTCTTATAGTTTCGGAATAAAGTGGCTGTGACATACGGACGGACGGACAGACAGACAGACAGACAGACAGACAGACAGACAGACATGACGAATCCATAAGGGTTCCGTTTTTGCCATTTGGCTACGGAACCCTAAAAATCAAGTTTGCATACAATTAATAAAGATTTTGCGAAGCTGGATTAACATTAGTACCAGGCATCTTTGTCATTCAAATAATCGTTTACTTTATAATAGGCTTTCTTACAAAGTTGTTTTTTAATGTGATTATTAAACTTTCTGTCCATCATATTTAAGATTTCCTCTGGTAGTTTGTTGTAGAAGCGTATACAATGCCCCGTGAACGATTTGCTGACCTTACTTAGTCTTAACCCTGGTAAAACAAGTTCCCTCCCCCCGCACACCTCAGTTTGACAGAATTATTTGTTATTAGGAGTCTCTTGGACTTAGTTGACGGTGCTCGGACTGTGAAACCCGTTAAGAATTGAAATAGGTTTTTCGCTCTTACGAAGTTGTTTAGTACTTCACCTGCTGTCTTTTTCATACCTGAAACAAAAGAACAAGGAGCTTAATTAATGGACTTCTATTACAAAGGCCTGAGGCTGGACTTAACTGAAAAACATATGCTATGGATCTGAAAAACATATGCAGAGTCACGTCGACTTATATACAACTAGCTGTTGCCCGCGACTTCGTCCGCGTGGACAACTTAACATCACAAATTATTATGTTTTTCCCGTAGGAATTAGATGTTTTTCGGATAAAAATACCATAAGTCATATTCCAGGACCTAACCTTTTTCCGGATAAAAACTATCCTATTTCCTATTCCAGGCCCTACCTATATGTGTGCCAAGTTTCATCACGATCCGTCCAGTGGTTGAACCGTGATTGAGTAACAAACATCCAAATATCCAAACTTTCAAAATCAAAATCAAAATATTTATTTTCAAAATTGGCATACATTATTCTCTTTTTGACGTCAAATTCTGCCTAAAACTACTCCACACACTTTCACATTTATAATATTAGTAGGATGTGAGAAAAAGCTCTAAGGTCCGCTTGTAGTACATACACTCTGTATTTATCTTCTTAGGGGGCCAGGAAGACCTGCCTACATTTCAACCCTTCAGGATTTTTTGTGCCAAACCCCTATCCGCCCGCAGTGCTCCAAGCCGATTTGCGCCTTAAAATTTCTCCGTTGGCATATGCAGGTTTCCTTACGATGTTTTCCTTGACCGAATATTCTGAACGTGAGGCGAGTGCATAATTAACTAGCCTGCCACGACTCAGGGCAGTACGTAATAGGGTGGGCTATCGCAAATGCATAGGCAAACAAGCATCAGAATAAATAAATATAATGTGTTCACTAAAATACTACGAATGTACACAAAACCCGACATAAACATACATGCCGTGTGGTTTCCGGTAGAGTAGAATAGGAGCACTCCAACTCTTCCCGTGGATGTCGTACAAGGCGACTGAGGGAATACATTATAAAACATCAATCAGGCCTCCCCAACCCGTCTGGCCAGCGCGGGGAGTGTAGGCCAAATCCTCCGTCTGTCTCCGGCAGATGAGAGAGGGTTGTGCTCCTGCAGTGGAGACAAAAATAACCTGATGATGATGATGACATACATAATTCTCACGCCTTAGTCCTAGAGGGGAGGTAAAGACAATCGCCACTATTCGCGATCCTGACACACCTCACTATCCTCACGTGCATCAACCTTTTCATGTACCTCCTTATATAAATAATACATACATACATAATGCTCACGCCTTGCTCCCAGAGGGGTAGGCAGAGAAGACGTATCGCCTCTTTGCGCAATGTAATGTCGCAAAGCGGCTTTCCTTCGCCCGCTTTTCGCCCCGTGATACCCCTTGACGTGATGTGTTGCGAACAACATCGCCGCCTTGTTGAGGTACCACGATTAGCTAGGGAAATAATTGTCCACCTCGTCAGAGCCCTGCATGATTCGGTGAGGCTAATAGTGCCCGGAGTTCGCCCAGTTCCGGGATGTCGGCACGCTTACGACCAGGCTAGCCCCTGGACACGCATCCATCGGCACGGCAGACCTAGCATTGGCGGATGGGACAGGATCGGGGCGAGAGAGATAGATGGGTAAGGAGTATAGGGTAGGTATGGGATACCGCAATTACGGAAGGATAGTGGGATTTTAGTAGCGATAGCTCGGGAAGCCGGGACCGCATACCCGTGACTCGTCTGGATATGAACGAGACATCATACCTAATGGAGTTCACGACTATCTCTAGAGACTCTCACTAGTCTCGCGTCAAATGAGTGGCATTAGTAATGGGGGAATCGAATGTCCTCCATTGGATATTTGCGTGAAGCACACAGTGAGTTCTGCAAATATAAAAATTCTACGCTTTCATGCGCTTTTCAAGTCGTGCAGCTATGAAGATAGCTATGCTCGGGGTTTGTTTAAAGGATATGATTTGAAATGAGGAGATTCGACGAAGAACAAGGTGATCGACATAGCCAAAAGAATTAGCAAGCTGATGTTCTCTGCCATCCGATTTAAAATACATTGCATCAGGTGGATTACTAGGGTAAGAACTGCACAAGCATTTCTTGTCGATGGGTGTAGACTAATGTACTGTAATACGATTCTGTAAAAAGTTACTTTGCAACTCGACTTCGAAATTGCGGTGAGATTTCAAATTGGTATTCCGTAAAGTTTATGGTCGTTCAATTTCTATACCAGCGCTCCACTTTCGGGCCGACGGCGGGTTGTAACTACTGTAAGTGGACATGTTGACGTTTGTTTGTATGAGACGACGTTTAGAATCGTATTCTGTAGCGATATTACGCACGTCGTTCAATTCGAAACTCGTGCCTGCATTCGACGCAGATTTAGTACTTTGTGCGTGAAAATTTGAACGCTGATCACGTGAGCGCTCTGTTCACATACAAATGGGCTTCCATGTCTGCGGACATTACTGTAATTTATATATTGTATTTTTTTGTTAAATAAAGAAAACAAAGTGGCAGTGGGCGGACCACATCTGTCGCAGGACCAATGGAGCAAGCGAGTTCTGGAGTGGATAATGCGGATCAGCACGCTTACGTGTGGGACGCTCCGCCACCAAGTGGACCGACGACCTAAAAAAGGTAGCGGCTGGATGCGGAGTGGCGTTCATTGGGGAAGGCAGTGGTAACTAAGGGCTGATATGATAATGAAGGTTAAACCCAGTTATCACCCACCCAAATATTTCCATCGCACAGGAGAAAATTCTAGTTTCGTAATATACTATTGTATGTATATGATATACGCTTATCTTACTAATAACATAAATGCGAAAGTTTGGATATTTGGATGTTTGTTACTCAATCACGCTTCAACCACTGGACGGATCGTGATGAAACTTGACACACATATAGGTTATGTCCTGGAATAGAAAAGTTTAAGATTCACATTAAAAAACAACTTTGTAAGAAAGCCTATTATAAAGTAAACGATTATTTGAATGACAAAGATGCCTGGTACTAATGTTAATCCAGCTTCGCAAAATCTTTATTAACTGTATGCAAACTTGATTTTTAAAAGATGTGTTGCGTGAAGTTTGTTGCGCCGTTTCTTCTTCACAGCGCTAACACCTAGGAAGCGGTAGTCGATAAAAAAATTACGTGTATAAATGTACCAAGTGTACTCAAGTGCAATAAATGATTTTGACTTTGACTTTGAGGACATAGGATAGTTTTTATCCCGAAAAAACATCGCAATCCTACGGGAAATACATAATAATTTTGGATGTTAAGTTGTCCACGCGGACGAAGTCGCGGGCAACAGCTAGCTTATTTATATTACAGGGTTCCTTAGCAGAGCACAGCACGTCGCAAACTATTTCACTATTGTTGGCATTCGTTTCTATGTAAGGTGACCACATTTTTTTCATGACTGGGAAACTGTTGTTCGTTGAGTTTCTAGAAACCTCCACTGTAACATATACTATATAATATGTATTTTATAATAACAAAAGATAATACCGGTAATATACCGTACTATATTTTTATTATTGATTTGAACAAAAATTCAAATCTTCTATAAAAGTTAATCTGTGCAAGAAAGCCTACTATAAGTTAGACGACTACTTAAATGATAAAAGTCCATGGAGTGCTTGATGGCTCAGCATAGGTAGACTTAATGATTGTAATGAATAAGATAAATCAAAGGTAGGGCCCTGTGCCGTTGGGTTTGTTGCCACTTCTTCCCCTCGGTTATACAGGTGGAAGTGGAGTAGTTTTAGGCAGAATTTGACGTCAAAAAGAGAATAATGTTTTCCAATTTTGAAAATAAATATTTTGATTTTTTTATTATATATTATTATTATTATTATTTATTACATATATATATCATATTATATTCTATTATATATACATATATATTTATGTATCTGTGTTGGTATTTATAGTTTATTAGTTTATGCTTATTGTGTTATATGTTCTATGATTATTTAATATATAGTAGGTACACGCGACTACAGCCTCTCCATAATCCCTTGTCTTCACCGCAGGTTAGCTGGAAGAAATTTCTTTAGAAATAAGCTAATCCTTTTGTACAATTTTCTTTTCTTTGTGTTGTTCTTTGTGTGTATAATAAACTATTAAATAAATAAGAATGCCTATTACAGGGTATAAGTAGGTGTAAATCTTAACCTTACAAAATTCCCTTCAAGTACAAATAGGCTGTATAAGGGTTGAACCAAATTGTTCTTATACGAGCCACGTGTTTTTAAGAGGCCATGAGTGGTCAATTGAAGACGTGGTCATTTTCAGTTCTGGCCCTAACCTATACCTAAGAAAATACTATGGGTTCAATACCGAAGCTTTGAGCTGACTTATATTACAGTATATACACAACTAATAAGTATTTATTATTATTTATAAGAACAAATATATATATATACATACGTCATTTTTAGTACGATTAATTTTGAGGTTCATTAAAATGTCTCTACTTATTTAACTAAAACATGATCTTCCTACAAAACGATATGGCTAAACGTGGCTAGCCAAATCGACAAACGACGAGTGTCGAGCGATCGGCCTGATATAAGTCAGGCACATCATGAAAGGGCGCCAGATCACGATGTGCCTAGGCGCATCATGATCTGCCTAATTTTAAGATCAGCCTGCGACATATATATTGTTCTTTTATGTTTATATAATTTGTATTTGCAAACTTTATTATAAGTACATATGTAGTACATTTCTTAATCAAAATTTAGTATTAAACGCATTATACTTGTCCTTTCGTTTACTCTAAGGTTAACTGGAAGAGATCATGGGATAAGTCCGCCTTTGTACACAGTTTAATTCCTATTTTATTATTGTTGTTGTAATTTTTGGTACAATAAAGCGTTTACATACATACATACCAGTTCATAATATCCCATGAAAATAAAATGAATATCCATATAAATCTTCCGTGACATATTTTCGTCGCAAGTACATCATCATCATCATCATCATCAGCCTATAATACGTCCACTGTTGAACATAAGCCTCCCCAGTAGAATGCCACTCTTTGTGGGCTATCCATTGGGGGATTTGCCATAATCACCACGCTTGGCAAACGGATTGGTGATCGCAGTAATGATCTTAATGTACACAGGAGAACGCTGCTGCCCGTCCCTGGTGCAATCCCTTAGTCGCCTTGACGACACCCAAGGGAAGATTTGGGGCAAGTACATGCCAATACCTAATTCCGATCCCTTATAACAGATTTCACCTATACAAGTGACTATGTACAAGTTGGTTCCGATCTGGATGTTATATTTGTGAATGGCTCAATCCTTGTTTAATTATCTCAACTCAGGAGGAAATCCTAGTTTGGGATTAGACAAGTGAATGATATTTAGAAGGATTCAAGAGCCGTGGTAGCCGGTTGGTTGTGCACTCGCCTCACGTTCATGAGGCCTTGTACAAACCCCGCCCGTACCAATGAGTTTTACCAAACTTAAGTACGGTTTACTTATAATACCACAGGCTTTTCGGTGAAGGAAAAACATCGTAAGGAAACCTGCATATGCCGAAGAAGAAATTCTGAGGCGTATGTGAAGTCCACCAAATCGGCTTGGGGCACCGTTGGTGTTCAGGGGTTTGGCACAAAAGATCCTGAAGGGTCGAAGTGTCGCCAGGTCTTCCTGGCCCCCTGAGAAGATAAGATAAGATAGAAGGATTCAGCTTTACTGCAGAGGGTAATAGCCATAATGTAAAAATCAAATTCTTGTAGATCCTTAAAACTGAAGAAAAAGTACAGAGAAATATTCGCTTCCGGAGGTTGTTAAAAGTTCATAAAAAGGGGGATTTTAAGAATTGTTACTAAGTGCCCATAACTTTTTTAAAGGTTACTTTGTTAGATACTTCAGAAGGAAAAAGGGAATTAGATATTGTTGTCTCAAGTTTTTATTCTGAAATCTCATGTATAATAATATTTGACTCTTTATCCAGAGCTTGCCAGAATGATAGTAAATAGGTTTCTTTTTACCGTTCTCTGTAACTTCGGACCAAATGCTACATACACGCAGATACCTTGACTCGATACTTTACTTAGTAACAATATATCAATGTAAGGAGGGAGGAAGGGAGCGAGGAAGGGAGCGAGGAAGGGAGCGAGGAAGGGAGGGAGGAAGGGAGGGAGAGAGTATTTTTTGATTTAGTATAAATATACACACTAAAATTGTCTAAAGAGAGTTCAAGTTAAAATCTTTATTGTATGACCATCAGTAATACAGTTGATTTTGTAAAATGTACTTGCATCATGTGAATATTATTATTGATATGAATATGTTTATCACAAGAAGGGGAAGGGGTGAAGGAGGGATGGGGAAGGGGAGGAGTATAAAGAAGTAAACGGGGAAAGCTCTGATAATCATCATCATCATAATGCCTTGGTCCCAGGGGGGTAGGCAAAGAGATCTAAAATTAATTTTATTTTTTATTTACCCTACTTTAGACCTTCTTATCAAACTGTTCCAGGCTGGTGGCCCTATTAAGGTATTATAATTTGTGCTATTTGCCAAGGTACATGACAAATATAGAGCTTCAAAATAGGAGAAGGAGCCACGAATTGTTGCCTGAGTGCAGGGTTGGATAAAAAACAGTTTTTTTATAATATAAAACATGTTTTAAACCATGTTTTAAATAATTTAAACAGTTTTAAACAATAAAAAACATGTTTTAAATAATAAAAAATATGTTTTAAACACTTTGTTTAAAACATGCCAACTCTGCCTGAGTGTCATGCAAAAGTTGATGGTATAATAATATATTCCGCTCAGCTGTACCTCGATTTCAATTATGTTTTGTTTGGAAAGCAACGCTCAGAGCTATATACAGGACAATTCACAAATATAACTTTAATACAATGCAATGCGTATGCCCTTTGTGATTACAGATTTATGTGTATGAGAATTGAATTGAAAAAAAAATGAGGGGAAGTGGGAACTCTCTTCCTACTTTGACTCTTTACTTCTTTAATTAAATTTGTCTGGGGCCCAAGGTAGCGTAAATTCATGACCTGGGACTTGCCCTACCTTCACTGGTAGGTGTCTTTGCAGTTACCTCCGTTGATCCTCGCTTAGAGGAGTTGCGGGGGGAGAATGGTGAGGAGGCGGGAATGTCTCCAGCATATGAGAGAGGTTGTGCTCCTGCAGTGGAGACAAAAATAACCTGATGATGTGAATGAGAAAGAAAGCACATGTAATAGATGACGTACCTAACACAGGAATATCCCACTAGCCCCCTTAAATACATGTTCACCCTACATGACCACGGGGTGCATTAATAAGGTAAGTTTATTACATATATGACGACGTGACGCCAATGTTATCTCATCACAAAATACGATGTTTTTTTTTCTATCAATGTCTTAGTAGATCATTGATGTATATAAGGGTAAGATGGTGTCATATCACAAATCCTATACTCATTTATTGTAACGTACTACGTAACGAGACTAATGACGAAACGTTTAGTCGACGACTGAAAAACCTTTTGTTGGAAAATGAATATTATTCCATAAATGAATTTTCTCAAAAATGAAATTGGTGGGCTCTGACGTTTAATTTAATTTGTGATAATTTAATACCTAGTGTATTATTAAATTTTTATTTTGATATTATATACTGACATAGATAGTATGTTATATACTATGACATTATTTGAATTGTTGACATTGTAATTTATATATTATTTTATTTTATGACGATCCCTTTAACCATACTACAATGACATATAAAATTGAATTTTTAAGATGTAAAAGTGAAATAAATAAATCTAATCTAATCTTATCTATTTCAATCTTTTGAGACATTGATAACTCTAGACTACTTAGTCTAGAGTTATCAATGTATGGTTCAAAAGACAATGGTTTGCTTACATATTGTTTTGTATTTATTTAACACAAAGCGATATATTGATAAGCATCATCAGCTGGCTGTAAGGGCACGCACCCAAACTATGTGACCCATTTTTCGATATTTACACATCTATAAAAAGGCGCCACGTTGTGAGCAAATTCACTGCTTTTAACGATTAATTTGGTTTCCCGCAGGAATGAGATATTTTTCGGGATAAAACTATCCTATATCCTATTCCAGGAGTTAACCTATATGTGTGCTTAGTTTCATCCTGATACGTCTAGTGGTTGAAGCGTGACTGAGTAACAAACATCCAAACATACGCATTATAATATTACTAGCTGTGTCCGCGGCTCCGCTCGAGTGGACAACAGAATCCGCTCCCCTTCCCACTTCCGCTCCCACTCGCACTCCCGCTCCCACTACCGCTCCCGCTCCCACTACAGCTGAAAATCATCGCAATCTGAATAGTACCGAAGATTAAAATTATACTTCTTTGTTATTACACCTTGGGTTACATTATTGAAGTTTTAGTAAGGATCTCTAATTTTTTATATCAATAAATATAGCCTATATTACTCAGTGATAATGTAGCATTCTAATGGTGAAAGAATTTTTGAAATCGGGCCAGTAGTTTTTGAGTTTATTCGTTACAAACATACCAATCTTTGCTCTTTATGATACAGTGTAGATAAGTGGAATAAGCCATGATACCTAGCTTAAACTCTAACTATATCAAGGTGGGATGAAACTAGGGCGCCGTAGCTGGCTCAGGGCGCTCAGCGCTGAACGGAAGTATTCCAAGAATGCCCCATTGTTTGTGCGATATTGCAGACCGCCAGCGATAATGGAAAAGTTGTGAATACGTCGTGGTTGTTCACAGCCAGTATTTTGCATATATAGCTCTAGTTTGTGCTCTGAAATATTCTTTAAAAACATGGGTAAAATACTTAGTAATATTATAAGGGGCTTCTACCAAGATCAGGTAGGATAGTTGGGTAAGAACAATTGCGATGAGAAGCTGATTACAGAAGAATGCAGTGGGGCTGGGCAGCATTTGGAAAACTGCGTCAAGTCCTCACGTCGCTTATTAAAATCTTTAATCAGTGCATCCTGCTTGTCATGACCTCATCATATCAGCCCTTAGACGTCCACTGTTGGACATAGGCCTTCCCCAATGAACGCCACCACACCATCCAGCCGCTTCTGGCCACCTTCTTCATGTCGTCGGTCGGTCGATCCGCCAGAACTCGTCTGCCCCAACGGCCGTCGGTTCTGCGACAGATGTGGCCCGCCCACTTCCACTTCAGCTTGCTAATCCTTCATTACGAATCATAACCTTCAAAGAAACCCCGAGCATAGCCCTCTACATAGCTCGCTTATCTTTAAACATTGTGGAATAGGCGACGTGAAGACTTGACGCAGTTTTCCAAATGCTGCCCATCCCAACTTATTCCTCTGTCAGCTTCCCTATCAAAATTGTTCCTACGCAGCTGTATCGTCTGTCCTAGGTAGACGTACTCCTAAACAAGACGTAAGCTGTCATGACCTCCGGCGCAGTAACGTGGACACTGACGGCGGGCCTGATCCACAAGTGTCAAGTCATTCAGCGAGCTATGGAGAGGGCTGTGTGTAGGGGTTTCTTTGAAGGATATGATTCGTGTTGAGGAGATCGTAGCTATGATAGGGTTTCCTCCATTCTTCCCGTGGGCGTCGTTAAGGCGACCAAGAACGGGCAGCAACGTTCCCCTGCGTATATTAAGATCATTACTGCGATCAATCCGCCTGCCAAGCGTGCTGTTTATAGGAAACCCACCACTGGACAGCAAATTGGCATTCTATTGGGAAGGTTTAGATAGATAGATAGATAGATAGATAGATAGATAGATAGATAGATAGATAAACTCTTTATTGCATACAAATTAAGGATAACAATAAAATAGGTACAGATTTTTGGAAAGTGTACAAAGGCGGCCTCATCGCTTAAAGCGATCTCTTCCAGGCAACCTTTCTGAAGGAAAATAAGAAAGACAAAGCGACAGAGTATTGCAGGTGAAAGAAGAGAAATTTATAATTTTAGAACATGGTAAATACTTAGTAATAATATTACAGAATTGAATTTACATACAAATATACTTAAATACATACTTATGCATAAATATATAGTTTATGTTTACCAGTGGACGTATTTCGGCTGATGATGATGATGATTATGTAATGATGATGGGTATGTGTCACCTAATTAATCACCTTGCAACTTATAATAAGGTAGTTGAAAATCCCACAGTCATTAATTAGGGTGATAGAGGTATTTAGTTACAGGATGTGTACAAAACAGCTATAGTCGTAAACTTAACCCTTTTACTATCGGGCGCGAGTGTGACATAACTTACCCCAAATTGGGGTAATTTGGAGTTCACCCGTTTGTGGCCTTGAGACGAATGGGGACAGTTGGTGTGGGAGATCACGCAGTATGTCAATTTGCAGTATGTTTTTGAGACGTAGATGGAACGAACGTTTTTCTACATTTTGACGCACTATGTCTGCATCTCCTATTTCAATTATCTCTCTCGCGGGTCTGCTGGAAGAAATCTCTCTCAGAGATAAGTTTGCCCTTTGTACTTGTGTTTCTTTTTAATATATTATTTTTGTTTTAATTACTTTAATTATTTTAATTATTTTAATCACTGAAATACTGGACCGGAATCCTCGCACCGACTCTAAGGAAATATGTGTAGCATTAGATCTAAACGATCTTATCAAAGTAAGAGACAAGTAAATTCATCATGGTTTTTACATTACTTAATTCAATTAGTTAAGTGCAAATAAATTTATCATTATACATAAAAGTTTCCTTTGGCACTTCATTCCAGATTACTTTTGTGTAATTCAACATTTTGTAAAAAATGGCAAATAAATGTTCAGTGAAGTTTTATCTGTGTGTGTGCAATAAAGAGTTAAATAAATAATAATAAATAACACGGTTCACAGGCTGATGTTAATTTCCATATCTTAATCGACAGGGAATTCTCGTGACCTATTGTGATAGAAATCTGACAACATGAAAAAACCCTATAACTCTGTGCCCAAATATTCCCCATCTTTTATTTGATCACTTGCCGCCATTAGGGGGGCGGAAATGGACCCGCCGGGTCGTGGGGGGAGGAAACGCGTTGTTGACATCACCGCTGCCACAGGAAATAGGTTCTGCAGGAAACCGGTTATTGGCTACCGATAAACTATGGGGTGTATAATTTTGAGGAGGTTTTAGGCCGAAAAAGTTGAAAGCAGATACGTCATTAGCAGTAATGTAAATCACAGAATAAGTATAATAGAGAAGGCGCGCTGCCATTGGCTAAGGTATATTTAATTCGTACTAACAAACCGTATAACTGATCGCCGTGTGGTTCCCGGCTTAGAATAGGGCCACCTCCAATCTTCCCGTGAGTGTCGTCCATGGACGGGCAGCAGCGTTCTCCTGTGTGAAGATCATTACTGCGATCACCAATCCGCCTGCCAAGCGTGGTGGTTATGGCAAATCCCCCAATGGACAACTTACCAAAAGTGGTATTCTATTGGGGAGGCCTATGTCCAGCAGTGGACGTATTTAGGCTGGTGATGATGATGACTAACACACTACCATTCTAAGATATATACACGTAGAATGGGGGACCGAGATAAAGGGTTTCGGGGAATGAGGGGCGGGGAGGTAAGGGGGGACGTCAACATACGTAGCGCACAGTACCACAGAGTGATAGTACAAGTAATCATCATCATATCACCCCCTAGAAGTCCACTGCTGGACATAGGCCTTCCCCAATGAACGCCACCACACCCGGTCCTCTGCCCTCCGCAACCAGCCGCTACCGGCCACCTTCTTCAGGTCGTCGGTCCACCTGGCGGCGGGGCGTCCCACTCCAGAACTCGTCGGCCTCAACTGCCGTCGGTTCTGCGGCATATAAGACCCGCGCACTGCCACTTAAGCTTGCTAATCCTTTCGGCTATGTCGGTCACCCTCGTTCTCCGTCGGATCTCTTCATTACGAATCATATCCTTCAAATAAACCCCGAGCATAGCCCTCTCCATAGCTCGCTGATAGTACAAGTTAATAGTATTTCTCAAAAACTTGCCTACAAAATTCAATGCAAGCCAAATTGATTCTTACGCACATGGAAGAAAGTCAATGTTACTCTGAACCGCTTAATCGCCTACGACACATTTATAATCGTACGCGATTTGCCTAGGGCTGGTACCTACGCTTTCGGATATATGTTTATGTGTGTGCGTAAACTTTGTAGGGCTGACAGCAGCGAGCGTGCGGGCATAGCCGATAGAGTGGGACAGCGATATACGTCAACAGCATAAGTGTTTCTCTTTCTAACTTATTCTGGGTAAATATTATTTATTACTAGCTTTTGCCCGCGACTTCGTCCGCGTAGTTTTCGATATTTATTAATTTGATTTCCCGTAGGATAGAGATGTTTTTTCGGGATAAAAACTATCCTATATCATATTCCAGGTCCTTACCTATATGTGTGCCAAGTTTCATCCGGATCCGTCCAGTGGTTGAAGCGTGATTGAGTAACAAACATCAAAATTTTCGCATTTTTAATATTAGTGGGATTTCTGGGTAAGCGCGCTCTACCTTAGGCCTCATCACTTACCACCAGGCCTGATTGAGGTCAAGCGCAAACCCATCAGGGGGCCAATTCTACTAACGCATTTTCGCACAAAACTCAATTGAACTGCAGCTGAAACGCAAGTTTCAACACTATACGTACTCCGCTGCGCGCAACGTTCGTGCTTCAGCTGCGTTTCAGCCGTAGCTAACGTTTAAACAAACGTCAGTCGTAGATGGAACGAACGTTTTTCTACATTTTGACAGTTGTCTCAGGTGAAAACGAAACACATAGCTGTACGCTGAATATTTAATTATTACTAAATATTGACGCTACGGGTAAATAGCGTCAATATTTAGTAAATAATTAAATGTTCTGCGTAGTAACTAGTACATAGAGATCGTTGTAAATACCCAACTGTGTAGTCGGTCCTAAGTAGACGTACTCCTAAACAACAACAGGGCGGATAGCTAGTATATAATCCAAATAAGCTATACAAAAGAAATTTAGATTAATTTATTGTACTCAGATGCCAAGTTTCCTCGCATTAAGCAGATATGCATTGTCAGCCCGGCTGACCTAGTTGGGGGGATCGATGCGGGTCAACGACCTCGGGGTCACTTGCCGACCTACAGATTAAATTAGGGGTCGATATCGTAACAAATATTGAAGAAAAAATTATTAAATATGACGGAAGAAAGTTCGAGAGACACTTTAAAAGCCTTTTGTAAAATAGACGATTATTTGAATGACAAAGATGCCTGGTACTAATGTTGATTCAGCTTCGCACAATCTTTATTAATTGTATGCAAACTTGATTTTTAAAAGATGTGTTGCGTGAAGTTTGTTTCGCAGTTTCTTCTTCACAGCGCTAACACCTAAGTCAAAGTCAAAATCATTTATTGCATATGAGTACACTTGGTACATTTATACACGTCATTTTTTTATCGACTACCGCTTCCTAGGTGTTAGCGCTATGAAGAAGAAACGGCGCAACAAACTTCACGCAACACACCTTTAAAAATCAAGTTTGCATACAATTAATAAAGATTTTGCGAAGCTGAATTAACATTAGTACCAGGCATCTTTGTCATTCAAATAATCGTTTATTTTATAATAGGTTTTCTTACAAAGTTGTTTTTTAATGTGAATCTTAAACTTTCTGTCCGTCATATTTAAGATTTCCTCTAGTAGTTTGTTGTAGAAGCGTATACATTAGGAATAGTAATAGGATACCTAGGAAGCGGTAGTCGTAAACAGTAGCATGCTCAAAAATCAACCGGCTTGTGATTTAGTCGCATGATCAAAATAAGTATGCTTATTAGTCGCGCGCGCTGTATACACATGCTAATAGATAGCACTTGCTCGAAAATAGCATGCTCTTGAGCGACTAATGAGCAAGTGTATCTGTACCCTTAGTTACTTACTACGTACTATTACAGGCACACCAGCCCACGTGCGTGTGTGCGTAAATTATGGTAGGACTACTACGTACAACACGCGAACATAGTCAACCGAGAGATGGACAACGTTAAACATCAACTACATAAAAGAAAGAAAAAACATTTATTTACTACCATAATTGGCACACACAAAGAAAAAACCAACAAAGCAAGAAAAAGGAAAAAACATAAAATAAAAATTATAAGAACTAGAGAAAACAATTAAACATTTTTTACATAGTTAAAATAGTATGCGTGTTTAGTTTAGTAAGTGCTTCTCTTTCTAACTTATAGCTGCCAACTGTGCTCTATTTTCCCATACTTTACGTATTATAGTATTCACAAAAATTTATACCTTCTCATCACCAGGTTATTTTTGTCTCCACTGCAGGAGCACAACCCTCTCTCATCTGCCGGAGACAGACGGAGGATTCGGCCTACACTCCCCGCGCTGGCCAGACAGGTCGGGGAGGCCAGATTGATGTTTTATAATGTATTTTTTTAGTTAGTCGCCTTGTACGACATCCACGGGAAGAGTTGGAGTGGTCCTATTCTACTCTACCGGAAACCACACGGCAGTTTTATACCATTTAACTCTTGTCTATTTAACTTTTAACGGCAGCATTTTAACGTTGAGCGGAAACACTCGGACTCCCCTAACGCGGCGTGCGATCAATCTGGTTTCAATTTAAAGTTGCGAACTAACAACCAGGCCGTTCACACACGAGTAAGCGATTTGATCGGCCTCTAAAATACAGACTATTTTCAGGAAGGTTATTTTAACATCAGCCAAACGATCGTTTACTGAAAACATAGGTTATTTACGCAAGAAGATGAAACAATGTTGGGTCTGGCAGTAGAAACATGAAAGCAGGATAAATGCGGTTGAAATGAAGTTGTGTGACGGAGCGAGAAATACAGTGATACGTGAGAAATGTGGTTTAAGAGAAGATGTAGTAATAAAAATAATATAATATGTTAATTTATATTCTCCGCAATAAGGTAAGTAATCAATTGACATTTTATAAAGTCAGTAACCTGTTTCGTGGAGACTGATGCCTGAACTAGACATAGCCTGTTTTTCAAGTCACCAGGGGGATATAGAGTAATTATATACTAACAGAAACTTTATTCACTACTAGCTGTGCCCGCGGCTCCGCTCGCTTGGACTACAGGTTCCGCTCCCATTCCCACTTTCGCTCCCTATCCCACTTCCACTCAGACTCTCAACCTCACTCTCAATTTCACTCCAAATTCCCGCTCTCGCTCCCGCTCCCGCTCCCACTCGACTTTTCCCACGCCCACGCCCACTCCCATTCCCACTACCAGCTCCAAATGTAGTCGAAACTCATCGCAATCTGAATAGTACGGAAATACTATTATGTGCAATATGTTGCATATTAACCTTACCTACTAATGTATTTGAAAACTAAAAATGTCCATAACTATTGATTGAGTAAACCGATTGCGATTAAATAAAGACTAAATGTTAAGTTAGGTTAAGCCCCAAAATAAGTGATGCGTGCACAAACTCACAGACAAACAGACAAAAATTTCAAAAATGATCGAAATGTGTTCTGTTGCTTATCCTTAGACCCTCCATTTTTTTTGCAAATATCTTCAATGTACAGACACGCGATATTTACGATTTTATTTATTAGATTATAAATTAGGCGATTAATGAGTTTGTGATGTGTGGAGTTGTGTGGGGTGTGATTGTATGTGTGTGTATAGAGTAAGAGTGGCAAAAGAAATTTACAGCGCGAATGTGGAACTACAGCTAGAGGTCGTTCTAGGAGGACGTTGGTGACGTCCTCGAAAAGGCTGGGGTCTGCAGTGAGATGAATAAAAGGAGGTGCGTGAATGTGAGTGAGGCTAGTGAGGAGTGTCAGGATCGCGCACTCTGCTTCTACTCTGGGACTAAGGATTGAGCATTATGTATGCACGTATGTTTATATAAATAAATAAATAAAATAAATATGTGGGGACCTTTCACACACGGCCACCTGATCCCAAACTAGGCAGAGCCTGTAATATGGGTATCAGACAGCTGATATACATACATTAATACATCTTATCTCTTATCTTCTTAGGGGGCTCCTGGCCTGGCGACACTTCGACCCTTCAGGATCTTTTGTGCCAAACCCCTGACCACCAACGGTGCCCCAAGCCGATTTCGTGGACTTCACATACGCCTTAGAATTTCTTCTTCGGCATATGCAGGTTTCCTCACGATGTTTTCCTTCACCGAAAAGCCTGTGGTATTATAAATAAACCGTACTTAAGTTTCGTAAAACTCATTGGTACCCACGACCTCATGAACGTGAGGCGAGTGCACAACCAACCGGCTACCACGGCTCTTCCACACACTTCCATACATAATATAATATATAAATAACATCCAGTCACAAGGCAAACACAAGTGCTCATCACACGAATGTTTGCCCTGGGCAGGCACACATTCGCAGGCAGGTGTACTACCGACTAGGCTACGGGGCCGACATAAATCTAAAAAGTGCCCTAAGGTCACGTATTAAAGGTACTCGTAGGGCGTCGACATTTGGCAAGTGGGGCAAAGCGCCCCGAAGGAGCCTCCGTCACGGTACCCGGTTTTACGCTTTACACTTACAAATTCACGACATGGTTTGACAATGGCAGTTATTAATTATTGTGATTGAAATATCAATTGCTATTGCTTTCATTGTTATGACTTATGAGAATATTTGTATTTGTATTTATTTATTTAATCTTTATAAAGTACACTTAGACATGTCATCACAAAAATTGATTACAGTTATATTGGGCTCGATTCTGAAGACACAATGTTAATATTTGACAGCACTAAAGCTGTTGCTATGCTTGTCACACAGTATTATGAAGATAAAGACGAAACCAATTTTAGCGCTGTCAAATATTAAATGTGTGCCTTCAGAATCAGGCCCATTATAAAATTAATTAATAAAATCATGTCAGTACAATATTAAAATGAGTAAAATTAATTACAAAATAAAGATAAGTCATGTAGATTACAAATGTGAGTATAAAAAATTCATTACAAAAAAAAACATAAATGTCATAAGTAATGTCATAAATAGAACGTTACTTGTCGGTCGCCCACTGTCAGCTTTTAATATATCTGTGTTTCAAAAACTACAAAGATCGATATCGAGAGTAGATCTTCCAGCAACGTATAAACCCAGATTTTAGCGTTGCGAAAAAGGTATTGACAACGTTAAACATTGTTTTTTTGTTGTAAATCTCAAAAAAAAGTTTCTCAAAACAGTCTGTTTAGTGGTTAAATTATAATATGGAGTCGATAAACTTTAAATCAGTTTGTTTTCTCATGATGCTTTCCTTCACCGTTTTAGAGCAGACAGTAAATAAAAAGTACACTTAGACATAGACATAGATATAGACATACTTTATTGATAACTTCCGTTACAGGTCAAATAAATTTTTTACACAAGTTAAATAAAATCAAATTAAAGACAGGCAAATTAAACACAATCAAATTAAACATCAATAACTAACATAAATAAAAAAATGTCAAATAAAATTCTTAAAACTAAATAAACTAAGTTAATGCGTTCTGAAAGAACTCTTCATAACAATAAAATGCCTGCTCGACAAGCCAGGCGCACAGTCTCTTTTTGAAAACAGGTAGGCTCGGAGAGCTGGTGACCTCAGTGGGAAGCCGGTTGTACACTGCGGGACCCATTACTCGTATCGTTTTCGCGCACTTCACTAGGGTGTGGGTGATGGGGCTTATATTTTGTGATACCCATTGATACATGGCGTGACAGGGGATCGAACTCGGTTCTCTCTATATTTGGCTTATTCCAATAATCCCCTGCCAAAAATCCCCTGCCGAAGCTCAAAGGAACAGCAAAGAGGAATTTAAAAAAAAACACCCTTTATCTATTTAATGCCAAATCCATAGTCACATGAAAACAAACGCATTTGCGTCTCGAAAACAAAATAGTAATAGATGGTGTTCCGAAGTGGACCGCAAAGTATACATGGTAATACAAATCTGTTTTTGTTGCTGGTGAACCCTTCATGTACATCCATATCTACACTGTCTACACTAATATTATAAAGAGGAAAGATTTGTATGTTTGTAACGAACAAACTCAAAATTACTGGACCGATTTCAAAAATTCTTTCACCATTAGAATACTACATTATCACTGAGTAGCATAGGCTATATTTATTACTACAAAAAGAGATTTATTACTAGAGATCCCTACTAAAACTTCAATAATGTAACCCAAGGTGCAATAACAAAGAAGTATAATTTTAATATTCGGATTTACTATTCAGATTGCGATGACTTTGGACTACATTTGCGAGAGCGGGAGCGGGAGTGGGAAGGGGAGTGGATTCTGTAGTCCACGCGAGCGGAGCCACAGGCGAAGCTAGTATAAATATAAGTAGGTACGTTACATATTCGCGAGAAAGTACGTGGAGTCCTGTTGTACAATTTATTTTTAGTTCAATCTATATTATAGTTTTGTAACTAAATGAGCCGTGTAGTTTCCGGTAGAGTAGAATAGGACCACTCCAACTCTTCCCGTGGATATCGTACAAAGCGACTAAGGGAATACATTATAAAACATCAATCAGGCCTCCCCAACCCGTCTGGCCAGCGTGGGGAGTGTAGGCCAAATCCTCCGTCTGTCTCCGGCAGATACGTATGTGGTGTTCAAACTAGGTGGCCGGGCTTATCTTGGCCACACCAAACCCCCCATCCCCCCAACCTGACCACTCTGGTCATCGTTTCATTGCTACACTCCCATTTGCTAGAGGGGAAGTGGGAACTCTCTTTCTACTTTGACTCTTTACTTCTTTAATTAAATTTGTCTGGGGCCCAAGGTAGCGTAAATTCATGACCTGGGACTTGCCCTACCTTCACTGGTAGGTGTCTTTGCAGTTACCTCCGTTGATCCTCGCTTAGAGGAGTTGCGGGGGGGAGAATGGTGAGGAGGCGGGAATGTCTCCGGCAGATGAGAGACGGTTGTGCTCCTGCAGTGGAGACAAAAATAACCTGATGATGAACTAAACGAAGCTTCAACTTTTATTTGTATACAGTTGCCAGAGTGACGTTTGAGCAGTTTCACCATTCCACAAACGATGTGCTGCTTCTCATATCGTCAGCTTCGGCTGTGGCATGTTGCAGGATTTTAGAGGTAGTCTCCCACAAAGGATTTCAATTTCTATCGCCACACGTAATTAGAGCGCGACGGCTGTTTCAAGTTGACGTGAAGTTGGTTCTTGACAAACTTTCCCGAATTAATATTTAGATTCAGGAATCACAAACTTTTGGAGTGACAGAAATTAAGCGATGAGGACATTATGAAATTTAAATGATCTCTATTTTAAATTTTGACATGTCTACTTTTAAGCATTATTCATATTTCTAGCTCCAGTCACTGCCAGCCGCCTTACGCAGATCGCTCCATCTAGCCAGGGGGCGTCGCACACTACGCTTGCCGAGTCGCGGTCTCCACTCGAGAACTAACATCCTACTAATATTATAAACGCGAAAGTTTGTAAGTATGGATTGATGTTTGTTACTCTTTCACGTAAAAACTACTGAATGGATTTTAATGAAACTTTACAATAATATAGCTTATACATCAGAATAACACATAGGCTACAATTTATAAAGATATTGGGCCCGATTCTGAAGGCACAACGTTAAAATTTGACAGCACTAAAACTGTTGCTATCCTTGTCACACAGTATTATGAAGGTAGAGACGAAACCAATTTTAGTGCTGTCAAATTTTAAATGTGTGCCTTCAGAATCGGGCCCATTGTGTGAATTGTCCAAAATATCAAGTAAGTAGGGAAAAATCTACCATCTGCGAGCTATTCTGGCGTGCGCTGCCAAAACCGCTAGAGTTACACATATGTAATGTATGATGGAAATGTTTATCTTAAATAGTCCTACAAAAAAGCCCGCCACAGTATATATCTATATCTTATGTGTAAGCCATTATAGCCAAATGAATGATGAAACTTGGCATACATATAGGTTATGTCCTGGAACAGGACAGAGAATAGTTTTTATCCCGAAAAAACATCGCATTCCTACGGGAAATACATAATAATTTGTGATGTTAAGTTGTCGACGCGGACGAAGTCGCGGTCAACAGTTAGTATATAATAATATAAAGACTCAGGTATATTTTGATTTGAAAATTACACGTGAAATTAAATTTACCGAGTTATTATTTCATCAAAACGTAAACAGATTTGCAAAAGTTATCCCGAAATTGTTAAGCACAACAGCCTCTGCAAACATTGCTCTTTCTAATACCCTTTTAAAAACAAATATAAAAAAAAAACTCTCTGAAACAAAAAAAAATCTACAGAGTGGATTCTGAAAGCGTCCCTCTGAAATTACATTACCTACAAATTCACCTCGATGTGTGGAAAAATCCACAAGAGATCATTCGACGAACATAAATTGAGTTAGAGTACTAAATGGTAGTCAGGTCTAAAGTAGGACAGAAATATCGGTTGAACTCAGATTCAAAGTCGTTTTTGGACAGTACTGGGACAGAAACTAGGTCATGTAAGGAGGCTCAAGCATTAGGACCTCAAGCCTTAAAGGCTCTAGCTTTGAGAGCTCAAGTATTAAATGCTCTAACTTTGACAACTCGTGTATTGAAGGCTCTAGCTTTGAGAGTTCAAGTATTGAAGGCCCTAGCATTGAGAGCTCAAGTATTGAAGGTTCTAGTATTGAAGGCTCTAGCTTTGACAACTCGCGTATTGAAGGCTCTAGCTTTGAGAGCTCGCGTATTGAAGGCCCTAGCATTTAAAGCTCAAGTATTGAAGGTTCTAGTATTGAAGGCTCTAGCTTTGACAACTCGCGTATTAAAGGCTCTAGCTTTGAGAGCTCGCGTATTGAAGGCCCTAGCATTTAAAGCTCAAGTATTGAAGGTTCTAGCTTTAAGAGCTCAAGTATTGAAGGCTCTAGCATTAAGAGCTCAAGTATTGAAGGCTCTAGCATTAAGAGCTCAAGTATTGAAGGTTCTAGCTTTGAGAGCTCAAGTATTGAAGGTTCTAGCTTTGAGAGCTCAAGTATTGAAGGCTCTATATTTGACAACTCGCGTATTGAAGGCTCTAGCTATGAGAGTTCAAGTTCAGTTCTTTGTATATATCGGATCTACATAGTAGAACCGAGAGACGTCAAATACACATCGGTTTTCGGATATTTTACCAGCGACCTAAATTCGGAATTTACGGCTGGATCGCTTCCGACGTCAGGGCTGGTGTCCAGACTGAGGAAGATCCATCCGCGGGTGAGGTGCAGAAGACCTTACGACAAGGGAACCTTTGAAATTATATCGATACCTCTGTAGCAGGACGGTGTATCGCCGATAATGCGATTACAGTGCATCCCGGCGGCGGCCGGTAATTTTGATAACCCCGAGGGTAACTCTTTACCGCCTTCCAAAGAGATGTTGTTCTAGCCTTAGATACATCTTTAGCTGAAATACGTCCACTGCTGGACATAAGCCTCCCCAATAGTATGCGACTTTTGTTGGATGGTCCATTGGGAGATTTGCCATAATCACCAAATAAAAAACATGCTTGCAAATGTGTCGTCATCATCAGCCTAAATACGTCCACTGCTGGACTCGCCTCCCCAATAGAGTACCACTTTTGGTGAGTTGTCCATTGGGAGATTTGCCATAATCAACACGCTTGGCAGGCGGTACGGTGATCGCAGTAATGATCTTAATATACACAGGAGAACGCTGCTGCCCGTCACTGGCGCAATCCCTTTTGACGACACCCACGGGAAGATTGGGGGTGACCCTATTCTAAGCCGGGAACCACATGGCCAATTGACTTGGGGCATTTGCCATGATCACCACGCTTGGCAGGTGGATTTGGTGATCTAGCTCTGGATTCTAGCCTTGTATACGTTGATTATACTGTGTTTGTATTGGAATATCAATATCCACTTCTGTATATAGCCTATACCTTATACCATGAAGCAAATTATTTTTCGTAGCTCATAGTTTCACCTCAAAGATTTTTCCTTCATGATTGACACTAATTGGTTATTAAATTAGATAACAGATGCACATTAAAATCGTCTGTTATCTAATTTAATAATAAATATAAATATGTCAGACATTCACACCAATTATCCAGTCCCAAACTAGGCAGAGCCTGTGCTATGGTTATTATATAACGGATACACATCCTACTAATATTATAAACGCGAAAGTTTGTAAGTGTGGATGGATGTTTGTTACTCAATCATGCTTCAACCACTGGACGGATCGTAATGAAACTTGGCACACATATAGGTTAGGTCATGGAATAGAACATACGATAGTTTTTTTCCCCGAATAACTCATTCCTATACGGGAAATACATAATAATTTGTGATGTTAAGTTGTCCACGCTGACGAAGTCGCGGGCAACAGCTAGTACTTAAATAAATATATAAACATCCAAGACTTGGGTACAAACATTCATATTCATCATACAAACATTTGCCCCCAGCGGGATTCGAGCCCGCAACCTCTATAATTACCCATTTAGCGTCAATCCTGAAGGAAAAACTTTGAGGTGGAACTTATGAGCTACGAAAAATTATTTTGCTTCGTGGTATGAGGTATAGGTGTATGCACGCGTGAGACTAATAAGAAGAGATTGGAGTTAGGTAGTATAAGTAGTTGCGACGTAATGTTTATGTTAATATGGATATGTATGTATGTATGTATGTATGTATGTATGTATGTATGTATGTATGTATGTATGTATGTATGTATGTATGTATGTATGTATGTATGTATGTATGTATGTATGTATGTATGTATGTATGTATGTATGTATGTATGTATGTACGTATGTCATTCCACATAGCGCATTTGATAATCTTTAATTCGCGTATTGAAATTATTGTAAAGGTGAAGTCTGTGGAAAAGGAAAATCAACTTAAGAAAAGACTATACTAATATAAGACCTACTATGCTATAACTACGACCAAATATAAAAAAAAATTACCTCGGTTAGGCCCACAGCAGAAAAGGCTGTATGGTCTCAAATACCTTTGCCTTTTACTATATGGAGTATAAAAAAACATTTGTTAGCGTCTCCCAACTTTATATTTTTATGTATAACTAGCTGTTGCCCGCGACTTCGTTCGCGTGGATAAGTTGCTGGTGCGAATTTTAAGGCCCCGCAGATAGCCGACATGACAATTGACAGCTTTCACAAATCGTCGCTTTTCTGATATTATAAACAGAACTTCCCAGATCGTTCTTGAAACTTTGAGAACAATCTAGAACATTCTGGACCGATTTCAGTCACACATATTAATAGTTCATTTAAAAAAATTCAAAATATTCTAGAAAAGTTTTCAATATAGTCGCTCACAAACGCAATTAACGCCATTCCGCACAATCTCGAGTTTATATGAGCCCTACAATGTGTTAGAAAAGGATAGAAGTATCCCATCACACATTTTTACCACCCACAAACACCCACAGTAACCAAACTCCCTTACTTGCAAGTGCAGACCAAGGGCTATCTACCACTACAACCACGAGTGAGTGGCAGTGGGTGGCAGTTATGAAGAAAAGGCTGGACATACATACACACACTTTCCTTTTATATATATAATAGAAAGATTTTACATCCTTAGATAGGTACACTCCAGTCGAACCTGCTTTTGATTTTATTTCTTATCTGTTAATCAGGTACCGGAATAAGTGCACCATGTATAAGGAGCGACCTCAGCTCAGAATGAAAGGTCCTAATTAAATATCTTCAAAGGAGTCCAGTGGCCCGTGATAATATGCTACGGTAGACATCGGCGGTGGGGTTAAGGAGGGGTCGTACACAAACTACGTAACCCATTTTAAAAAAATTACCCCCTCCCCCCTCGATGACTACACGTAGTTATATAGCATATAGCCAAGACCCCCCCTTCCCATCTAGTTTTTATGTAACAATGCATAAATATAACCCATTTCAAAAAATCCCCCCCCCTCGATGACCACCCGTAGTTATATAGCATATAGCTAAGACCCCCCTACCCCTCTAGTTTTCACGTAACAATGCATAAATATGGTTTTAAACCAAATTTTGTAAAAAGAAAGTTAAAAGAAAAATAATTCTCATATTTGTCTTTATTAATACGGCGGGCGCTTGCCCCGTGACGCTAAGAGTGCGTGCATTCCTATAATTACAAGTGAAAAAAATATCATCAAGAAGAAAAACTGTCAGTTTTCAATCAGCTGACGTCCGTGTTGCCACCTGTGAGTTTAAAAAGCGCTAAAAACTGCGCGCCATATTTGAATATAGCTCGAAAAAGCGCGAGATTTTTCTAGTGGATATTGACTACGTGACGAAAACCCAACCCCTCCCCTTGCCCCTGTGACCAAGCGTGGTATTTTGGAGACCCCCCCCCCCCACCCCGCTAAACTGGTCACGTAGTTTGGGTACGTTCCCTTAGGTTAAAGACATACTAGAGACGACGCACGTCACCTATGTAATCATTTTTAAGATCGTTTGAAGCAAGGGAACAAGGTCTTGTTGATCTCGTAAGGAGATATAATGTTGTTCAAATTCTTTTCCTAATCATAATAGTTAGAATACCTTCAGTTTATCTTAATTTTTTCTTTATATATATCTAGTCATCATCATCAGCAGGTTATTTTTGTCTCTACTGCTGGAGCACACCCCTCTCTCGTCTATCGGAGACAGACGGAGGATCTGGCCTACACTCCCCGCGCTGGCCAGACGGGTTGGGGAGACCTGATTGACGTTTTATAATGTATTCCCTCAGTCGCCTTGTACGACATCCACGGTAAGAGTTGGAGTGGTCCTATTCTACTCTACCGGAAACCACACGGCACTATATTCTAGTAGTAGTACTGATATATGTACCTGTATAATTTTTATTTTAAGTTTTTTTTTTTAAATGTTTATTACCAAAACTTAGGGGGTTACAGAGGATAGTTGGGCCCTCTTTTAGACATAAAAATGTCGGTGCCAGAGGGCCTCGCTCTTCCATACTTATATCTTGTTATATAAATTTAATCAACTTGTGTGAGTGGTGTGTGTGTGTGTGTGTGTGTGTGTGTGTGCGCGTGGAAGTTTAAATTTGCATATATGTTTAAATCATCTATTTAATGTGTTTCTTGTCTTGTGTTTAACTTAGCTGTGTACTCATGTAACTGAGTCACAATATACGAGTATCTCAAATCCTTTAACCTAATGTATCTATGTTGTAATTATTGTGACCTGTTAGAGTAAATAAAATAAAAATAAAATAAAATAAATCAACAATTATTTTTTTTTGTGTAAAAACCATGCAATTTAAAGTAGACGGACGTAATCATGAAGAATCATTTATAATAGTAACGCAATGGATTGCGTTGCATTTCTGTCTATAAGCAGGCCTGCCTTACTCCGTACTTTAGTTACAAAAATATCAGCGCGGCCCCGATTGCCGGGGTACCAACCCTAGGCGAATGGCGTACGACAGTCAATGTATGCGTAATTTAGCGGTTCAACGTATCATTGACATTATTCCATGCGCGTAGAATTCAAATTGGCTTGCATTGAATTTTTTAAGTACTTTTATGAGTAACTACCTGTGCCCACAGCTCCGCTCGCGTGGACTACAGAATCGAGCGGATTCTTTCCCCTTCCCGCTCCCGCTTCCAATCCCACCACAGCAAATGTAGTCCAAACTCATCGCAATCTGAATAGTACTGAACATTATAATTATACTTCTTTGATATATTGCATCTTACCTACTAATTTATTTTCAAACTAAAAATGTCCATAACTTTTGATTGAGTAAACCGAACCCAAAGCCTATATTAAGTTACCCCGAATTAAGTCCTATGTTTCTGTGAAAAGTCCATCAAAATCGGTTCAGTAGTTTTTAGGTAATACGTGCACAAACAAACAGACAAACAGACAAAAATTCCAAAAATGATTGAAATGTGTTCTATTTCTCATCCTTCAATTTTTTTTTGCAAATATCTTCAATGTACAGACACGCTAAGTTTACGTTTTTATGTATTAGAATTGAAGGAATGTACTTGTAGGTACTATTATTTATTGTGACAACACTGGATTGTGGAGCGAAATAATCGCGTTTTCCAACGGCGCCGACGATTTTGCCGCGTCACGGAACCCGAATAAGTCTTGGAAATTGATTTAGTTAGAGCGTTGAAAGCTGGGCTTACGACGAAATACCTGTCTATTATCGTATATCGTATGTCGGCCCCGTAGCCTAGTCGGTAGTACACCTGCCTGCGAAGCTCGGGGTCGCGGGTTCGAATCCCGCCCAGGGCAAACTTTCGTGGGATGATCACTTGTGTTTGCCTTGTGACTGGATGTTATTTATATATTATATTATGTATTTATTTATGTATATCAGCTGTCTGATACCCATATTACAGGCCCTGCCTAGTTTGGGATCAGATGGCCGTGTGTAAATTGTCCCGACATATTTATTTATTATTTATTATTTATTTATTATACGGTAATATTTAAATAAATACATATCGAGAATAACTATCTCTATGTATCACTAGATGGAGCGTTCCACGCAAGAAGCCGCAACTCGGTTACATTCACAATGAAACTTGTGGAGTTACTGCTCAAGTTTAATTCAGTCCTGTTCTTTTTTGACAACTATACCTTTAGTATGAAATAAAAGAAATAAAAACAATCGTCTATATCTTTTAAACGGTAGAAGTACATATTCTGATTTTTGTATATGTGGAGCACAAATTCAGGTACAAATTTTGTACGTTTACAGAATTCTGATATCTTTTGTAGTTATCGAGATATAGCCGTGGCTCTGCTGTAGTGACGTCATTTTGGCAGAGCCACAAACAAACCCGAATATCTCAAAAACGGTTAGGGTTAGAGGTCTGAATTTTGGATATGTGGAGGACAAATTCGAGTACATATTTTGTACTGTAACAGAATTTTGATATCTTTTGTAGTTATCGAGATATAGCGTGGCCTGTTGTAGTGACGTCATTTTGGCAGAGCCACCAATATACCCCTATAACTTTTAAACGGCTGATGTACAAGTTCTAATTTTCGAGTAAAAAATAGTACATTTCCAGGACAAATTTTCTACATGGTCAGGTTTCAAATCAGAGGCTGTGGCTCTGCCAAAATGACGCAAGCTTTTTTCGGGATAAAAACTATCCTATGTCCTATTGCACGACCTAACCTATATGTGTGCCAAGTTTCATCCCGATCCGTCCAGTGGTTGAAGCGTGATTGAGTAACAAATATCTAAACATCCAAACTATCGCACATAATATTATTGTGGGATGATCCGTTGGAGGGTGTACAAAACAAGTTTGTAGTTCGACCATATTTCTTCAGGTGAAAAAAAGTACCTAAATCTCATAAGGTAGTCGAGTATTCGCCAGCCCTCCGCCCCGTACGGCCTCCGTGAGGACTCTCGACGCAGAGGCCCTTCATATAATTGGGTCCATGCCTTATCTGCATATAGCCCGCAATCGGCACAGATCAGAAAAGGATCCACGCATTTGAGAATCCAAATCCTCAAATGCGTGGAGCAAAATTTTCTCCAAAGAATGTTTTAGTCTGCAATGTCAAAGGTTCATCATCATCAGCCTAAATACGTCCACTGCTGGACACAGGCCTCCCCAATAGAATACCACTTTTGGTTACATGTCCATTGGGGGATTTGCCATAATCACCACGCTTGGCAGGTGGATTGGTGATATTAGTAATGAGAACGCTGCTGCCGTTCCTGGTGCAATCCCTTGACTACACCCACGGGAAGATTGGGGAAGATTAGCCTTATTCTAAGCAGGGAACCTATAGCTCTCCTTGAGCGATACCAGGCATCATCAGCGTCGAAGAGTAAGCAGCCAGGGTTAATATGGATCGTAACTATATTTAGACAAGTACTTAATAATCTTTGGAAACGTTAAAAACGGTACATATTGACTATTGCTTTCGTCAAAATGAGTCCACAATGGATCAGCGACTTCATACGCCTCCAGAACATAGGGCAGTTTTCCTGCCACCCATCTCGCATCTCTTTTATCCACTACACCGTCGTTGTTCCCATATATGACCACCACAGGCACAGTCACAGCACTGAAGTTGTATGCTGGAGGAGAGACACTGCCATACAACTCCAAATTTCTCAAAATTCCGTAGTCAAACTTAACAAACTCTTTGTTTTTCGCTGCTTGGCCGTATCGCGCTAGGTTCTGAACAGAAGTCCCTGCAGGTAGATTGTCGAATTGCCTTGAAATAGTATCAACGTTGATAGACCCTGGATGGCTGGCGTCAAAGAAGGCCAGTACCTGCTGGCAAACAGTGTATACTGGAGGTATGGACGCAAACTGACACAGTCCTGATAGTAGGGATTGAGTAGGACCACCTATTGCGAAGACTTCATAAATTCCTTTTGCTTCAATAAGTCCTTGAAATAGAGCAAATAACTCAATCGCTCCTCTAAATCCTATGGATTTGGTGTTGTATTGTCTTGTAGCTGGGGCTAAGCTGATCTTGAGCTGAGCCTTGTTGCAGTATCCAGGTCTTTCAGAGCACATGATGTAGAAAGTCCCACAGCCTTGAGAGAAGCCAATGTAATTCACCTTTGCTGATCCAGTGTAGTTCAACACGTAGTCTATTGTAGCTGGTATATCGTAAAGTCCAATTTCGTCTACGGAAAACTTCCAGAATTTGGGATCTTTATCAGGATTGAGGTATTTGTGGCGTCGAGCGTAGACGTTCCCTCTCTGGTTTCCTACCCAAAGGTCGTAGCATTCGTTGGAGATGAGATACCCCAAGCCTGCTTCAGGTCCTGCATCGAACCAAACATTAGAATCTTGTAGCAACCCATGCATTAATATAACTGGTGGCTGCTTCATCCGTCCGAGACACTTCGCTTGTGAAATTCGGAAGATCTGCAGGATATAACCGTCTTCTGTGACCACGTCATGTCTTTGGGTTACAAATTCTGATGCGTTGGAAGTGATGAGCAGATAAATAAACAAAATGTACGTAGTGTACAGTATATTAGACGCCATGTTGGGTACTGATTGAAGAGTGAGATTAATGTACATATTTAAAAGGATCAATTTGCAGTTACTTAGGTATAATACAAAGCCTCGTTGCTTGTTTGTCTGTATGAGTACTCTAAATATTATGTATGTATGTATGTAAACGCTTTATTGTACCAAAAATAACAACAACAACAACAATAAAATAGAAATTAAACTGTGTACAAACTGTATATATTAGTGTATAACAATATTGTTGATACGTGTGTATGGGTTTCGCCGTTTAAGGATTAAGTTTATTTCCAACAATAAAAGTAAAAATCACATACTGTACTGATACAAAAGTAATATTTATGTACTTGTTCGCTTAAAACTCGCTTAAAGAGTTCCAAATCGTTCGCTTCCAAAAACTTAAATACCGGTTTTTTATATATGTCCGGTAGGCAAATTCACAGGAACGTTCTAGACACACGCACGGGGGCAGATGAGAAAAATCCTAGACTACAATGATTTGTGGTTTTTAAAATATAAGTACCTATCTCACATTAGTAGTGTGGGTGAGCTAAAATTAAAAAAAGAAATATCATAACCAGAAATATAACTAGAAAAAAGCGTTCTTCTAGGGGGGGGGGGGGGGGGGGGGGCTGCTGCCCAAGTTTTAGGCTTTGAGAACAGAACAAATTTGTCTTTTCTGAGAGACTGGTGAATAAAAAAAGGATGAATTTGTGAAGTCAGGTCACCAGGCTCCCACCCCTCGGAAATAGGTGCATCACTTTGCTATATTTGACACAATTTAAAATTATTAATAATGTAAATATTTTTAAACGCCGATTGAAAGAGTTCCTACTTGACAAATGTTATTATAGTATTAAAGAATCTTTTAGGACATTAAGTATATATTTTTTCTCAGTTGACTTTGTTTAAATGTTATTTCTATATTTCAAGTTATTAAGAATGTAAAACTAAAATTTGCACGCCATGAATGGCAGAATATGAGAAACTGTTTTCATTGTATACCATATCATTTTTACCATATTCTAGCAAATAAATATTTCATTTCATTAATAATATATATCTACTTTGTTTGTATTATTTTTGTACGTAAATTTTTGATCTTATGTTAATATGTTTCCGACACAATGTATTTTGTTAAGGAATAAATAAATTAAAAATTGAATTGAAATGAAAATTGAAAATACCAAGCAATTACAATAAAATTATCTGATAAAAAGCACTGCGCAAATGATTAATTTAGAACATAAAGATGAAATTTAAACGAAATTGCGCGAGCAAAGCCACGGGTCTAGACTAGTTTGACAGAATAATGTTAACGGAATCGCATACATATTATTACATGAATTAACTGATTTCTAATTAGCGTTATTATTAATAATTAATCGAGTGTGTATGATCGTTTGTTACATTAACTTTATTACGGTTTTATTGGATGTCGGCTGAAGCGTTGGGCTCGAGCGACGAGGGTCATGGGTTGGAATCTCACTAAATACAGACAATTTTGTACAAATTGTACAAGTTAGTTCAGGTACTCCATAAGAATTTCGGATAATATCCGTCTAACCAAATAGCCATTTCGTACTACAGATAATTTGATATTTTTTATTTTTTATTTTGACATATTATGTATGTATGTATTATAAGGGCAACACCGCCATGAAAACTTCAAAATTGTGTTCAGTCAGTCGGACGAGAGATTGACAGATAGATGTCATTGAACTCTGTGTTTTAGCGCGCGTACGCATTGTAATTGTAAATAAACATAATAAATATTGTACCCCGTCTATCAGATCAGAAGTGGCATGTTCAAACGCCTGTATTTTATTGGACTGCATCTTATTAGATGAAAATTTGATTGCTAAAAGTGCATAACTTGATTGTTGAAGTGACTTTTAAAGTAACTACGCAGTAAACTCGTTTCATGATATTTCGATGGTGAATGGACCCGAATGGACCTGGATGGACCTCAAGTAACCTTGGGTTACCTTTAAGCCTACTGTACTAAACCTGGTGAGATTGTTTCATGTTGTTTTGACCATGGTTGCGAAGTACAGTCAGCGTGTTATTGATACATAACCAAATTCATTTTCATTTTAACTTTACCCTCATTGGGTAAAGGCTAGTCACGCAAATCGCAATGTGACTGCACTATGCAACTGGCTTTTAGTTTGGCACTAGCTTAGATGTGGATGGAATTACTAATTTGAACTAAATAATGAGGAACAGTGATTTTAATACTGAAATTGGTTGCCAACTAAAATCTATTATTGAATTCTACAAATTCTTAGTGTGTGCTGAACCAAAGTAATTGTGTATTTGATTCTATACTAATTTAATTCTATATTTGGAAAGCATATGTGCTTTTGAATAAAAGACGGGTCACCTTGACAATTGGTATCAGTTATCTAGTACTAACAGTGAGGAGTAAATAAATAAAAATAAACTTAAGAAAGAAGAATAGAGAAGGATAATTGAATAAAAGCTTTAGAATGTTTAGTTCAATGTCGTGTTATTGTAACTCAGATTTAATATTGTTCGACTCCTTTCGAGCTGAGTTTTTGTGTAACTGTACCACTGCAACCATGACTACTCAAAGCTGATATGTGGGCTGGATTGATGCTAGCCTTGAATATGATTTCCAATTCCAATTTAAGATTATTGTTCCATCATGTTGACAATGATTCTGCTAATGTCACGATTATAGAAGACACAGTGCCTTAAAGTGTGTATGGTATGGTAGCCTGGTCGATGTTCCTCAAACATCACAAGTATTAGTGTCACTGACAAGGCATGTGAGAACATTAATTTGCAATTTAATTTGAATTCTAAATTTGATCTCAAATATTTTAAATATCATGCAAGCACTGGATTAAGAAACTTATAGAGTGTCGCTGACAATGCATGTGAGAACACTAATTTGCAATTTAAAAAAAAAAATTCTAAGCTCAGGAAGTATTCTTGTTCTGAGAGGGGGGGTTATAGTCTGCTGCTCCTTCACGAGGGAGGTCAGATGGTATGGTGATGGTGGTGATGGCATGAACTACAAGCTTTGTTTTAATGTCAGCTGGGTCTTATGGAAGGTTTGCTTTAGACAACGAGCATTTCCTTTAACCAAAAATAAATTAAGTCATAAAGGAAAATTGTTAATAGGGTTGTTGCACACCATCTATATATGCATTATGAGAAAATATTGACATCGTTAGAACACTAAATGATGCATAGCACCATCTATTGTCGATTGTTGTACTAAATCATTTGTAGATATTCTTAGTGTTTTAACAATCGAGTGAACTGTCTAATGCTTGTTAATTATTATTGCAAATAAATTACTTGAAAAGCGGGCGAAGGAAAGTCGATTTGCGGCATTGAGTTGCACAGGGAGGCGATGCTTCGTCTCTGCCTGCCCCTCTGGATCCGGGGCGCGAGCATTATGTGATGTAATGTAATGTAATAAAGTACTTGGATAAGGAACCCACATATTGTTCCTCTCACCGATACAAGGGTAAAGGCACCAAGCGAAGACCCGATTAAATTACATTACAAGTTGGGCATATAGTTGGCTCTAATAACATCAATACTGAAGAATATTTATTGTAAAGGGACCAAGCGAAGAGCCGATTAAATTCCATTACAAGTTTGGCATATGCATGTCTGATAACATCAATACTGAAGAATATTTATTGTCAATATAAGGGTAAAGGCACCAATCGGTGACCCAATTTAATTCCAATACCAGTTTGGCATATGCATGACTGATAACATCAATACTGGAAAATAGTTATTATCAATATAAGGGTAAAGGGACCAATCAGTGACCCGATTAAATTCCATTACCAGTTGGGCATATGCATGTCTGATAACATCAATACTGAAGAATATTTATTGTTAATTCACTGATGGTTTGACGCATGTACTCATACTTCACTGCACTTGGGTTATTTGTGATATTGTCCAGTCTATTTAAAGGAAAAAAAAATTATAGGCACACTGGGTGACAAAGTGCTGGACAATGCTGAAGAGTGCAGATGTAGTGTCTGCTGAGTGCAGGGTCTGCTGGATGCAGAGTCCGCAGAGTGCAGAGTCTGCAGAGCGCAGTATCTGCAGAGCGCAGTGTCTGCAGGAAACAGTGAGGACAGCCCTTATCTTTGAAGCCACACATTCTGCGCATGGGGCCTACACTGCATAACTGAGCCAAGTGATGTTCTAGTCTACGGGGCCATACAGCACACTTACGAATGGCGCCTACGGGGCAAAGCCACAACATCTCATAGCCTACGGGGCACACTTACGAATGGCGCCTACGGGGCGAAGCCATAACATCTCATAGCCTACGGGGCACACTTACGAATGGCGCCTACGGGGCAAAGCCATAACATCTCATAGCCTACGGGGCACACTTACGAATGGCGCCTACGGGGCGAAGCCATAACATTTCATAGCCTACGGGGCACACTGACGGATGGCGCCTACGGGGCGAAGCCATGACATTTCATAGCCTACGGGGCACACTGACGAATGGCGCCTACGGGGCGAAGCCATAACATTTCATAGCCTACGGGGCACACTTACGAATGGCGCCTACGGGGCGAAGCCATGACATTTCATAGCCTACGGGGCACACTGAGGAATGGCGCCTACGGGGCAAAGCCAAAACATTTCATAGCCTACGGGGCACACTGACGAATGGCGCCTACGGGGCGAAGCCATGACATTTCATAGCCTACGGGGCACACTGACGAATGGCGCCTACGGGGCGAAGCCATGACATTTCATAGCCTACTGGGCACACTGACGAATGGCGCCTACGGGGCGAAGCCATGACATTTCATAGCCTACGGGGCACACTGACGAATGGCGCCTACGGGGCGAAACCATAACATTTCATAGCCTACGGGGCACACTTACGAATGGCGCCTACGGGGCGAAGCCATAACATTTCATAGCCTACGGGGCACACTGACGAATGGCGCCTACGGGGCAAAGCGATAATATTTCATAGCCTACGGGGCACACAAATGGCGCCTACGGGGCAAAGCCATAACATTTCATAGCCTACGGGGCACCCCAATGACGCCTACGGGGCTAAGCCATATCATATTATCGCCTATGCTGCTACTCCAACGCATGGTGCCTACGGGGCTAAACCATACCACAGTATATGAGGAATGTGGACCAAAGAGGAAAGTGGACCAAAGAGAAAAGTGGACCGAAGAGGAAAGTGGACCAAAGAGGAAAGTGGACCAAAGAGGAGAGTGGACCGAAGGGGAAAGCTGACCATTTGGACAAGTAGACCGATGGGGAAAGTAGACCGGTCCGAAGGGGTATCGCCTATACATCAATACATTGTGCCTACGGGGCTGAACCATATCATACTGTCGCCTATGCAACTAAACATACAAACGATGCCTTCGGGGCTGAGCTATATCATATCATCGATTACTAGGCTACACTTTGCCTTCGGGGTTAAGATATAACATATTACTGCTTACGGTGTTGAGTCATGTAACGTATTGCCTACGGGGCCAAATGATCTTACATATAGTGTTCCGGGCCGAATCAATCATCATGGTCTGGGGCCGAACTATGTCAGATGTTGATTTCAGGGCAGAATCATGTGTTGTGCTGCCTGCGGGGCCGAACTATCTCGTATATTACCTCCGGGGCCGAATCATCTATTGTGCTGAATGCGGGGCCGAACTACCTCACATGTTGCCTCCGGGGCCGAATTATATATGATGATAATTTTGCGGAAGTTTGCGGTTTGTTTCCGCTGGGACCGAATCGTATAAGGTATTGCCTGCGGGGCTGAATCATCTCGCATGTTTCCGCTGGGACTGACTATAAGGTATTGCCTGCGGGGCCGAATTATCACATTACCCCTGGGGTTGAACCGGTTAAGGAATTGCCTGTGGGGCTAAATGATTTTGTTATCTTTGGAGCCGAATTATCTTATTATTTCTGGGGCTGGACCGTTTAAGGAATTGCCTGCGGGGCTGAATTATTTCGTTACCCTTGGCACCGAATCCTGTAACACATTGCCTGCGGGGCCAAATTAACTCATTACCTCTGGGGCTGAACCGTTTAAGGATTTGCCTGCGGGGCTGAATTATTTCGTTATCCTTGGAACCGAAACGTGTAACACATTGCCTGCGGGGCCGAATTATCTCATGACCTCTGGGGCTGAACCATTTAAGGAATTGCCTGCGGGGCTGAATTATTTCATTACCTTTGGGAACTAATCGTGTAATATATAACCTGCGAGGCCGATTTATCTCATGTTGCTTTCGGGGCCGAATTATGTAATGTGTTGTTTGCAGGGCTAAATTATCACACAAGTTGCTTTCGGGGCTGAACGATATAATGTAATGCCTAAGGGCCATATTGGCTATTAATAGTGTTTTATATCTTTTATCCTAGATGGTGGTGGTGCCTTTGGGGCTGATCCATGTTTGCCTGCGGGGCTAAACTCCACAATGTATCGCCTACTGGGCTGGGCTAAATTGGACCTTTTAGAAATCCGAGGAAAATTGCTTCAATGGACAAAAGAGTAACTTGAGTCGCTGAAGTTGGTAACCCGGTTTCGACTCCTAGATATGTGTTTAGTTGAGTACTCCTAGTCCAGGGTGGGAGTACTATGCCTAATACTTTTTTATAAACCTCTATGTAATACATCTAAGAGAAGCTATTGTGTATTCCGTGGCGTTCTTCCGGGGTGATATCAAATTCTTATCCAACTAAATTATCAGGCCAAACTTCAACGTGGTTTCAACAGAATAGTGGACTTGACTAAGAAATAGCTTATCACCCTTAGTCCAGACAAATACATTTACCATATCGAGGACAAACCGCTCACTGTTAGCCGGCAGAGATACATTGAAATTGTTGAATTGTCTCACAACTTAAAGTGGGAGCATCATCAGGATTGCTACATCTGCAAATGCTACAGTGTATTGCATACGGAAATAAGATTTAAATAATTTAGACCAATCCTGGGGATTTCAGTTGTGGAATCCTTACTTCGAGTAAGACATCACCCTCCTGTAGAATTTGCAGAGGAGAGTTGCAACATTACCGCATGTTTCAGGGCTAGATTGTCGTGTCTGGATTTTACAGATTTACCATTAGGTCATAAAGATTTAAACAATCACTGCAGCTCATCCAGTTTAGAGAACATATTTCACTAAAACGCCATTAATGACTCAAATAACTTCATATAATACAAAAGTCCAACGGATACCTGAACTCACAAGAAATTTGTATTAGCAATAGGGTTGTTTCCAGGTGGACCAATCTGTTTTATCTGCTGCACCAACGAGCATGTTGGAAACGGGCTAGATACAATTTTATTAACACTCCCTTTTTCGTCGGTGGTCTGAAGAAATCAAGCAAGTTGGTTGATGTGGAAGCATTAGCTTTTAAATACTAAAATAAAATTAATTAAATGTTTATTTTGCCTAAGGGGCTGAGGCTTACGCTACTGTCTGCTGTGGCGCAAGCATATTCAAGACCGACGGTTTCATTCACAAGTGGAGTGGAGAGGCTTTATGAAGACTCAAGCTGCTAATCTTGTACTCCTTCGAGGACGCAGGAGAGTCAGGATAGCCGAACTATAAGGGCAACACCGCCATGAAAACTTCAAAATTGTGTTCAGTCAGTCGGACGAGAGATTGACAGATAGATGTCATTGAACTCTGTGTTTTAGCGCGCGTACGCATTGTAATTGTAAATAAACATAATAAATATTGTACCCCGTCTATCAGTATGTATGTATGTATGTATGTATGTATGTATGTATGTATGTATGTATGTATGTATGTATGTATGTATGTATGTATGTATGTATGTATGTATGTATGTATGTATGTATGTATGTATGTATGTATATATGTATGTATGTATGTATGTATGTATGTATGTATGTATGTATATATGTATGTATGTATGTATGTATGTAAAGGCTTTATTGTGCCAAAATTAACAAAAACAAATAAAACAATAAAGTTGTGTACAAAAGGCGGACTTATCCCTCTTAGGGATCTCTTCCAGTCAACCTTAGAGTTGTGTAGTTGAAAGGCTATCTTCACGCAAGCAAACCCGCGGCAAATAACAAGCTTATTATAGTATGGAAACGATTCAATTTGAGGTTTCAGTTTGTATCTACTAAACTAAAGTAAATTTTAATTATTTTTTATGGTAACTTTGTTTTATTTAAATACATGCTTCACAGCGACACAATGTTGTGTGCCCACGTGGCGGGACATAGCTGAGCTCTAACTATGACATGTAATCCTTTCTATACCTATGATCCACAATAAAGATATTCAACCCTCTCTCATCTGCCGGAGACAGATCTCAGCTCTCGCTCCCGCTCCCCTCCCCTTCTTCCGCTCCCCCTCCCCCCCCCCTCCCTCTCCCCCACCCCCTGATGACAGACAAACAGATAAACAGACAAACAGACAAAAAATCCAAAAATGATTGAAATGTGTTCTATTACTTATCCTTAGACCCCTCAATTTTTTTTTTGCAAATATCTTCAATGTACAGACACGCGATGTTTACGATTTTATTTATTAGATGCCCTTAGTCGCCTTGTACGACATCCACGGGAAGAGTTGGAGTGCTCCTATTGTACTACCGGTCCTAATCTACTACCTAGTAAATAGTACGTAGTCTTTAATTATTATATTTATTACTTCCATCACATGTTTAAAAAAAATATATCGATGAAACATATAAAGCAATACAGGAGTGCCTATAGACATTATAGTATCTCACTAATATTATAAATGCGAATGTTTGGGTGTTTGTTACTCAATCACGCTTCAACCATTGGACGGATCGGGATGAAACTTGGCACACATATAGGTTAGGTCCTGGAATCCTACTAATATTATAAACGCGAAAGTTTGTAAGTATGGATGGATGTTTGTTACTCTTTCACGTAAAAACTACTGAATGGATTTTATTGAAACTTCACAATAATATAGCTTATACATCAGAATAACACATAGGCTACAATTTATAAAGATATTGTGTGAATTGTTCAAAATATAAGTAGGAAAAAATCTACCATCTGCGAGCTATTCTGGCGTGCGCCATAAAATTATAATTTTAATGTCATAATGTTAGTTCTTTTCTACGCCACGCTAATATAAGCTACTAGAAATACTAATCCTGCGCAGACGAAGTTGCGGGCACCAGCTAGTAGGACATATAGGATAGTTTTTATCCCGAAAAAACATCTCATTCATCTCAAACATCTCAAATTAATCGTTAAAAGCAGTGTTTAAATATCGAAACTTACGCGGACGAAGTTACGGGCAAAAGATAAAATTAGTATGTATGTATGTATGTAAACGCTTTATTGTACCAAAAATAACAACAACAACAATAATAAAATAGGAATTAAACTGTGTACAAAGGCGGACTTATCCCACTTAGGGATCTCTTCCAGTCAATCTTAGAGTAACCTAATATTAAAGCTAATATTTAAACGTTATTAAATGAACAAATATTCAAAGCTTTAAAACTCAATGAAATATACTGTTCCTGTGATATTTTAATTGTTCTGCCATGAGATTGCCGTGTGGTTTCCGGTAGAGTAGAATAGGAGCACTCCAACTCTTCCCGTGGATGTCGTACAAGGCGACTGAGGGAATACATTATAAAACATCAATCAGGCCTCCCCAACCCGTCTGGCCAGCGCGGGGAGTGTAGGCCAAATGCTCCGTCTGTCTCCGGCAGATGAGAGAGGGTTGTGCTCCTGCTGTGGAGACAAAAATAACCTGATGATGATGATGATGAAATAAATAATACTGCATTTAAAAAACTTATAAAAGTTGTATGGCTCAGACAGGAATCGAACTGACAGAAATGCGAAAAAAAATCAGCGTTTGGCGTCTATGATAATTAGACGGCAAACGCTTATTAGACTATGTCGCATTACTCGTTAGGCAGTACAAAGTAACTATGTACTTAGACGGATAATTATCCGAAATGCTTACGGTATATGCCTCTTCTACCACATCCCCAGCACTGTATACAAGCAAATTCAATAATCTTCTTCTACCATTACATGCGAACTAACATGTCCACACGTTTGTGTGCGTTAATAATGGTAAGGTTATTGCACCCAGCGCTTGAACATATACATTGGGCTCGATTCTGAAGGCACAACGTTAAAATTTGACAGCACTAAAAATGTTGCTATCCTTGTCACACAGTATTATGAAGATAATTACGTAACCAATTTTAGCGCTGTCAAATTTTAAATGTGTGCCTTCATAATCGGGCCCATTATTTACATAGATTAGATTAGATTTATTTATTTCACTTTTACATCTTAAAAATTCAATTTTACATGTCATTCTAATATGGTAAAATGATCGTCATAAAATAAAATAGTGTATAAATTACAATGTCAACAATTCACATAATGTCATAGTATATAACATACTGTCGCATGATTCCATTGTAAATTTGATATTAGAAGCATTATTAGTTAACAAAGTACATTTGAGTACACAAAACAGCTAAGGGGCCGTCAATTAATCACGTGATCGTTTAAGCATTTTTTAACCCCCCCCCCCCCTTGGTGATACATGGTGAGGTTTAAGACTACCCCCCCACCCCCCACCCATCATCACGTGTATTTTTAGTATCTACAAAAGTTCTAATTTTTTTTAGAATATTCTCTTAAATACATGTATGAAGTATAATCTTATTTTATTTTAAATTAGTTGTATTGTCGAATATTTATATTTTCATTATTTTTTTAAAACGCGCGATTTTTAAATCGAAATGCGGCGTGTAGTACGCCGCATTTCGATTAAAAAATCGCGCGTTTGAAAAAATAATCAAAAAATAAATACACGTGATAAGACACTACACTACACCCCCCTCCCCCATGTAACATTTCGTGATTTTTGTCAAACCCCTCTCCCCCTTTCAAGCCTCACGTGATTAATGGACGGCCCCTAGCCAGATGGACCGCTTCTTAATTAAATAAACAAACATGTTTACAACAACCGAGCCGTATCAACAACCGGGCGACAGTTTTGAGTGGAAGTTCTTTGTAACTGGATGTGTGTGTGATATCTGATATTAGTGCTCGCTCCACGGTCCGTCGAGCATCGGTAAGAAGCCCTACTTAAGCAATTCACTTTCATTAATAGTTTAAACAGGATACTGTTGTAACTGGCAGTCTATTCTACTTCGTACATCAACTCAATGTACTCATTTTATAGTTTAAACTATAGTTTCGTATCAATCAATTTTTTATTACTCAAACTATAGGTTTTTAATGGCGTTATCGACAAAATTCAAATTCAAAAAACTTTATTGCGATACACAGGTGTTAGAGGTGGTAGTATATTTGTATAATGGACTCTGTGATCTGCCTTGGAGCATGCAATAATTATTATTATTTCTAGAGTACATAAGAAACCGCAAAAAATCTAATCATTACAATTCATTATTGATAAAATTTATTATAAATATATAAGGTAATTTTCTCATCATTCCCACACATACAAGTCGGTAATTATGTATTCATCATCAGGTTATTTTTGTCTCCACTGCAGGAGCACAACCCTCTCTCATCTGTCGGAGACAGACGGAGGATTTGGCCTACACTCCCCGCGCTGGCCAGACGGGTTGGGGAGGCCTGATTGATGTTTTATAATGTATTCCCCTAGTCGCCTTGTACGACATCCACGGGAAGAGTTGGAGTGGTCCTATTCTACTCTACCGGAAACCACACGGCAATTATGTATTAAGAACGCTATAATATTCCTCCATACAGTAAAATTCTTTCTCAATTAAATAGAGTTGCAATCTTTTCTAAAATTGTTCAAAATCTGTACGCCGTATTCGGAAAGGCAGTCTTTTATATATTGTAGGCGCCTGTCTAAACAAACTGTTGCGGTATAGCGTGGTTTTTGACGATCCTAGGACCAACTTATCGTTACATCTTAGGCTTGTTACATTTACAAACTTATTTGGATTGCGGCGAACAAACATGCATGTTTCGTATATGTACACTGACGTTAATGTAAGAATTTTCAATTGCTTGAAATGGTTTCTGCAGTTGTCAGTCCGTTTTACATGCTCGCACACATCGTTTCTGTGCCCTGAAAAAAATTATAGGTAACATCATCAGCCGAAATACGTCCACTGCTGAACACAAGCCTCCCCAATAGAATGACACTTGTGGTGGGCTGTCCATTGGGGGATTTGCCATAAGCACCACGCTTGGCAGGCGGATTGGTGATCACAGTAATGATCTTAATATACGTACACATGAGAATACTGCGGCCTGTCTCTGGTGCCTTAGTCGCCTTGCTTGACGAAACCCACGCTACGACTTAAAGATCCACGGGGTATATATTCTAAGTCGGGAACCACATGACAAAATGAAAAATAAAGTACATACCTAGTTAATATCTTCACTAGCTTTTTCCTTCTTCTTCTTCTAAAGTTTGTGTGTTGTCCAAATGTCTTTAATAGGAGTTATAATTCAGCTTTCAGCTTTCGAAAATAACTATAAGAATTAGGATACAGAGAAAAAGTACTTAGTTTGGTTAGGTTCTTTCTCAGTACCTTAGATTCAATAGACCTTGAACATTTCTCCGCCTTTCCCCTCTTCTGTTTATTTCGATAACCTTCTTTATTTGTAAGCTGGCTTGATATTTCACTGCAATATTTATCCTGCTCTCTCAGTACCTCGGTTTCCTTGCCTATGAATCTTTCTATGCCTTTTCATCTCCTGTTTATTTCGGCAGCTTCTACAGTTGCCTTGATTTCTTGCTGAAAATTGGTATCCTGGTTTATCAGAGCCTTAGTTTCCTCGATCGTGTTCTTTTCTCTTCCATTCCCTCTAATGTTTATTCCGGGTCCTTAGTTGGCTCGATTCCTCAAGCAAATTCTCAGCGCCTTGGGTTTCCTCGACCAGAAACAATTCAGTAATCAGTAAACTTTATTGCATTCCAGGGTGATAACAGATAATAAAGAGACAGAGTTCTCATGGACCCATTTGGGCACAGCAAGTAGCAGAGAGGAGGACCAACAGTATTGTCGACGTTATCAAGTTGTATAATACATAATGTACATAAATGTACTCGTATTAATTCCTTGCCTCTTCTCGATAATAAACATTTCTTCTCCTTTCACTCTACCTTTTATTTTGGTAGTGTCCCTTCTCTTGCTTGACAGCCTATATTAAGTCCACTTTAATGGTACTTAGGAGATTTTGATTCTGCTACACTTCACTTGGCTATAATACTTTGGTCTCTACATAGAGACTATTCTGTTCCCGATACGACACTAATTTACAAATATAATTTATGGCCCGTCATCGTCTTGTTTTGAATTAAATATGTACTAAATTCAGTTTTTAGACTGCAGTTTTATCATTGTCACCGTTAGCTTCGTTTAAAGGTAAGAGTACATACACAAAGTCTGGACAAACACAAGATATTAATGTTGATAACGTCGATAAGACCTTAACTCGCGACGACTTATAATAGTTGTTCTGTATAAGTTTATGTAGTTTAAACAGAGGAACATTGTAGACGTTTATCATAATTAGCTGTGCCCGCGGCTCCGCTCGCGTGGACTACAGAATCCGCTCCCGTTCCCGTTCCCACTCTCACTCCCTATCCCACTCCCACTCAGACTCTCAGTCCCAATTCCGATTCCAATCCCCATCCCACTAGCGCTCCAACTGTAGTACAAAACAATCATAATAATGTACCGAACATATTAATTATACTACTTTGTTATATTGCATATTATGGCTTCTAGAAAAATTTACTTTATTAATATCTCAGGTTCTAAGTGGCGTATCAAGATGAATCATTCACCAGATTTTAAGTTAGACCTCCAGCAAGACCACTGTGAAAACTGCATCAAATTTCATTCAGTAGTTTGCGTGATGAGGTAAAAACATACAGATAGACAGACAAAAAATTCTACAAACAATTATTTTGGCTTCTATTGGCCCTATAAAGACCCCTCATACAGATTTTTCTACAATCATCATCATCATGTTATTATTGTCTCCACTACTGGAGCACTGCCCTCTCTCATCTGCCGGAGACAGATGGCGGATTTGGCCTACACTCCCCGCGCTGCCCAGACGGGTTGGGGAGGCCTGACGTTTTATAATGTATTCCCTTAGTCGCCTTATACGACATCCACGGGAAGAGTTGGAGTGGTCCTATTCTACTCTACCGGAAACCACACAATATCTCCCATGTACAGACATAGACCAGTTACAGTTTTATTATAGGTATAGATTTAACTTAATATAATGATTGTTCGTTGATCATTGGTAACACAGAGGCCTCTTGTTAATAAATTAATTATCGATATAATGTTTAAAATGACGATAAGAACTGATGAAGAGTGTGATGACCCCCTGATCGCTAGATGGTCCGACGTGAGGTGTAACCGCTCGGCCACGACTTTTGGCTTAGCGGGACGCGACGCTCGTGGCGTGCTGCTAACATTTTTGTACATTTGTTCTCGCCGCTCGCCGCCCCGCTCCTAGCTCCCGCTGGCAGCGGCAAGGTCGTGGCCGAGCGGAAGGCCGCTGTCACTGACTGATTGAGAATATGGGGAGGCTTATGTTCAGCAGTGGACGTGTTTCGTTCGGCTGATGATGTTTTTTTTTTATTATTTACTAGCTGTGCCCGCGGCGTGAACTACTCGCTCTCGCCCTACCCATTCTCGCTCCCGTTCCCGCTTCCGCTCCCGGTCCTGCTTACCTCCGCCTCCGCTCACGCCCACTTCCATGCCCACTCCCACTCCCACTACCAGCTCCAAATGTAGTCAAAACTCATCGCAATCTGAATAGTACGGAAATATTGCATACTAACCTTACCTAGGTACTTATGTATTTGAAAACTAAAAATGTCCATAACTTTTGATTGAATTAACCGATTGCGATGAAATAAAGACTAAATGTTAAGTTAAGTTAATCCCCATGTTTCTGTGAAAAGTCCATCAAAATCCGTTCAGTAGTTTTTAAGTGATGCTGATGCGTGCACAAACTCACAGACAAACAGACGAAAATTTCAAAAATGATTGAAATATGTTCTATTACTTATCTTTACACCCCTAAATATATTTTTTTGCAAATATCTTTAATGTACAGACACGCGAAGTTTACGATTTTATTTATTAGATTACAGATTTAAGCATGAGCAAGACAGGATTAGAAGCGGAAGCGGGCGGAAGTAAGCAGGAAGTAACGGAGACCACGCCACTTGTGCCCAAAAATGTAAGTATCACTTGTACGTAGGTACTACGAGAGGTCGAAAAGTAATTTCTTTAAAAGCCTTTATTATATGGGCGCCTAAACTTGTTAACCTGCCAACTCTAGTTTAGCTGCTATGCAATTATGTACTCTAATGTTTAGGAAATAGCGTTCGTAATACAATAGCAGACGAAATGGAGTTTGTTGGTTTACCACGTTATACTAAAACTTATAAAATTATTCTTCGACTTCACAATCAACCGTTCTGTTCCGTATGTGTCGTTCAAAATATCCAAAGTTTCGATATAAGGTAGGAACTACTACATCATCAGGTTATTTTTGTCTCCACTGCAGGAGCACAACCCTCTCTCATCTGCCGGAGGCAGACGGAGGATTCGGCCTACACTCCCCGCGCTGGCCAGACGGGTTGGGGAGGCCTGACTGATGTTATATAATGTATTCCCTTAGTCACCTTGTACGACATCCACGGGAAGAGTTGGAGTGGTCCTATTCTACTCTACCGGAAACCACACGGCAAATTAAGTATTATTCTGTAATTTAAAAAGCTCTTCTGTCGTTGGTTTGGATATTTAAAGCGTATATGAGTGAAATAAGAGTGACAAAAGTAATATACAGTGCGAATGTGGAAGGAACTACAGCTAGAGGTCGTCCTAGGAGGACGTTCAAGGATCAAATATGTGACGTCCGGGGTCCGCAGTTAGAATAAAAAGGAGGTGCATGAAAAGGTTGATGAATGTGAGTGAGGTTTGAGGTGTGTCAGGATCGCGCAAAGTGGCGATGCATCGTCTCTGCCTACCCCTCTGGGACCAAGACGTGTATGTATGTTGTGACATTGTGAAATTTATTTAGTAATTTTAAGAATAATATATCTCTTAAAATTACTATTCTTACAACACAATATTGTTAACCTCAATTTATCCCACTTCTATACATATAATAAAAGAGTAGAAAAAACAAAAGAAAAGCGAATCTGTACATTGAAGTTAAAAAAAAAATTTCACTGCCCGGATATTACTGAAGACCAGTAGAGTCCAAAAATATAATTAAAAAATTTCTTATCTGTCTGTATGTATGTATGTACGGGCTAATCTTGGAAATTGCTGAACAGAATTTGACGGCGTTTTCACTGTTTAATAGCTTTGAGTTCGGGCCTCATACTGGTATAATTCATATATCAATAAAATGTCAGGATGCTGATATACAAGTTGACCTCTCATTTCATATCATTTGTATGAAAGTGTAGTTCAACATTACTGGTCGTTGCAAGAACTTGACAGAAAGTGACAGAGATGTTTTAAAGCTCATTTATAGATTTATTTTAGCTGATGTATTTCAGGTATTTTCACAAGTCTCGATACAAAAAGTTCGCTATTCGATAATTAGTGGCCCTGTATTAGACCGGTGTTCGTCGACAATGTCAATATCGAAGCTGTTCAGGAGTACGTCTGCCTAGGACAGACAATATAGTTGGGTAGGATCAATTTCAAAAGCTGACAGAAGAATCCAGTTAGGGTGGGCAGTATTCGGAAAACTGCGTCAAGTCTTTACGTCACCTATTCCACAATGTTTAAAGACAAAAATATTTAATCAGTGCGTCCTGCCTGTCATGATTACAGCGCGGAGACGTGGACACTGATGGTGGGCCTGATCCACAAGATTCAAGTGGCTCTGCGAGCTATAGAGAGGGCAATGCTCGGGGTCTCTATGAGGGATATGATTCGTAAGGAGGAGAAGAATAACGAAGGTGACCGACATAGCTGAAAGAATTAGTAAGCTGAAATGGCAGGTCACATCTGTCGTAGTACCGAACGGCCGTTGGGGCAGACGGGTTCTAGAGTGGGACGCGACGTCCCACGCGCAGGGTGGGACGCCCTGCCGCCAGGTGTATGGACGACCTGAAGATGGTGGCCGGAAGCGGCTGGATCTGTAGGGCGTTGTGGCATTCATTGGGGAAGGCATGTCCAGCAGTTTGACAGACATTTTGTTGTACAGTTAATTGGATATGCAACATAGGAAGGGAATAGGAGGGGAAGGAAGTCGGATGGAAAAGAATAGAGGGATTAGGGTAAGAGAGGAAAGATGAGGGGGCAGTGGTAAATAAAGGGTGTAGGAAGGGGTGGGTTAAGGGAAGGGGGAGAGATAGGAGTAGGGAAAGGGATGGGGTGGGGGAAAGGGTTTTCATCGTTGTGGGAAGGGGATGGAGAAGGAAAGAAAGAAAGGGTATGGAAAGAACAAATTGGAGGGGGGGGGAAGGAAATATCACCTAATTTGCACAATAATAAAATATAAAAAAAATATTGATTATATGATAATCTTTTAATTCATGATAAATGTAAATGTCAACTTTATTTAAAAAAAAGCGGCCAAGTGCGAGTCGGACTCGCCCATGAAGGGTTCCGTAGCAGCAAGTAACATAATATAAAAGTTATTGTAGTTCATTGTAACTTTGATCGATGTTTTAATAATAGTATTGTGGTTTACGATTTATGACGTATTAAAAAAAACTACTTACTAGATCTCTTTCAAACCAATTTTCGGTGGAAGTTTGCATGGCAATGAACATCATATATTTTTTTAGTTTTATCATTCTCTTACAGGGGGGGGGGGGGGGGAAGACGACACATTTTACCACTTTGGAAGTGTCTCTCGCGCAAACTATTCAGTTTAGAAAAAATGATATTAGAAACCTCAATATCATTTTTGAAGACCTATCCACACGTATGGGTTTGATGAAAAAAAATTGAGTTTCAGTTCTAAGTATGGGGAACCCCCAAAATTTAATGTTTTTTTTTCTATTTTTGTGTGAAAATCTTAATGCGGTTCACAGAATACATCCACTTACCAAGTTTCAATAGTAAGTTCTTATAGTTTCGGAATAAAGTGGCTGTGACATACGGACGGACAGACAGACAGACATGACGAATCCATAAGGGTTCCGTTTTTGCCATTTGGCTACGGAAACCTAAAAAACTGTGGTCCAACGGGCGAAACCTCCGCCGGAACGCTAATTTTTACCCGACTTCAAAAAAGGAGGTTCTCATATAGATAGTATGTTTTTTTATGTATATTAATATTTTTAATGCATAACCAGATTAATAGATTTCTTTTAGGATTTAGTAACACGTAATACATAAGAATGTGTAATGTTAAGTTGTCCACGCGGACGAAGTCGCGGGCAACAGCTAGTAATATTATAAATGCGAAAGTTGTTGGATATTTGTTACTCAATCACGCTTCAACCACTGGACGGATCGGGATGAAACTTGGCACACTTATAGGTTAGGTCCTGGCATAGGACATAGGATAGTTTTTATCCCGAAAAAAACATCTAATTTCTACGGGAAATACATAATAATTTGTCATGTTTAGTTGTTCACGCGAACGAAGTCGCGGGCAACAGCTAGTATACAATAAAGGATTATCTATCCGAAAAATCAGTCTTTTGTCTCCGAGTGATTGAGAGAGATTGAATACTTAGTATGCCGCGTGGTTCCCGGCTTAGAATAGGGCCCCCCTATCTTTCCCGTGGGTCGTCAAGGCGACTAAGGCATTGCACCAGGGACGGGCAGCAGCGTTCTTCTGTGTATGTATGTTAATATAATTACTGCGATCACCAATCCGCCTGCCAAGCGTGGTGATTATGGCAAATCCGCCAATGGACAACTTACCAAAAGTAGGTACTCTATTGGGGAGGCCTATCCCAAGCACGACCTGGAGAAGCTCATCATCCTGAGACAAGTCGAAGGCAGGCGTGCCAGAGGACGAGCTCCGACGAGGTGGTCAGTCCCGGTGAGGAGGGTGGCTGGCGGATCCTTATATGAAGCAGTGCGGCTGGCCAATGACAGCTATACGTGGAGGCGCATTTTATACGGTCACGATCCTCAGCAGTGAGGGAACGACAGAGAAGAAGAAGAAGAAGATGTCCAGCAGTGGACGTATTTAAGCTGATGATGATGATGATGAATACTTAGTTATGCGTTTCTATTGAAATGTTTTGCCTTACACATTTTAGACTCTCAATGTAAACATAATACAGAGGAATGATAAGGCTTCGTTGGATATCCTATTACTAAATAGATTTGGTTTTGGTTACATTTAAGCCTTAAACGGTATATCAAGCCACTAGCTGTTGCCCGCGACTTCGTCCGCGTGGACAACTGAAAATCACAAATTATTATGTTTTCCCGTAGGAACAGGCTAATTTTTCGTTATAAAAACTATCCTATGTCCTATTCTAGGATCTAACCTATATGTGTACCAAGTTTCATCACGATCCGTCCAGTGGTTGAAGCGTGATTAAGTAACAAACATCCATCCATACTTACAAACTTTCGCATTTATAATATTAGTAGGATGTGGCTGTGGCCGTGCGGTTCCCGGCTTGGAATAGGGCCGCCCTGATCTTCCCGTGGGTGTCGTCAAGGTTGCCAGATGGTATCCAAAAGGAGGACATATCCTCCCTTACCTACTATAAGTCCTCCTTTTTGCGAGTTAAATTTTTAATTCTTATTCAATACAACTTCAAAAACATGACATGTGAATATTTTCATAATTTCCACCACGAACTTCTTGCAAAAATTGGCAGCTCAGCTAAATATGATTACAATAAAGTAAAACAATATAAAAAATCGTTTAATTGTATATTCCTCCTTTTTTTACAGAAAATCCTCCTTTTTAGACCCATCAGACCCCCTTTATCAAATTATCATCTGGCAACCCTAGGTCAAGGCGACTTAGATAGATAGATAGATAGATAATTCATTTATTCTTAGACACAGCACAAATACAATGCTACAGATAGGTCACTGTTGTCACACGGTTAATGATACAGAAGTACAGCAAACAATCATAGAGTAACAGTAACAGTGTAGCCCGTGCTGTGCTGCAGAAAGGGCCCTGACTCAGCATAATGTCGCAGCCCAGCGGCGCGACGCTGATATTCTGCCATTAGGGATTAGGGATTGCACCAAGGACGGGCAGCCGGTTTCTCCTGTGTATATTAAGATCATTACTGCGATCACCAATCCGCGTGCCAAGCGTGGCGATTAGGGCATCTCCTCACATACAAAGAACCGCATGTGGCTCGCGAGCCGCAGGTTGCCGACCCCTGGCCTAGTGGCTTGGCTCAAGCGCCAGACATCGTGGGTTCGATTCCCACTGAGGACAGACTTTGTACAAGCTGGTCCCGGTCTGGATGTCATATTTGTGAATTGTCCTATCCTAGTTGAATTTCCATACCACAGAAGAAAATCCTAGTTTTGGATTAGACAAGTGTATGTATATGTATTTATGTAAAAAATATTTATTTAAAACAACCTCTGATTTTTTTACACTTTCATGAACATGATGCCGTGTGGTTTCCGGTAGAGTAGAATATGACCACTCCAACTCTTCCCGTGGATGTCGTACAAGGGGAATAAGGGAATACATTATAAAACATCAATCAGGCCTCCCCAACCCGTCCGGCCAGCGTGGGGAGTGTGGGCCGAATCCTCCGTCTGTCTCCGGCAGATGAGAGAGGGTTGTGCTCCTGCAGTGGAGACAAAAATAACCTGATGATGATGAACATCATAAAGTAGTTATTTCCCTTGGGAAAGTTTATCAACGGAAAGTCTGTTTATATAAGTATCTGATCTGATTCCAGGGCTCAGAAAGCAATGGAGATGGGGATTCTCCCAATAAAGGGCAGGATGGAGGGCTTTCGGTAAAGCAGGCTGTGCTTCTGGTGGCTGGCGAGTTGGCTGGTAGTGGCGTGTTGGCGCTGCCGAGGGCTCTCGTGAGGACTGGTGAGAGCTTGCAGCTTGAAAAGGATACTGAACCACAGATGCACAGATCACGAGTTAAAGAGCACTACCTTACTCTCTGTCAATAATATATCGTATATTTTTATATCATATTATATTCTATTATATATACATATATATTTATGTATCTGTATTGATATTCATAGTTTATTAGTTTATGCTTATTGTGTAATATAAAAAATAAATAAATATAAATATCTCAGACATTCACACCAATTATCCAGTCCCAAACTAGGCAGAGCCTGTGCTATGGTTACTGGATAACGGATACACATACTTAAATAAATATATAAACATCCAAGACTTGGGTACAAACATTCATATTCATCATACGAACATTTGCCCCTAGCGGGATTCGAACCCGCAACCTCCGGCGTGGCAGTCCGAGAGCTACCCGTTCCGCCACGGCGGTCGCCATAAATGGAAAAAATGGAATCATTTTAATATACCTAACTGCAATCTTAACTGATGCTAATGAATATCAAGGAATTTTACCAAACGAAAGTTAATGAATCGATCTACTGTCTCACTCGATCATGGTGTGTTAGAAAGAAATGGAGTGCAAGGTTCTGTAACAGGTCAAACGACTGTTTAACGAGGTTGACCAATTAACATTAGATCAACCATCTTCACATTCTGGTTTGATCTGAGCATCTTATAAATAAGAATGTATACTTTGCCTTTAGTAAAAACTATATACTAACTATATACTAACCGTGTGGTTTCCGGTAGAGTAGAATAGGACCACTCCAACTCTGCCCGTGGATGTCGTACAAGGCGACTGAGGGAATACATTATAAAACATCAATCAGGCCTCCCCAACCCGTCTGGCCAGCGCGGGGAGTGTAGGCCAAATCCTCCGTCTGCCTCCGGCAGATGAGAGAGGATTGTGCTCCTGCAGTGGAGACTAAAATGACCTGATGATGGTGATGATGATGGAGTTACCGGTCACTAGCAAGTCCACTAAAAAGTATTTCATCATCATATCAGCCCTTAGAAGTCCACTGTTGGACATAGGCCTTCCCCAATGAAGGCCGCCACACCCGATGGCCGGCACCCAGCCGCTTCCTGCCGCCTTTTTCAGGTCGTCGGCCCATATGGCGGCGGGGCGACCTATCCAAAAAGCATTTATTTGTCGAAAATTTTAAAACTCTATCGTTTTTCTGCGCTGTATTTGGTGTGAGGCGAAACAGGCACGCACTACCGCCGTCTCACTCTCTTTTTTACATGTCAAGCAGTGCAGTTTCAGAACGTAACATTTAAAAAAAAACTTTTCTCGCTGGTAGAGATGAAAAGTTGCATGTTCCACACGAGAACAATTTTTTTTAAGTCTCGTGCATTTAAATTACTCACTGTGCTCGCTTCGCTAGTTCGTGATTTAAATTCGGCACTCGCAACAAAAAATAACTTTGCTCACTTGTTGAACAAATAACTATTGTGTTAATCAAATTCCTTTATTCTCCAGGATGGGTGGGCGTGCCTCTAATCATCCTGATGTGTGCTATCGCCGCTTTCAGCGGCAAGCGGCTCAGCGACTGCTGGTCCATGCTGGAAGCTCGCGACCCTCAGATGAGGACCAGGAAGCGGAACCCCTTCGCTATCATCGCAGACCAGGCGCTGGGGAAGACTTGGAGGTAATGCATGCTCCAAGACTATGCTATTATGTAGATGTACTAGCTGTTGCCCGCGACTTCGTCCGCGTGAACAACTTAACATCACAAATTATTATGTATTTTCCGTAGGAGTAACATATTTTTTCGGGATACAAACTATCCTATGTCCTATGCCACGAGCTAACCTATATGTGTGCCAAGTTTCATCCCGATCCGTCCAGTGGAGGAATTCGCATTTATAATATTAGTGGGATTTGTAGGTTATCCTGTGACTAAAACTTTTTGCCGTGTGGTTTCCGGTAGAGTAGAATAGGACCACTCCAACTCTTCCCGTGGATGTCGTACAAGGCGACTGAGGGAATACATTATAAAACATCAATCAGGCCTCCCCAACCCGTCTGGCCAGCGCGGGGAGTGTAGGCCAAATCCTCCGTCTGTCTCCGGCAGATGAGAGAGGGTTGTGCTCCTGCAGTGGAGACAAAAATAACCTGATGATGATGATGATGAATAAATACCCTTGATATTTCATTTAGTCTTCTTGAGTTGAGTGCCAGATGGGCTGACGACCTGAAGAAGTTGACCGGAAGCGGTTGGATTCGGAGGGCAGAGGACCGGATGTGGTGGCGTTTATTGGGGAAGGCCTATGTCCAACAGTGGACGTCTAAGGATATACATGATGACGAATTCTTAAGCAAATCAAAATTTACTCAAGATTTTGTGTAATTTATTTCGTTTTATAATAGAGATAAGTAAACGTTGAGTAATTCCAGGCTTTATGGTGTTTTGCTTCATGGTTTGACTGCTGTCTTTTAGTTAAGTTTTGTCTCACTATCCTTCCGTAATAGCGATATCCCATACCTACCCTATACTCCTTACCCATACCCCTATCTCCTGTCTCTCTCGCCCTGATCCCTGTCACATCCGCCAATCCAAGGTCTGTCGTGCCGATGGATGCGTGTCCAGGGGCTAGCCTGGTCGTAAGCGTGCCGACATCCCGGAGCTGGGCGAACTCCGGGCACTATTAGCCTTTCCGAATCATGCGGGTCTCTGACGAGGTGGACAATTATTTTCGTAGCTAATCGTGGTACCTCAACAAGGCGGCGATGTTGTTCGCAACACATCACTTCAAGGGGTATCACGGGGCGAAAAGCGGACGAAGGAAAGCCACTTTGCAATATTACATTGCGCAAAGTGGCGATACATCTTCTCTGCCTACCCCCAAGGCATGAGCATTATGTATGTATGTTTATTTTTTATATTCCAAAATCAAAATTAACAAGTAGTGTAGAGCCGAGATCTTGTGATGATTTTTTTTTTCTTTCAACATTCCAGTGTGATTGTATCCATGTCTATCATCGTCACATTGTTCGGAGCCTCGGTGGTGTATCTACTGCTGGCAGCGCAGATCATCGAGCAGGTGTTCCTGGCGCTGGTGCCCACGGCCAGCTTCTGTGTGTGGTACCTCATCGTGGTGGGGGTTATGACGCCGATGCTCGTCTATGGCTCGCCTAAGGACTTTCCGTGAGTACCTACTGGTGACGCTAAGAATGCAGCTAATGAGCTGCCAAAATGGTTTCCTAGTCGTAAGCTTCCCTGCTTATAGACCTACCCACGGGAAGATCATGGGTAGGTCTATACCTACCCACAATCTTCCCATGGGTGTTGTCAAGGCGACTAATGTAATGCACCAGGGACGTGCAGCATTCTCCCGTGCTTCATGGTATGAGGTGTAGGCTATATACAGAAGTTGATATTGATATCCCAATACAAATACAGTATAATCAACGTATACAAGGCTAGAATCTACAGCTAGATCACCAAATCCTCCTGCCAAGCGTGGTGATCATGGCAAATGCCATGTGGTTCCCGGCTTAGAATAGGGTCACCCCCAATCTTCCCGAGGGCATATTGACGGGCAGCAGCGTTCTCCCGTGTATATTAAGATCATTACTGCGATCACCAATTCGCTTGCTAAGCATGGTGATTATGTCAAGTACCCCAATGGACTGTCTACTAAAAGTTTCTATTGGAGAGGCTTACGAGTATGTTCAGCAGTCGAGAGCCGTGGTAGCCGGTTGGTTGTGCACTCGCCTCACGTTCATGAGGTCGTGAGTTCAAACCCCGCCCGTACCAATGAGTTTTACGAAACTTAAGTACGGTTTATTTATAATACCACAGGCTTTTCGGTGAAGGAAAACATCGTAAGGAAACCTGCATATGCCGAAGAAGAAATTCTGAGGCGTATGTGAAGTTCACCAAATCGGCTCGGGGCACCGTCGGTGGTCAGGGGTTTGGCACAAAAGATCCTGAAGGGTCGAAGTGTCGCCAGGTCGTCCTGGCCCCCTAAGAAGATAAGATAAGATTTTCAGCAGTCGACGTGTTTACGCTGATGATGATAGTTGTTCAATTGGTGAAGAAACTATAGTAATTTTCATGGAATTCTGGAAAACTAATATTGCACCTTTCTGTTTTTGTTTCAAAATACCATTTTTAATCTAGACTCGTATCAGGGCAGTACTAGGTCTTCAATACGAGTAGCTGATTGCCGTGTGGTTTCCGGTAGATTAGAATAGGACCACTCCAATTCTTCCCGTGGATGTCGTACAAGGCGACTGAGGGAATACATTATAAAACATCAATCAGGCCTCCCCAACCCGTCTGGCCAGCGCGGGGAGTGTAGGCCAAATCCTCCGTCTGTCTCCGGCAGATGAGAGAGGGTTGTGCTCCTGCAGTGGAGACAAAAATAACTTGATGATGACGAGTAGCTGAAAACGGCAGAGTGTTTACATCCAAAAGAATCTTTCGGCTTCGAAGGTGAATATCATTGTCAACAGTTGTTTTTGCTGTCTGAATTTCGGAAGACAAGTCCTCGATCAGTGCGACCTACAGGTCACTTATACCCATTCATCATCAGCCGAAACACGTCCACTGCTGAACACAAGCCTCCTCAATAGAAAGACACTTTTGGTGGGCTGTCCATTGGAGGATTTGCCATAATAACCACGCTTGGCAGGCGGATTGGTGATCGCAGTAATGATCTTAATGTACACAGCTGAACGCTGCTGCCTGTTCCTGGTGCAATCCCTTAGTCGCCTTGAAGACACCCACGGGAGGATTCGGGGTGGCCCTATTCTAAGCACTCGACTTAACCTATTTATACGTTGTTCCCACAGACACACGGGAACAGTCGCCTTCGCCACCACAGTCCTGGCCTGCATCCTCTACTTCATCCAGATGATGAACGACATCAGGCCCTTCGTCTTCCGCTGGGGCATCCACGGCTTCCAGGAGTTCTTCCTGGCGTTCGGGACCATAATGTTCGCGTTTGGAGGAGCTTCTTCGTTCCCCACCATACAGAACGATATGGCAGATAAGAAGTTGTTCAGTAAAAGTCTGAACTACAGCTTTCTGGGTGAGTTCAAGACATGCTCCCCAGCTTAGAATAGGACCACCCCCAATCTTCCCGGGAGTCTCGTCAAGGCGACTAAGGAATTGCATCAGAGACGGGCAGGAGCGTTCTTCTGTGTATTTTAACATCATCATCAGGTTATTTTTGTCTCCACTGCAGGAGCACAACCCTCTGTCATCTGCTTAGAATAAGGCTAATCTTCCCCAGTCTTCCTATGGGTGTAGTCAAGGGATTGCACCAGGAACGGCAGCAGCGTTCTCTTGATCATTACTAAGATCACCAATCCACCAGCCAAGGGTCATCATTCACTCATCATCAGGTTACTTTTGTCTCCACTGCAGGAGCACAACCCTCTCTCATCTGCCGGAGACAGACAGAGGATTTGGCCTACACTCCCCGCGCTGGCCAGACGGGTTGGGGAGGCCTGATTGATGTTTTATAATGTATTCCCTTAGTCGCCTTGTACGACATCCACGGGAAGAGTTGGAGTGGTTCTATTCTACTCTACCGGAAACCACACGGCAACCATATCACAGAGAATACTAAAGATTACTACATAAAGAAGCGTCACTCACCTGTCATTGCCAGTTTAATATCAGTACGAGATCGACGCTATAAGTTAGAAAGAGAAGCATTTATGTTGTTGATGTAGAACGTTGTCCCACTCTCGATCGACTATGTTCATTCGCTGAGTTCAGGGCTGTCCTTTGGGGGATTTGACATAATCACCACGCTTGGCTGACTCATTGGAAATCGCTGTAGTTATGTTAAAATTCTGTCGTGTGGTTTCCGGTAGAGTAGAATAGGACCACTCCAACTCTTCCCGTGGAGGTCGTACAAGGCGACTGAGGGAATACATTATAAAACATCAGTCAGGCCTCCCCAACCTGTCTGGCCAGCGCGGGGAGTGTAGGCCAAATCCTCCGTCTGTCTTCGGCAGATGAGAGAGGGTTGTGCTCCTGCAGTGGAGACAAAAATAACCTGATGATGATGATTCTCTGTAATAGTGGTCTGCGGTTACTGTCCTTATACGCATGGTAGATGTCATTCTTCCTGCTATCTTCTATTCTTGAGAAACCTCTGAATGTATTCTTCTTCGTTTCCCTTAGGGCTCCATCAGGTACTGTTTATATATTTTCAGCTATCCTGGCCCTGTATTTACCGATTGCCATCGGCGGGTACGCGGTCTACGGCGAGTCAGTGGCTCCCAACGTGACGGCGTCGCTGTCAGCCACCCCGCTGACGCTGGTTGCCAACATTCTGATGGCACTGCACCTCATGGCAGCCTTCATGATTCTCATCAACCCGGTCTGTCAAGAAGTTGAGGAGTTGTACGACGTTCCTAGAGGTAAGTCTTAAAATGCTTTCATCATGTCAGCCCCTAGAAGTCCACTGCTGGACATAGGCCTTCCCCAACGAACGCCACCACACCCGGTCCTCCGCCCTCCGCATCCAGCCGTTACCGGCCACCTTCTTCAGGTCGTCGGTCCATCTGGCGGCGGGGCGTCCCACCCTGCGCGTGCCGATCCGTGGTCTCCACTCCAGAACTCGTCTGCCCCAACGGCCGTCGGTTCTGCGACAGATGTATATGGCTACTTTCAATTATTTACTTCAAACAAGTGTCCAGACGAGTCTCTTATCACCATCACTATTTAATCATCATCATGACCATCAGCCTAAATACGTCCACTGCTGGACATAGGCCTCCCCAATAGAATACTACTTTTGGTTAGATGTCCATTGGGGGATTTGCCATAATCTAATTAATTATTCTTAATGATCTTAACCTACACGCAAAGGAGAACGCTGCTGCCCGTCCCTGGTGCAATCTCTTAGTCGCCTTGACGACACCCACGGGAACGATAGGGGTGGCCCTATTCTAAGCCGGGAACCACGGGGCATGGCATGTTTTGAGCAAATAAAATCTTACTTACTTACTTACTTAATTATCATGAAGGAAAAAAGTTTTTTGCACCTCACATCATCATCATCATACATCATCAGCCTAAATACGCCCACTGCTGGACATAGGCCTCCCCAATAGAATACCACTTTTGGTTAGATGTCAATTGGGGGATATGCCATAATCACCACGCTTGGCAGGCACTATTTAATATCTGTATCATTTAATAAATCCTGGTATTAAACTCTGTTACAGATTCAGTGGTCTGGCGCATGGGGGTGCGTCTCTCCATAATGCTGGCGATTCTTTTCATCGGGGAGAGCATTCCTCGGTTCTACACCCTACTGGCCCTGGTCGGAGGCAGCTCCGTGGCGCTCCTCACTTATATCCTGCCTTCCTACTGCTACTTGAGACTTGTCAACCAGACGCCAAGAGATGGAGAGGTGGCAATGTATGTAAATTGAAAATTAATCATATGGTTCTGCCGGTGCTATCCAGACGAGTCACGGGTATGCGGTCCCGGCTTACACAGTTATCGCTACTACAATCCCACTATCCTTCCGTAATAGCGGTATCCCATACCTGCCCTATACTCCTTACCCATACCCCCATCTCCTGTCTCTCTCGCCCCGATCCCTGTCCCGTCCACCAATCCTAGGTCTGCTGTGCCGATGGACGCGTGTCCAGGGGCTAGCCTGGTCGTAAGCGTGCCGACATCCCGGAGCTGGGTGAACTCCGGGCACTATTAGCCTTACCGAGTCATGCGAGGCTCTGACGAGGTGGACAATTATTCCCTTAGAATATCGTGGTAGCTCAACACGAAGACGGTGGTGTTTGTTCGCTACACATCACGTCAAGGGGTATCACGGGGCGAAAAGCGGACGAAGGAAAGCCACTTTGCGACATTGAATCGCGAAAAGTCGCGATAAATCGTCTCGTAGTTATGTGACAGAGTGAGGAATTCAGTGATACGTGAGAAGTGTGGTTTAAAATCAGATGTAGTAGCGAAGGTAGAGAAGGGTATGTTTAGACATTTAGAGCGTATGAGTGAAAGAAGAGTGACAAAAGTAATATACAGTGCGAATGTGGAAGGAACTACAGCTAGAGGTCGTCCTAGGAGGACGTTCAAGGAGATCAAATTAGTAACGTCCTCAAAAAGGTTGGGGTCCGCAGTGATAAGAAAATAAAGGAGGTGCATGAGAATGTTGATGAATGTGAGTGAGGCTAGTGAGGTGTGTCAGGATCGCGCAAAGTGGCGATCCATCGACTCTGCCTACCCCTCTGGGACTAAGGCGTGAGCATTATGTATGTATGTATCATATACTGCTGAAATCAATAGGGGAATAATATGTAAATTTTATACTATTAGCCGTGTGGTTTCCGGTAGAGTAGAATAGGACTACTCCAACTCTTCCCGTGGATGTCGCACAAGGCGACTAAGGGAATACATTATAAAACATCACTCAGGCCTCCCCAACCCGTCTGGCCAGCGCGGGGAGTGTAGGCCAAATCCTCCGTCTGTCTCCGGCAGATGAGAGAGGGTTGTGCTCCTGCAGTGGAGACAAAAATAACCTGATGATGACGGCATGATGGTGTTCCAAACGTAATCAACAAAATCACTAAGAAGGCTCTAACGATCTTTTTAAATGTCATCATCATCATCAGCCGGAAAGAGTCCACTGTTGGACCTTGGGACCCATGGATGATGGTGATTAACTATTAATATTACTTCCAGAGTAACTCCTGGATGGATGCGAATGGTGTGCTGGGAAGTCATCGCTGTGGGAGTGGTTGGGGGTGCAGCTGCGACCTACAGCGCTATCAGCGCTGTTTTCAGCACCTCACAAGCGACGCCGTGCTATTTGCGATGATTTGTAAAGCGCTGTATTTCTAAGTATTTCTTTGTTAGTGTTGAAGTAATATATTGAACTGTGATTGAAGCCTGATTTAACCAAGCAATGTTTATCTTCATCATCAACTGCCACTCTCCGCCACCGTGGTCCTAACTCATCGCAATCTGAATTTCGCCGAGCATTATACTTCTTTGAGAGAGTCTTTGAAAACTGTAAATTCGCATAACTTTTGATTGAGCAAGCCAGTTGCGATGAAATAATTACTAAATATTACTCCGAATTAAGCGCTGTCTTTCTGAAAACTCCATACTTTTTTTTTACTTGATGCGTGCACAAACTAACAGATAAACAGACAAATATTCCAACTTATGCTTCATACTTAAAAAATATTTTTTGCTAATATTTTCAATGATTTAATTTAATTTTCTATAAAATAATATTAATTTAGTATCGCGCAAAAGATTGCGCAAAGTGGGGATACATCGTCTCTGCCTACCCCTCTGGGACCAAGGCGTGAGCATTATGTATGTATTTTCTTTGATGTAATATTAATTTAGTTTTGCGCATAAGATTGCGCAAAGTGGGGATACATCGTCTCTGCCTACCCCTCTGGGACCAAGGCGTGAGCATTATGTATGTATGTATGTATGTATGTATGTATTTTCTTTGATATAATATTAATTTAGTTTCGCGCATAAGATTGCGCAAAGTGGCGATGCATCGTCTCTGCCTACCCCTCTGGGACCAAAGCGTGAGCATTATGTATGTATTTTCTTTGATATAATATTAATTTAGTTTTGCGCATAAGATTGCGCAAAGTGGCGATACATCGTCTCTGCCTACCCCTCTGGGACCAAGGCGTGAGCATTATGTATGTATGTATTTTCTTTGATATAATATTAATTTAGTATCGCGCATAAGATATATACTAAATAAACATACATACATACATACATACATACATACATTGTATGTATGTATGTATGTATGTATGTTTAGTATGTTTTAGTAGCCAACAGCATTTTGAGTCATAATAATTCATTTCATAGCGTTCGGTTCGACTCAGCTACGGATAGGTACCTCACGGGGGCAACATAGTAAATACTATGTAAGTCTGACTTAAAGCAAAATACTTGAACCTGAGGCCAACCTGAGGCCAACCTGAGGCCAACTCCATAACCATTTCGAATAATATTCGTCGAGCTACATGTACAATGTAGCTCCACGAATTGAGTCTAGACGACACCTTACTTTCATCATCATCAGCCTGCAATAGTCCACTGCTGGACATAGGCTCCCAAAGCTTGCTACTGGACCCAATACTACCTCGGTTCTTCTCATCCAGTCAATGCCACCTTACGCAGATCGTCGCTCCATCTAGCCAGGGGCTGACGACCTTAGTTTACGAATAAATTATTGAAAGTCAAGCAAATTTTGCGTTCTCGAAGATAAAAGGAAAAAATATATACCTTAAACCTCCATCTTTGGAACGTATGAGTACTTATATATCTATACTAATATTATAAAGAGGTAAAGTTTGTAAGGTTGTAGCGGGTAATCTCAGGATCTACTGAACCGATTTTGAATAGAAAGCCACGTTATTTGTGAGTGTCATCCTAATATAATATTATAAACGCGAAAGTTTGTAAGTATGGATGGATGTTTGTTACTCTTTCACGTAAAAACTACTGAATGGATTTTAATGAAACTTTACAATAATATAGCTTATACATCAGAATAACACATAGGCTACAATTTATAAAGATATTGTGTGAATTGTCCAAAATATCAAGTAAGTAGGAAAAAATCTACCATCTGCGAGCTATTCTGGCGTGCGCTGCCAAAACCGCTAGAGTTACACATATGTAATGTATGATGGAAATGTTTATCTTAAATAGTCCTACAAAAAAGCCCGCCACAGTATATATCTATATCTTATGTGTAAGCCATTATAGCCAAAATAGTGAACCATAACTACAATAAAAATTGATAATTTATTTCAAATGCACATTTGGTAGTAATAAATTGATTCCTAAAAGAAAATAGATACTTTTATCGCTATATACGCCACGCTATATATATTCTTTTCTACGCCACGCTAATATGAGTTACTCGAAATACTAATCCTGCGCAGACGAAGTCGCGGGCACCAGCTAGTAAATTATAAAGAGAAGCACTCATATTGTTGTCGTATAACATTGCCCCCCGATCGACTATGATCGAGCCCTACAAATTGACATACCCTGTAGGATATGTCAAGATCCCCTCCCCCCTACATAGTATTTTACGTTCACAGTTATGTAGGTACCTACATAGCTGTGGGTGTCAATGTTGCCAACCGTGTGGAGCGCTGGACACTACCTTTAGCACGAAAAAGCGCTGAAACCCTCTATACCAGTGGTTCCCAAAGTGGTCCAGGTGTCCACGAGAGACTCGACGGGGGTCTACGATGGCGTGACAAAAAAATGGGGGTTCACAATTCATAAGCGGTCCGTGAAAAATTACACTCTAGACGGTCAAAGTTAAAAAATAAATAAATTTACTTTCAACCCCCCCCCCCCCCTCCTCCCCTCCCCCCTCCTCCTCACCTCCCCCCTCCTCCCCCCCTCCCCCCAATCAGTCAAGTTACTTGTAGTATGTCTAACCGTTCCATAAACTATAAACCTTATTTGTCATTCAGGTTTAATGAGCAATTACGTTATAATTGTGTATCAAATTACTTTTGTCACAAAAACTATTTATTTTACATTAACAAAAAATAGCAGTGTGTACAACACTATGGGATATTATATTGCTATTTAAGTACACAATAAAAACCTGTTCCAGCCTCATTCTTCGCTATGGCCTCTCAAAGATCTTACGCCTACATAATATTTTTTATTTACTTTGCTTTTATATCGAAAAGTGTCAGCGGTCTGCCTACGTTACTGATAACAGAGCCGAGTACGTTAACTTATCCAAAACACTCCCTAAACTTCACCGAAATAACAGCTAAATATGGCTATACATCCGAAGAACACACCGCAGTGACTGAAGATGGATACCTTCTCAGAATATTCAGGGTTGTAGAAGGGAAGAACTGCAAAGGACCTAAGAAGCAGCCTCCAGTGATCCTGATGCATGGTCTACTTGAAAGTTCTGATTTTTGGATCGATGCAGGACCCAAGGCAAGCCTAGCATACCTGATTGCAGACGCCTGCTATGACCTTTGGGTTGGAAACCAACGAGGGAATTATTACTCCAGAAGACACAAGTACTTAAACCCCGATAAGGATCCCAAATTCTGGAAGTTTACGGTAGACGAGATTGGACTTTACGATATACCAGCTACAATAGACTACGTGTTGAACTACACCGGATCAGCTAAGGTGAATTACATTGGCTTCTCTCAAGGCTGTGGGACTTTCTACATCATGTGCTCTGAAAGACCTGGATACTGCAACAAGGCTCAACTCAAGATCAGCCTAGCCCCAGCCACCAGACACCTTAACACCAAATCGGTTGGGTTCAGAAAAATGAATCTACTATTTGAATCTTTACATGATATTTTGGAAAGTTCTGGAATCTATGAAGCTTTACCGAAAGGTGGTATCTTTCAGGAATTTATAGAAACACTGTGCAAATCTGAAGGGTCATACAAAGCGTGTGCCGGGCTAGTGGCCATTACTGACGCAAACCATCCAGGGTCAATCACAAACGAAACATTAAGGCTGCTCGTCGAACACTTTCCTGCAGGAACTTCCGTCCAGAACTTAGCCAGATACGGTCAGAGTATGAGAAGTCAGAATTTCTTGAAGTTTGACTATGGAGCGGAGAAGAACTTGAAGATATACGGCAGTGCGAGACCTCCTGAATACAACTTCAGTGCCGTGACTGCACCTGCAGTGGTCATATATGGTAATAATGATGGTATAGTGGACAAAGAGGATGTGAAGTGGATGGTAGAGAAACTGCCTAATGTCCTAGAGGCATATGAAGTGAAAGACCCGCTCTGGAGTCATTTAGACGTAGCTTATAGTCAATATATAAACAAATTCATATTTCCAAAGATATCTGAGTATTTACGCAAATATAGTTATTTTTAATAGTCTTTTATTTCGCGTTTACTTTTTAAAGGACGTTGACCCGACTGTTACGGTTACCGGAAACAGCGTGTGCCCTTGATACTCAAGTAACCTCCAGTCGTGACGTAGGCTGTGAGAGGAAATGTCAGAAACACGTTGATAACCGGTTCCTTTAAAGCCTTTTTGGGAAAGGAGATATCAATTAAATTCAATCACTCTTTATTGCACTATAAAAAATTACAGTACCATAATAAAGTAGCTTACATTTGTATATACATTTGTAGGCGGGTTCATAGTTTAAAGCCAGACAACCTTTGGGTAGAGAATAAGAAGATCATAGAAAAATAGGTTGTGAAGATAAATAAAGGTAGAAGTATAGTTTATACCAGTAAGTACATACCCATATAAATATATACAATACAATACACTTTATTGCAAAAACAAATACAGTTACAAGTTTTAAAAGTACATGTATATATATAAGTTTGTGTACATGTGGTTTGGTTCCGGTAGAGTAGAATAGGACCACTCCAACTCTTCCCGTGGATGTCGTACAAGGCGACTAAGGGAATACTTTATAAAACATCAATCAGGCCTCCCCAACCCGTCTGGGCCAGCGCGGGGAGTGTAGGCCAAATCCTTCGTCTGTCTCCGGCATATGAGAGAGGGTTGTGCTCCTGCAGTGGAGACAAAAGTAACCTGATGATGATGACGAGGATACATACATACTCACATAAATAAATACATACATTACCTCACTATGATACTTGGCGAAACTGATAGATTTAGTTATTAGGTTGATATTAAAGTTATAGACGTAAAAATATAAAATAATACAAATAAACATGAAAATAAAAAAATACGCAGAAACCAAAGAAACAATTATGGTACAACCAAATTCCAGATAAAAACGGAAATTTTTATGTAAATATATTCAAATCTCGTACAATTACGTAATCAAGTTTGTACAACTAGATTCTGTTGAAACAAAAAAATACTAGCAATTAATGAAACAGACAAGACACAAGTTGCCTTTTATAAAAGAAGTAGTGGTAATTCAGGTTTCTGTCTTGCAGGATACTGATTATATATTACTCCGAGAAGACATAAAATTACTAGATTTCTATCAAGGCATTATAATATAATTTGAGCCTTGAGAAAAACAGGTGTCTGATATAAAAGATTACAAAACTTACCACAAAGTGGCTTGGTTGAAAAACAAACAGATTTTCACATTGCTAACGAAGGTGTACATAAATCAACAGCAAACTTTACCTAAATCGACAAACCGGTTGCGATGTTATGTAGCCAAATCGATATTGAACTTGAACTCGCATTCATAACCGTAAGGTCGCATTATAGAAACATACGGAGTCTAAAAGTGATTGAATAAGTTAGTACAGAGTACAATACGTATTGTATAGGTTCTATAATATTCAATTTCTTTGATTCTATTTGCCCTCAGCTTTGTCTATGTAAAGATTAGTGTTTAATATGAGAAGTTTCCTATATCTTAGATTAAACCTATTTTAATATAGTAGAAGCAACGATCTCTATGTACTACCAGATGGAGCGTTCCAAACAATCGCTCTGTTCCACGCAAGTAGCCACAACTCTTTCACATTCACAATGAAACTTGTGCAGTTACTACGCAGAACATTTCATTATTACTAAATATTGACGCTACGGTTAAATAATGTCAATATTTAGTTAATAATTAAATGTTCTGAGTAGTAACTGCACAAGTTTCAAAGTTAATGTGAAAGAGTTGTGGCTACTTGCGTGGAACAGAGCGATTGTTTGGAACGCTCCATCTAGTAGTACATACAGATCGTTGGGTAGAAGGCAATAAACCTAATAACGGTGAAGCAAATTTAAAGGAATCGCTTACGATAAAGAAGTATATAAGATAATGCGAGAAAAATGAAGAGATAGAAGAGCTAGTCTTAAGTTTTGTTAAGGTTAATTCGAAATATATCCAAGTTTATTCACAGTTGGAAGTGTGCCCAAGAGGCTAGTTGCATTACCCCACAATAAATAAAGAGGCAGACCCCTCGGCCGTCGTAGAATCCAACAATTTGGCTTTTACAAGCCTCAACCAGACGTTTAGAGATTTTTCAGGAGAGTATACATAGACTTCTTGCTAGTTCTTGTTATTTATGTAAGTATGTACACGTTTCAACCAACAAAGGCCGTATTTGATAACGTTTATTCAAAGGATGCCTGGAATGAAGCTCTAAAAGCGTCGGAAAAACAATGGAAAACTCGAGAAAAATCATATGATATTATTAAACAAAGTATAGAAGACTCAACGATCTCTATTTACTACTACGTTCCAAACAATCGCTCTGTTACACGCAAGGAACCGCAACTCGTTCACATTCACTTTGAAACTTGCGCAGTTATGCGTAGTAACCTTTAATTATTACTAAATATTGACGCTACAGGTAAATAGTGTCAATATTTTGTAAATAATTAAATGTTCTGCGTAACTGCACAAGTTTCAAAGTGAATGTGAACGAGTTGCGGCTCCTTGCGTGGAGCAGAGCGATTGTTTGGATCGTTCCATCTAGTAGTACATAGAGATCGTTGAGTAGACTGAGTCAAATTAATAATCATTTATAATTTTAAAAGGGTTTCCCCAAGGTTACGACTTACGTCCCATTCAGTAAATTATAGATACGATAAGTTTAGAACAGTCCTTGATGTATTTCAAAGAAACTGACAATGAGGTTTTACTATGATATTGCTGATTCACATTTTGTTGTCAGCAATATTATATATTATGATTCTAGAAGTTCTCGCATTGTGGTGATATAATTATATTTCCTTTAACGGAAAACACGCTCGAGAAGGATGTCTGCCGTCATAAGTATGCAACAATTAAATGCCGCGTGACTTTGCCTCGAATTCTGATTTATATTTCACTGGGTGATTTGTTTAGTCTTAATTTCTTGATGCATAATAATTTTTCATATTTCAACACTATCACCAAATCCACAGCCATTTCTACTGAACTTCTTAATCATTTGAACTTAACTCTAATATTAGAAGTGTGAAATTTGTTTACTTTTATACATCACTAGCTGTTGCCCGCGACTTCGTCCGCGTGGATAAATTAACAAAACTCATTAATAAGAATAATACCACATAAAAATGTTTTGCAGGAAGTTAAGTATTTCTTCTCTGTATGTTAAATATTTTATCGAATGGCATCTTTACTCCTCTTCCCCCTCCCATTCCCCGCACCTTACCATTCCCCTCCCCTTCCCTCCTTTTTGATCTCCCCTTTACCCTACCTTTCCTCTACTGGGAAGGAGAGGGTGTCCCTCTCCTTCTCCCAACCCCCTACCCACATCCCTCTTCTCAGCCCTCCCACTCCCCACCTATCTCACCCTTCCCCTTCTCTTCCCCCCTTTCCCCTATCCCTTCCTTCTCGCCTTCCTCCCCTCGGAGTGCTCAATATTTTGTATATGATTTAGTTTATTACTCTTCCAAATCGCTAAAACTCTACAGTTCTGCGTGATTCGCAGTATCTATCTGATTATCCTATCACAAAAGAATATCTGATCAGATTTGTACTGTTTTCATTGTTACTAAGATAATATTTCGAGAAACTCATCAAGTTAAAGTAGCAAAAGCCGAACAGTAACGATTTATATAAAATATCTTTTATTTCTTTGCATTTACGTTGTTTTTTATTTAAAAAAATTGATTGCCTATGCAATTCGACTTTTTCATCTATCCATATACTCGTATGTAATTAACTTTTTATCATTTACTAAATTTAGAAAACTGAAATTTTTTAAACGATTGATGACGTACATGCCTCAAAATGACGTTAGGACCTTGAACTTGTACGAAAGAAATTAGCGAACGTTTACGTCAATTCATGTGTTAAACAGACAGCCGACGCCTCATGCATCTATATATACAATCTGTTATCCTTAAATACTTAACTATAAACATATTCATATCAGTCGATACAATGAGTTCGAAACGTTCTCACACTACTAATGTCCTGCTTCTGTCGCTGACCATCTTCGCAGCAGGACATTTCTTCAGACTGCCACAATCGCTTACAAATATCCAGACAAAACAATCAATAGGATATCCCAGGGATTCCTTACTGAATTTCACAGAATTGACCGCAGAACACGGCTACCTATCCGAAGAACATACAGTGGTGACTGAAGATGGCTACATTCTCAAGATGTTCAGGATTCTGCAGGGGAGGAACTGTAAAGGGGATAAGAAGCATCCACCAGTAATACTTATGCATGGTTTGCTGCAAAGCTCTGACGTGTGGCTGGACGCAGGTCCTGAAGCAGGACTAGGGTATCTACTTGCTGATGCCTGCTTCGATCTCTGGGTTGGGAATCAGAGAGGGAACTACTACGGTAGGAGTCACAAGTATCTCAACCCTGACAAAGATTCGGCTTTCTGGCAGTTTTCTGTGGACGAAATTGGATTTTATGATATACCAGCGACAATTGATTATGTATTGGGGTACGCTGGAGTTGAAAAGGTAAACTACATTGGCTACTCTCAAGGATCGGGGACGTTTTACATCATGTGCTCTGAAAGACCTGGATATTGTGATAAAGTGAACGTTTTAATCTGTTTAGCTCCAGCTGCGAGACAAACATATACCAAGTCTGTATTATTTAGAACGCTAACTAAAACTATGGACAGTTTATCGAATGTTTTCGACAAAGTTGGCTTTCGAGAAGTGATGGCCAAAGGTCAATTGAGTCAAGAATTCATGGCGTTTCTCTGCCATTTTCCGTTGATGTCAGACACTGTTTGCAGTAGAATGGCTGCGTCATTGGATGCTGACCATCCTGGATCTGTCAGCAATGAGACAACCCAAGCACTCTACGGACATTTTCCTGCTGGAACTTCGCTCCAAAACATGGCTAGATACGGCCAGAGTATGCGAAGTAAGGAATTTCAAAAGTTCGATTACGGGAAACAGGAGAATTTGAAGGTGTACGGTAGTGATCGACCTCCAGTTCACAACCTCAGTGCTGTTACTGTACCAGTGGTGGTTTTATATGGTAGGAATGATCATCTTGTAGATCCAAGGGATATAAAGTGGCTGGTGAAGAAGCTTCCAACGGTACTCGAAGTTGTGGAAGTGAAGGATCCTCTGTGGAACCATCTGGATGTGACATACAGCCAGCATACCAGTGAACTAATATTTCCAACAATTAATAAGTACCTTAATAAATATAGCAGCATTAATATTTAAATTTGATTTTCATTTGAACACTATCTATACCTATAATAAAACTATAACTGGTCTATGTCTGGCAATATGGATATGGCCAATAGAAGCCAAAATAACTGTTTTTAGAATTTTGTCTGTCTGTCTGTATGTATGTTTGTTTGTTACATCATCACGCAAAAACTACTAAATGAAATTTGATGCAGTTTTCACAGTTGTCTTGCTGGAGGTCTAACTTAAAATCTGGTGCATATTTCATCTTGATACGCCATTTAGAACCTGAGATATTAATAAAGTAATTTTTTATAGAAACCGTCATATGCAACACAATGCAGAAGTATAATTATTATGTTAGGTACAATTCATATTGCGATTGGTTTGTACTACAGTTGGAGCGAGAGTGGGAGTGGGATAAGGAGCAAGAGTGGGATCGGGGGCGGATTCTTTAGTCCACGCGAGCGGAGCCGCGGGCACAGCTAGTTATTTATAGAGATTCAATTAGTAAACGGTGAGGTGCGGCCTCACCACACAACTTTCTTATTGACTAAATAACCTTACCAATTTTGCAGGAAAAAATTGTTTTAAAACATAAACAAAATTATCAATGGGGTTCCCGGATTAGAATAAGGCCACCCCCAATCATCCCGTGTGGGTATCGTCAACGCGAATTAAGGATTGCACCAGGGACGGGCAGCAGCGTTCTCCTGTGTATATTAAGACACAAATTACAGAAATATATAGGAGAAATAAACGGTAGATATACAAGTGGCGCCCTTATCGTTTTTAGAGATTTCTTCCAGACAACCTTACAGCTAGTCAAAATTGTAAAAATAAGATGCGGGTGCAAAGATACTGCTGAACAGAATCTTCTCCAATATAATGACACTTTTGGTAGGCTGTCCGTTGCTGGATTGACCATAATCACTACGCTTGGCAGGCAGATTGGTAATCGCAGTAATTATCTTAATATCTAGTTATATAAGAAACTAGTTAATAGGTTTACTAACATAGAATAAGGCTTTACCGACACAATGGATGTATATCTGAAATAAATAAATAATAATGATATACACAGGAGAACGCTGCTGCCCGTCCCTTGTGCAATTCCGTAGTCGCCTTGAATACCCACGTTAATTGATGGTGGATCTTTTCTACGCCGAGAACCAAACGGCTATACGAGGCGGTTGTGTCTACTAAATGTAATATTTTCTTTGGTTATACTATTACTCTTTGACGAGGCTTTATATACCTACGTCATTGCAATAAAAAAAAACTTATTATTCCGCGATTCTACGAACTTTAGCTTTTCTTGAACAGCTCGTGGAGCGAGGTTAACAAGCCCGTGATAAACCACACCTACATAATGTGCATTTGATTATAAATATATATATTTATTGCCGTGTGGTTTCCGGTAGAGTAGAATACGACCACTCCAACTCTTCCCGTGGATGTCGTACAAGGCGACTAAGGGAATACATTATAAAACATCAATCAGGCCTCCCCAACCCGTCTGGCCAGCGCGGGGGGTGTAGGCCAAATCCTCCGTCTGTCTCCGGCAGATGAGAGAGGGCTGTGCTCCTGCAGTGGAGACTAAAATAACCTGATGATGATGATGATATATATGACTAATTGTCGTCCGCGTATAGGTTTCGATGTATACACATCTTGAACATTTGGTTTCCCGTAGGAATGAGATGTTTTTTCGGGATAGAAACTATCCTATGTCCTATTCCAGGACCTAACCCATATGTGTGCCAAGTTTTATCCTGTCCATCTAGTGGTTGAAGCGTGATTGAGTAACAAACATCAAAACATCCAAAATTTCGCATTTAATATTATTAGCTGTTGCCTGCGACTTCGTCCGTCTGGACAACTTAACTTATCACAAATTATTATGTATTTCCCGTAGGAATGGGATGTGTTTTCGAGATTAAAACTATCCATGTTCTGTGTCCTGAAATAGTATATAGGATATTTTTTATCCCGAAAAAGCATTTAATTCCTTTCGCATTTATAATACTACTAGTTGTGTCCGCGGCTCCGCTCGCGTGGACCACAAAATCCTTTGTCTACCTGACAATAACAGCAACAATAGATATCAACTGCATCTATTCAAGTTTTTCTCCAGTTTCAAGCAGACATATAATAACTTCGCTTTATAAATAAAGTCCAAGAGATTGATATCCATTAAATCCCCCCCAACGTCTAATTGAATCAAACTTTAATAATAAAAGTGGCTCCCCCCCACTAATTACTGTTTGATCTTCGTCAGGGAGCCCTAATGGGCCGTTAAAAACCTCTCTGTCTTCCTGATATCATTATAACGATACCGTGACGAGGTACCCTGGTCCCAGAGGGTAGGCAGAGACGACGGATCGCCACTTTGAGCGATCCTGACACACCTCACAAGCCTCATTCACACGCAGGATTTGAACCTGCGAGTCCTGCGACCTAGCGAATTCAAAGCCTACTCTTACAATAAAATGCGCTCAAAATCTTTAACTATACAGGGTGTAAGGGACAGCCTTCCGAAAACTTTAATCACGGCTTCAGACCATCATCCTGAACAACGTACAGCAAGAATTTTTCGCCGGAAATAAAAAAAAAATTTCGACTCACCATACAAATTTTACAAATGACATGCCAGATTTGTATGAAGAGTCGGATTTTTTTTTTTATTTCCGGCAAAAAATTCTTGCTGTACGATGTTCAGGGTGATGGTCTGAAGCCATGGTTAAAGTTTTCGGAAGACCGTCCCTTACACCCTTTATATTCAACAGCATTTGCAAGAAAACAACGTTCTCACCTTAGGTATGTCGCCATCTATATCCACAAAAAACGCCTTAGGTTTAGTAGCCAGTCTCCTTGAGAGATTTAACATTTCAGTATTATTTTCCACTACATCTGGTGTCAGTACCTTCACCTCATTCTCATCCAATGTCCTCGTCTTAGTTCGCTGCCTTGGTTCAATCTCTTTTGAGTCGCCTTTTTTAGCCTTTGCAACCTCCTTTAAGTCGTCCTTCTTAGCCTTTCCAACCTCCTTAGAGTCGCCTTTTTCGAACCTTTTTACTGCAATCTCTTCATTCATCAACCACATTCATCAACCATTTCATGCACCTCCTTTTATTCTTCTCACTGCGGACCCCAACCTTTTTGAGGACGTCACCAATTTGATCCTTGAACGTCCTCCTAGGACGACCTCTAGCTGCAGTTCCTTCCACATTATCGCTGTAAACCTCTCTCTCTTGTCACTCTTCTTTCACTCATACGCTCTGAATGTCCAAACCAGCGTAACGACCTGTTTGCTACATCTTCTTTCAAACCACGCAAAGTCAAAGTCAAAATCATTTATTGCATATGAGTACACTTGGTACATTTATACACGTATTTTTTTTATCGACTAAAGCTACCTAGGTTTTAGCGCTGTGAAGAAGAAACGGCGCAACAACCTTCACGCAACACATCTTTTAAAAATCAAATTTGCATATAATTAATAAAGACTTTGCGAAGCTGAATAAACACAAGTACCAGGCATCTTTGTCATTCAAATAATCGTTTATTTTATAGGCTTTCTTACAAAGTTATTTTTAATGTGAATCTTACACTTATCACGTGTCACTGCATTCCTCACTCGTCAGGTATTGCCAGTGATCAGCCGAAATACGTCCACTGCTGGACATAGGGCTCTCCAATAATGTGTGACTTAATGGCTTAATGACACTTGTTGTGGTCTGTCCATTGGGGGATATCATCATCATCAGGTTATTTTTGTCTCCACTGCAGGAGCCCTACCCTCTCTCATCTGCCGCTGACAGACGGAGGATTTGGCCTACACTCCCCGCGCTGGCCAGACGGGTTGGGGAGGCCAGATTGATGTTTTATGTTTTGTTTTATTCCCTTAGTCGCCTTGTACGACATCCACGGGAAGAGTTGGAGTGGTCCTATTCTACTCTACCGGAAACCACACGGCAAATTGGAGGATATATACTAATTTATTTCAACTTTTTGGAACATTGAGAACTCTAGGCTAATTCGACGTTGTTTTGTTTACATTTTGTTTTATATTTATTTTACACATGGCCGGTGTTGAAGCGTCTTTTTGGAATACACGACAAAGAGTTCCTACATTATACAAGTATTGTACAACACAAAATAAAATCATTATAAATATCTTTATTTAATTTAACCACTAGATGTGTAACAGACAGAATTATTCCCCGCTTTTCTTTTCGCTCCGTGTTACCCCTTGACGTGATGTGTTGTGAATAACATCGTCGCCTCCGTGTTGAGGTATCACGAATAGCTAGGGTAATAATTGTCCACCTCGTCAGAGCCCCGCATGACTCGGTAAGGCTAATAGTGCCCGGAGTTCGCCCAGCTCCGGGATGTCGGCACGCTTACGACCAGGCTAGCCCCTGGACACGCATCCATCGGCACAGCAGACCTTGTATTAGCGGACGGGACAGAGATCGAGGCCAGGGAGACAGGAAATGGGGGTATGGGTAAGGAGTATAGGGTAGGTATGTGATACCGCTATTACGTAAGGATAGTGGGATTGTAGTAGCGATAACTGTGTAAGCCGGGACCGCATACCCGTGACTCGTCTGGATAGCACCGGACAGGCGACTGCCAGACCATAAAAAAAATACGGAAAACGGACGGAAAATAAATATTTACCTTTGAAAGGAAAATACGGACGTTGTATACGGAAGTAATAAATATTATCTTACAATAGGACGCTCGTTATAGAGTGACGAAAGAGATGAAGTTTAATGATAACAATAGGCGTTAATTATAAGAATAATTAGTGGACGGGTGGACGATGACGTGTGACCGTACGTCATCAGCCGAAACACGTCCACTGCTGAACACAAGGCTCCCCAACAGAATGACACTTTTGGTGGGCTGTCCATTGGGGGATTTAACATGATAACCACGCTTGGCAGGCAGATTTCGCAGTAATAATTTTAATACACACAGCAGATGATGCCTATCCCTTATTCGCCTTAATGACACTCACGGGACGATTGGAGATGGCCCTATTTTAAACCGGTAACCACAAGGCCGAATTAACCCGTAAGCAAATTATTTGCTTAGGATGTCACGCTTCAGGGCATTGGGCAATAAGCCCAAATGCAAGGCAAACACTTTATGACAACACATCAGACTTAACCGCTCCCGACGTCATCATATTTTTCGACCTATCATGACATGACGCAGGGCTCGGAAACCGATTTCGAGTCAATAGCCTGATCCGCGTAGTTTCCGGTAGAGTAGAATAGGACCACTCCAACTCTTCCCGTGGATGTCGTACAAGGCGACTAAGAGAATACATTATAAAACATCAATCAGGCCTCCCCGACCCGCTGGACAGCGCGGGGAGTGTAGGCCAAATCCTCCGTCTGTACCCGGCAGATGAGAGAGAGTTGTGCTCCTGCAGTGGAGACAAAAATAACCTGATGATGAGAGCCTGAACCGAAATAATTTTAATGTAGATTTCGGTTTTGATTCTATTAACAAATTACAGATTAATAAAATAAAAGTAAAAGTGCACAGTACAGCCGTAGTGGCAACCGGTAAATCAAAGAATATTTAACCGGTTTTATGAACAATATTAACTGCTATTTCAAAACCGGTTCCAAGCCCTGCATGGCGGGACCTTGACCGGGCCAATCAGCGTGGAGTTCCCTCAGCCCGCACACCTCAGCACTTTGACAGAATAATTCTGTTAAACAATTATTGTCTGTAGAATTGGGAGCAAAAGATGATAATTAAAAGTGGTGGGTGCCCTATGAAGTATAGAATGGACGACGTTATATTTTGATATTTCTATAACCCTTGAAACATATTGAAATTGTAGACTTTTGTCTCGTTTTAAGTCAGTCAAATGTTTTATTAAAAAAACATACCTAATCTTTCCTGATCATGCGAATTTTACATATACATATGTTCAAAATATCAGCTCCATCAGTAGTATTCGAGTTATTTGGCGGAAAAATATACATACAGGGACAAAATAGCTTTGCTACAAGCGTATACATCCGTTAAATGTTAGTTTAGTGTACGCCGCAGCCGCAAACAATGAGCGGTTTTCATCAATGTTTTTTGGCTACATTTTCCTCGAACATGTATCTCGGAAAGTAACGACTTTTCCGAAATTCTGAATGTTTCAGGCAACGTCACATACAGGTATTGTTCCAAAATTTCCAAAGCCTTAATAACAAACGGGACATACTGACAGCTTGTATTTATCAAAACCCAATATATCAAGCAATATGCATCTCGTAATCCTGGTTATCACAAGGAAGACTAAACAACTTGATAACGTCGACAATACTGTTGGTCCTCCTCTCTCCTACTTGCTGTGCCCAAATGGGTCCGTGAGAACTCTGTATTTTTATCATCTGTTAACACCATGGAATGCAATAAAGTTTACTGATTACTGATTACAGGTACTGGTACGTTAGGAATTTTAGCTCGATTGGTTTAATAGTTTTTGAGTTATCGGCCGACAGAACGCCAGATAACAAATGCCTTTGACGGAGTCAAAAGTCAAAAATTATTTCACATAATCACATCCTTTATTGCACATAAGTTCACTTGGTACACGTAAGTTTTTTATTGACTCGGCTACCGTTTGAACATTGAAACCCTGATAACATCGACTTTCGTATTTGACTTTAACTAGACAATTCTGAAGTATATAAACCAAGACTACTAAACAAATACTTGCACCATGAACATGATATAAATATGATATGTAGTACATAATACTGTATTATATAATATTACATATATATATATATAAATACACCCCCCCACACACACACACAAATCCACACACAAACACACCCCCCCACATCCACACACAACCAAACATACACACCCATTGATCCACACACACACATTGCTAAATCAAATGCAAAGAGTGTAGCCGCACAACACAGGGTACCCTAGTGTGAGGTCTAGATGTATCTGTGTTAGTTTCTGAAATACTTTATGTACTAATTGTATTATGAGTTGTAAGAATTGTTATGAAAAACGAAATAAATTATTATTATTATTAAGTGTAAACATATCCTTACACACGTCCACACGAGTCGGTGACCCGGGGGGAAATTAATTGAACTTTGGCCACACTTGGCAAGATCGATCACTTGCGGTCGTATATCTAAATAATAACTAATTGACACCCCTACGAGGCCTCCGTCACTCGAACGAACCTGTCGCGTTAAGCACCTACACTTTCAGGCGGCCCCGGCGTGGTTCTCGCCCCACCTGAACGGAGTAATAACAACTCTAATTCAAACGCCTTAAACAGGTTTTGGAGTGTATTGTCTGACAGTAGGTGATTAAAAGCGTAAGTTTTTTCGTTTTACTAAAGAGTGATGTATATGATCATCATCATCAGGTTATTTTTGTCTCCACTGCAGGAGCACAACCCTCTCTCATCTGCCGGAGACAGACGGAGGATTTGGCCTACACTCCCCGCGCTGGCCAGGCATACACAAAAAATCGATTACTTAACATACCGGTTATACAAATTCCAATACCAAAGTTAATGGTACCGGTTGAACAGATTCCAATTTGAATTGTTCTGGTTCTTGAATATTCCGGTACTTCTGAGGACTCGGTTTCGTTCCACCGGAGCACCGGAATGCTCAAATTGCCATTTGGTTACCCTAATACTAGCACATAAGAGGATTATTCCCAGTCTGCACTAAAATCTATTCTATTACTAAGATCCAGTTCTAAATCTAACGTTACTATGCCTCTTAGGAATTCAATTTAATTATCGAGAGCAACTCGAGAACACACAGTAGCTAACTATCGACATCCATCACATGTCGAATCGTCAACCGATCAACCATATTAATTACAAACTATTGTAGCGACATCGCAACTTGTGGGTTGCGGTGTACAGCTAGGTAATTAATTGCTCTGGAGTACCGCTAATGTGGATTTTGTACATAACTTAATTTGCACACCGTGTTAATTGGTACATTGTGTTTGTTGCTACTGGAAACTAGCGGTTAATTGCAAAAAATAATTTAACTTTGGTCCTTCGAGCCGGATTTTAGTTGGGTAGTAAGTTAATGTAATAACTTGTGTAATAAACGATAAAGAAAAGTCGGATTTTAATTTCTATAACGTATAGTGCTTTCGGCTAAACTTGGTCCTTCGCACCGGATCTGGTCCTTCGAGAAAAACTTGGTCCTTCGAGACGAATCATCGGCCCTTCGCACCGGATCTGATCCTTCGAGAAAAACTTGGTCCTTCGAGACGAATCATCGACTAATAAACTCATGTAGGGGCAAACATAATAGACTTATAGGTCTTAGACGCCGCGCAGCAATCGCACACAATTTCATTGTAGCCCGTACACTTGTTAGGAGATTAGGACTAACCTTGGGTGCGGTGGCTGGAGAGCCCGCGCCAGCGGCGTGGTGCCGGGCGGCGAGCGCGCGTCTCGTGGCGCGGTAGTGCAAGCGGCGCAGCGCGCCCCCCGCGCCGCCGCCGCCCGCGCCGCCAGTGTCGGCCACCGGCGCCGGCGCAGGCAGCGCGGCCGGGCCGTCGCCGCGCGCTACCGTCATGCCGTCCTCACCACCTGCTGCCAACAATACTTCATCAGTACATAAATGAACTATCTAATTCCGATAGCTGTCCATCACACGTTTGACGTGTAACTAGGGCATGCAATTCGTGTATTCGAGTATTCAAATTATTCGAGTATTCGCCCATATTTACTACTCGAATACTACCAGCATTAGTATTCGAGTTATTCGAATAGTTTGATTACATTACTAATACCTATATCGTGTGAATTCAAGACAAAATACGCTTTTTCTATGATCACAATCTTTATTGTAAGTACATGAAACGCAATATTTTTGAAATTTAATTTGTTATTCTCATATTTTAATGCGAAAGTAATTATGGGATAATATAGGTTTGGTGGTTTCCGGAAGAGTACAATAGGACCACTCCAACTCTTCCCGTGGATGTCGTACAAGGCGACTAAGGGAATACATTATAAAACATCAACCAGGCCTCCCCAACCCGTCTGGCCAGCGCGGGGAGTGTAGGCCAAATCCTCCGTCTGTCTCCGGCAGATGAGAGAGGGTTGTGCTCCTGCAGTGGAGGCAACAGTAACCTGATGATGACTCAGGTTACTGTTGTCTCCACTGCAGGAGCAAACAGTGAGCATTTTAAACAGTCAATAATAGCAGAGAGATAGTTACCAGCGGCGAGTTCAGGAGAAGGTCGAGATGGCAGGATTTTGGGAGCTTGATGATGCCCATCCGCCTGAAACAAACGATACAATTATAGCGTCGTTTCTCCTTCCATTTGCAAACTGGAGAGGGAAACTTCTGTAAATTAAGTAACTATAAGATTTTGGGTACCTTCTGATCCCCCCAAACCTCTTCTCCCATGTCTTCTCCATCAATTTTTGCGATCGTTACCAATTACGTCCTCCTCGGACAACCTCTAGCTGTAGTTCCTTCCACATTCGCACTGTATATTACTTTTGTCACTCTTCTTTCACTCATACGCCCTGAATGTCCAAACCAACGCAACATACCCTTCTCTACCTTCGTTACTACCAGCCTAAACACGTCCACTGCTGAACACAAGTCTCCCCAATAGAAGGACACTTGTGGTGGGCTGTCCATTGGGGGATTTGACATAATCAGCCCACCTAGCAGGTGGATTGGTGATCGCAGAAATAAAGATTGAGCTACGCACAGGGGAGAAGTAGATTTTCGGTATCATTATAATTTTCTGTTAGAAGCCAGAGAATAAGTAAGACTGAAAAACCTTTTGTTGGAAAATGAATATTATTCCATAAATGAATTTTCTAAAAAAATTAATTTAATTTGTGATAAATTAATACCAAGTGTATTATAAATTTTTTATTTTAATATTATATACTGACATGGATAGTATGTTATATACTGTGACATTATTTGAATTGTTGACACTGTAATTTATACACTATTTTATTTTATGAGGATCCCTTTTACCATATTAGAATGACATGTAAAATTGAATTTTTAAGATGTAAAAGTGAAATAAATAAATCTAATCTAATCTAAGAGTACTTTTGCAAAGTAATGATCTTAATATACACAGGAGAACGCTGCTGCCCGTCCCTGGTGCACTACCTTGGTCGTTTTGTTGCCACATGAAGACTGGGGGTGGCCCGAATCTAAGCGGAGCTATTCGTTACTACATCTTTTTTCAGACCACGTATTACTCACTCAGCCACGTATTTTCATTCCTGTATTTCCCCAGATTTAAATGCCATTTACTCTTTCAGTGTGGTTTCCGGTGGAGTAGAATAGGACCACTCCAACTCTTCCCGTGGATGTCGTACAAGGCGACTAAGGGAATACATTATAAAACATCAATCAGGCCTCCCCAACCCGTCTGGCCAGCGCGGGGAGTGTAGGCCAAATCCTCCGTCTGTCTCCGGCAGATGAGAGAGGGTTGTGCTCCTGCATTGGAGACACAAATAACCTGATGATGACTCTTTCAGTATGTATTTTACTTCCAGCGTTTATCAAAGCTTTGTATTTTGCAGCCAGCGAAAATACAGTACATCTAAAAGGTTGGGTGCTAAGTGCACTCTTTCGCTTCCAAATTGGTTTTATTAAGTTACTATGGGGTGCGAGTGCGGCGATCTCCGTACTCTTTGTGGGGCGGGGTAAAACATAAGCGACAGCGAATAGCGACGAGGTGGGACTGTCCAACGCTGGGACACTGGATACGGCTACACGCAGTCAAGTAAGCATGTGCCCTCGATTGGAAAGCTATTATTATTATTAATATTATATTCTTTATTAACATAAATTTTACAAAAAAAACGGCATAACATAAAAGTGTACAAAGGTGGACTTATCTCTATAAGAGATCTCTTCCAGCCAACCTTCACTGTGGGAAAAGCTAAAACAAGCGGTAGGTCAAAAAGAATAAAAATAAAATGTGCATGGATATTGAAATTTTATAATAAGATATTGTACTATACATAGAATTAATGAGTAGGTATAGCTATTGATATATACTAATATAAGTTACTAAGTAAAGTACATACATAATAATATATATAACACTAAATATTATAATTACAACTATACATATTATATACTATATCACGGCAAGTATCTATCCTCAGCTAAGCTATCCTGTATATATTTCACTAGCTTTTGCCCGCGGCTTCGTCCGCGTAGGTTTCGATATTTACACATCTTGATTTTCAAAATAGATATAATTTTTGGTTTCCCGTAGGAATGAGATGTTTTTTCGGGATAAAAATTATCCTATGTCCTATTCCAGCACCTAACACAGATCTCGAAAAAACATCCCATCCCTACGGGAAATACATAATAATTTGTGATAAGTTAAGTTGTCCACGCAGACGAAGTCACGGGCAGCCGCTAGTAATATTATAAATGCGAAATTTTGGATGTTTGGATGTTTGTTACTCAATCACGCTTCAACCACTGGACGGATCGTGATAAAACTTGGCACACATATAGGTTAGGTCCTGGAATAGGACATAGGATAGTTTTTACCACGAAAAAACAACTCATTCATACGGGAAATACGTAATAATTTACGATGTTAAGTTCTCCTTCGGACGAAGTCCCGGGCAAAAGCTAGTACTAAATATTACCACGTAAATTAGAGACACTCACCTCCCCTTACGTACTACTACTATAGGAGCACCAGCCTGTCCGTTCACGTTTGTGTGTGCGTAAATTATTGTAGGGCTGCTCCACCGAGCGCGTGAACATAGTCGATCGAGAGAGGGACACTGTCAAGAATATAAATGCTTCTCTTTTTAACTTAAGCGTCGATCTCTCGGAGCACGGCGGGCGGCGGTAGCCTACTATCTATAGTACTGGTACTATCATATCAGTATAGCCTAAAAAATAAATAGATAAGGGGATTTCTGGAGTTTTTTCGTTTCCTTTGAGCACCGGCAGGGGATTTCTGAACAAGAAGTCCAAAAATCCCCTTCGCAGGGGATTTTGGCAGGAGATTATTGAAATATTTTGTCGTTTGGTATAGTATTCTGACCTAAAGAAGGTGGCCGGAAGCGGCTGGATGCGGAGGGCGGAGGACCGGGTGCGGTGGCGTTCATTGGGGAAGGTCTATGTCCAGCAGTGGACGGCTAAAGGCTGACATGATGATGATAGTATTCTGTACCTTTTTACGGAACTCTAAAAAGTCAGTTGCGCATAAATCATGATCACTTCAAAGGTCAGTTATGGCCACCGCGCCCCTAACCAGGTCAGTCGGCGCCACAGTGACCCAGTACCACGGGGCCTTGAGCCCACTGGCGGTGCGGGTCGGGGGTTCGTTATAATCGCGTTATCGCGACTAAGGGACCCTTTCAAGGGTTATTGGGAGGTGAGGGTTGGCGCTTTCGTGTCAGCATAAAATAAGGATGTATTGAAAGGTTTTATAGCTATACTAGTGGTGTTCCGCGACTTCTACCGCGTTGAAATGATCGTTTTAGTCAGTATATTTCCTTCCTAGTCAGCGCAACCTACAATTTCTCTGGCATAATATTTTCTACGCAAAGGTTGTCTGAAAGAAATTGCCTTTTCCCACTGGGGTCAGACAACTTTGTACAAGTTGGTCCCGGTCTGGATGGTATATTTGTGAACTGTACTATCCTCGTTTAATTCCCACAGCACAGGAGAAAATCCTAGTTTGGGATTAGACAAGTGTATGTAATATTTATTATAATTAAGTTATCATCATCATCAGCTTTGAATGAGTCCACTGCTGGACATAGGCCTCTCCCAAGGTGCGCCGTTGAACCCGATTTTTAGATTAATTTGATTAATTTGTAGATTAAGTTATAAAGAAAATATTTCTCGTGATTTCTTGTCGATACTAATTTATCTACAATTTAAAGAAAAACGATTGTCACAGGGCAGTGTTTGTATATAGGTAATACCTAGTCACCTTGGCAGAGCCGTACGCTCTGCCAAGTATCAGCTGGCTGCTCAGGACGCGGTTGAGCGTCGTGCCCGAAGGCTCATTGGCGACGATGCTCTGGTAAATACCAAGTCACAGAGCCTCAAACATCGTCGCAGTGTGGCCTGGCTTAGATGCCATTTATTTCTTGAAAAATAATCCTTTAGTGAAAATTAAATTTGACGATTTGTATGTACCTGTCGGGTTTATTGGGCTTGATATATGTTCAGGGGGCAATACAATGTCAGACATGTCACGAGTACGCCGCCGTCATACCTAATAAAACGTCATTTTTGCTTTCGAGCGTAGCGATTGCGATAAAGGTAATTTATAGGTACATACATGATCTTAAAAATACATCACGGTTCCAGTATAAATTTGCCCAAGGGTGTAGCTTGCAATATTCTATAGGTAATCTAATTTGTACAATGTCAATATGTTAATTTTAGATTTCCCATTAACTAAATACTTTTCATTCTGGAATAATCCAGTTCAGTAATATCAACAATAAATTTATTAAATATAAATATTTAATAGTTAACTTTTTCATTAATTAAATAGTGCAGTTGCTAAACTATAGCATGCCTATTTGGGTAAGTGGCTTATTTTTTTAGATTAACAGTAAACGTGTTGATTAAAGATATTTTCGCAGATTTGTTTAAACTTTGACACAAAAATATTGACGTCATATGTTTTCGGCTTACACTATTAATAGGACCGTGGGTCCACCGACCGTAACGTGGATAATTTAAGTATTATATTATTAGAATTATAACATTATAAAACATCAATCAGGCCTCCCCAACCCGTCTGGCCAGCGCGGGGAGTGTAGGGCAAATCCTCCGTCTGACTCCGGCAGATGAGAGAGGGTTGTGCTCCTGCAGTGGAGACAAAAATAACCTGATGATAATATTATTATAATTACTGTTATACAGAATTCATTGCATACAGACAATTCAAACTGTTAGCATATATGCTACATCTCCGGGATCCGCAGTTGCGTGGAACAGAGCGATTGTTTGGTTCGATCCATCTAGTAAGGGAACGTACCCAAAATACGTAAAACATTTTTTTTTTAATTTACTTCCTCCACTCCCCGAAGAAAAAAAAATAAAAAAAAAATTAAGGGGATTTCTGATTTTTTTTCCAGAAATCCCCTTAGCGTTTCCTTTGAGCATAGGCAGGGGATTTCTGGACAAAAATTCCAGAAATCCCCTTAAGAGGATTTTTGCAGGGGATTATTGGCCTCCTTGGTGACCACCTTTATTGCACAAATCTTAAAAGTAAATACAGTAACAAATTTTGTGTACAAAGGCGAGCTTATCTTTAAAAGAGATCTCTTCCAGCCAACCTTACAGGGTGTGAGACAAGGCACTAAGAGCGAGGGGGCAAAAAGTGCATAATATACTACATAATAACTAAATACTGAAACTACTTTACACATATATATATAGTAAATACTTATAATAAACATACATAAAGACATACATATCATATTATACTGAGTGAGACAGATTTTTTTATTATTACAGTCTTCTTAACTAGCAGTTATTTCTACGAATATTATCTGACTTCTTTTATTTCACCTGCAATACTCTGTCGCTATCTCTTACTTATGTTCCTTCTAAAAGGTTGCCTGGAAGAGATCGCTCTAAGCGACAAGACCGCCTGTGTACACTCTCCAAAAGTCTGTACCTGTTTTTATTACTGTTGAGCAGCTGTGGGCTGAAATAATTTGCTGAAAATAGAACCCAGGTGTTTATAATAGCTCAAGACAAAACTGACGTATAAAAAACAAAAGACTTGTATCAAAAAGGAAATATAAATCTGCCAGTACGAAATAAATTATAATAAATAAATATGTGGGGACATTTCACACACGGCCACCTCACCCCAAACTAGGCAGAGCCTGTAATATGGGTATCAGACAGCTGATATACATACATAAATACATAATATAATATATAAATAACATCCAGTCACAAGGCAAACACAAGTGCTCATCACACAAATGTTTGCCCTGGGCGGGATTCGAACCCGCAACCCCGAGCTTCGCAGGCAGGTGTACTGCCGACTAGGCTACGGGGCCGAAACAATTACCATTCTTATTTTTATTTTATTATTATTTGTATTTTTTTCTTATTTTTATTCTTTTTTTTTATATGTTGTTAATACTACCCCGCAACGTGTGCCCATCACTCAATAAAACTATTTTTCTTTCTTTCTTTTCTTTTCTTAATTTGTGTGCAATAAAGTGTTTTATCTAGAGATCCATCTGAATATGCCCACAGCTGATTTCGTGACAGTGTTTGGCTTTGTAAGCGATAACAGAGTACGTTAACTAGAATTCCTGTTGGCGACAGTGATGGGCGAACTATCGAATAGTTCCCACGTCAAAACTTACATAATGATGTGGGTTGTCCACGGTTATGGCAACTCGGGAGGAGTTAGAAATTGAAATTGCACGTTAGCGCGTGCAAGGGGGTGTAGCAACATCGGGTTCTCGTAACGCCAACCTCACCTAAGTAGAAAAGGCTCCAGGGAGGCACTTGAAGGTTTCATCAGGGATCGCAATTAGGTAGTGAAAATATGGCACGGAAGTTAATATATAGACATTGCTTTTCAAGGTTTTCTTTTTTACTGCTTAAATGAAATCCCCTGAATCTTTGTAGTACTAATTAAAAAGTCTGTAATATCTACTCCTTGTCTGCACCGGGTGCGACTGAAAATCAGCGCCTAGCACCTTACTAGGTCTAGGCATATGCTGAGTCGTTTGCCCTTTTGCTGCCGTGGCACACGCATTTTAATTTTTTTTCTCTCTCTCTCTCTCTTTTTCTTTCCTTCTTTTTTTCTTTCTATTCCAAAATATTTGTATTTTATTTTACTGGAAATCGGGAGGTGAAAGATGCATACATAACTTTTTTACTATTTATCCTTTTATTTCAGATAAATATTACATAAAATAGTTGCTTATTTGGATATTTGGATGTTTGGATATTTGGATGTTTGGATATTTGGATATTTGGATGTTTGGATGTTTGGATGTTTGGTTGTTTGGTTGTTTGGTTGTTTGGATGTTTGTTACTCAATCACGCTTCAACCACTGGACGGATCATAATGAAACTTTGCACACGTTGGGTCCTGGCATACGGGAAAACATAATAATTTGTGATTTTAAATTGTCCACGCGGACGAAGTCGTGGGCAACTGCTAGTATTTAATAATTTTCATCTTTATTTAATTCTGTAGTCCACCCGAGTGGAGCCGCGGGCACAGGTAGTTATTTTTTTAATAAATCTCGAAAAAAATCCCGGAGTATCCATATTAACATGAACATATCGTCGTCCATCATACATTCACATATCTCAAATATTTGTAAATGTTTTCACTGTTGGACAAACTAAAAAAAATATCCCGGAATCCAACAAGATTAGATTAGATTAGATTAGAATTATTTATTTCACTTTTACATCTTAAAAATTCAATTTTACATGTCATTCTAATATGGTAAAAGGGATCGTCATAAAATAAAATAATGCATAAATTAATTACAAGGGTTGATATTTGAACGAGACATCTGAAATAATATTTTATTATTGTGAGATCACCCCCTGATTCATTAGCCCCGAGCTCGCTGTTAACTGAAGCACTTTAAGGCACTGTATCCATTTCCTCTCGCCGGGAGCCCTGCGGGGGCCCCGTGGGGCTCCGCGTTAATATTCATGGGCCTATTAATGCGCCCCGGGGGCTGAAACCAATCCGATTCAATGAACATCGTTTAGCTACGTCCCCATCGTAATCTGTTTACAGGCTCTATTAGAGGCGAGGGAAGTTTGTAGGTTTCGTTTGATGTGATAATGTCAAATAGTGATGACTTTACCGACGGGAGAGACGCGCATATGACAGGGACAAACACAGAAATCCTCTCAGATAGAATGGTACAGCAGGCGTCACACGTGTGCCAATAATCTGCAATATATTGCATAAACTATTAAACGCTTTTCGCGCCGAGTCATGAATAGAATAGAATAGGTCATTTATTCATAGCTACGACGCACACATACATGAGAAATAAACAGAACAGAATTAATAAATTACAATTTAAAAATAAAAATAATCTAGGTATGTATCGCAGCAACAACATACAAATGGGCTTCCATTTCTGTGGACATTACTGTAATTTATATATTGTAAAACTTTGTATGTATGTAAACGCTTTATTGTACTAAAAATAACAACAACAACAATAATAAAATAGGAATTAAACTGTGTACAAAGGCGGACTTATCCCACTTAGGGATCACTTTGTTGAATAATAATAAAAAAAACGGTGCTGACTCAGTATAATGCTGCAGCACGCTACGCAGCCGTGTGGTTTCCGGTAGAGTAGAACAGGACCACTCCAACTCTGCCCGTGGATGTCGTACAACGCGACTGAGGGAATACATTATAAAACATCAATCAGGCCTCCCCAACCCGTCTGGCGAGCGTGGGGAGTGTAGGCCAAATCCTCCGTCTGTCTCCGGCATATGAGAGAGTGTTGTTCTCCTGCAGTGGAGACAAAAATATCCTGAGGGTGGGTGGGTGACGCTACGCAAACTCCAGCGCCCATGGTCGGGTAAACATCGACAAAAAATCTGCAAAAATACCATATTGCACGGTTTCTATCTACATAACTGCATCTCCTTACTAGAAATAAGTCAGCGAGGCATGAAAGGTGCGCGGGAGGGGCGCGCTGTGTCTGAAAATCGGCACGCGCGAGACTTAAGTAATCAAATATAACCGTTCTATTTTAATAGGGTTTCTGTGGGGACCAACCACTTATAGGGTGGAGTTCTAACCAGGGATTCTGGGTTGAAATCAAACACTGTAGCAAAGGACTTTAAGCTTCTTCGGTTACATTGTGCGGTCTCAGCACGACCTGGAGAGGCTCATAATTCTGGGACAAGTGGAGGGCAGGCGGGCCAGAGGACGAGCTCCGACGAGATGGTCAGACCCGGTGAGGATGGCGGATCATTATATGAAGCAGTGCGGCTGGCCAATGACCGCTATGCGTGGAGGCGCATTTTATACGGTCGCGATCCTCAGCAGTGAGGGAACGACAGAGAAGAAGAAGAAAAAGAAGCATCGGGATAATATCCAATATACTGTACGTAAACCTTCGTGAACACTTTACAATAATTTCACAGAAAAGGTAGACACGATAGATTATTGTGGACTCAACGAACAAGCGCGTAAAACGGAAACAAACAATGAAACGTGTCTTTGCCGACATCTTGCAAAAGAGAGAGAGAGAGAGAGAGCGAATGAGAGAGAGTGAAAGAGACTAGAGCGTTATGTTTTGACGACCTCCGTGGCGGAACGGGTAGCTCTCGGACTGCCACGCCGGAGGTTGCGGGTTCGAATCCCGCTAGGGGCTCTGATCATCTTATTAGATACCATATTATCGTCGACGAAACATTAAACTGGAGTAGTTTAGTAGACGGATGTTTCAGCTTCCCAAACTCAGTGTTCAATCTAGCAAATGGTGTATTTAAAAACTTTGAAATTCAATGACTCTCTCCATAGACCAAACAAAATGGTTACAGTCACAAAGAAAAAAATACAGGCTTTTTTCAACGATCTCTATGTACTACTAGATGGAGCGTTCCAAACAATCGCTCTGTTCCACGCAAGTAGCCACAACTCTTTCTCATTCACAATGAAACTTGTGCAGTTACTACGCAGAACATTTAATTATTACTAAATATTGACGCTACGGGTAAATAATGTCAATATTTAGTAAATAACTGCACAAGTTTCATTGTGAATGTGAAAGAGTTGTGGCTACTTGCGTGGAACAGAGCGATTGTTTGGATCGCTCCATCTGGTAGTACATAGAGATCGTTGCCCGTATGTGTTACTAATTGTGGGGTATCATCAAACGCCTGATTATAAAACACAGCAATTACATATTTTAACAGTATTTAGTCACGAGATTTTGGCAGAGAATCTATTCCAATAATAAAACTGTAACTGGTCTATGTCTGTACATGGGAGATATTGTAGAAAAATTAGAATAAGGGGTCTTTATAGGGCCAATAGAAGACAAAATAATTGATTTTACAATTTTTGTCTGTCTGTCTGTCTGTATGTATGGTTGTTACCTCACGCAAACACTACTGAATGAAATTTGATGCAGTTTTCACAGTTGTCTTGCTGGAGGTCTAACTTAAAACCTGGTGCATGTTTCATCTTGATACGCCATTTCGACCCTGAGATATTAATAAAGTAAATTTTTCTAGAAGCCATTATATGTGGCCCGCCCACTGCCACTTTAGCTTGCTAATCCTTTCGGCTATGTCAGTGACTTTCGTCGGATCTCCGAGTTTTACATGGTTTAGCGGACAAGGTTCTTTGACGTTATACCAAGTTTAAAAATCAAAAACAAACCTCCACACCTTCGCACTTATAATTAGTTTGAAGTTAGACTTTAAATTTATATTTTTTGTGTTATATTCCCAGGCTGGTCCACGCCTCCGGAGACCTCAGGGCTGGCGCCTACCTCGCACAACGTGTAAGCCTGGCAATCCAGCGAGGTAATAGCTCCAGCGTCCTAGGGACTATGCCTCACCACGAGGGGTTGGACGGCGTATACCTGTTGTAAATAATTGATTTTCTTATAATTACTGTATTTTTAAGTGAATAAATAAAACTTTCAGACAGAAAGTAAGACTTCCCAATCAAAGTTAAGGAAAAATAAAATTAAGGACGTGTTCAAAACTTGTTTGAAATAGTCATTGCGGTTGGAAGAATTTACTTTCCAGGACTTAGGGAGAAAGTCATAAAAACAAAAGTTTCAGATTAACCACGTGCCATTTTATAACACGAAGACAATGGTCAATTCATTAGACACCAAATAAAAGTAATAAATTTTTATTTTAATATTATATACTGACATAGACAGTATGTTATATATGACATTGGGCTCGACTCTGAAGGCACAACGTTAAAATTTGACAGCACTAAAGCTGTTGCTACCTTATCACACAGTATTATGAAGATAAAGACGCAACTAATTTTAGCGCTGTCAAATTTTAAATGTGTGCCTTCAGAATCGGGCCCAATATTTGAATTGTTGACATTGTAATTTATATTTTGTACATTATTTTATTTTATGACGATCCCTTTTATTTTATTAGAATGAAATTTTTAAGATGTAAAAGTGAAATAAATAAATCTAAACTAATCTTATCACCTAAGGAGGTAGAGTAAAGGATGTCCAAAATCGCATGTGTATCGCCCCCCGAGCAGAGCCGGATAAACCATGTCGGGGCCCCTAGGCAATGCACATGTCGGGGCCCTGTACAGTCTAACTTCCTGAAATATAGTCGGAGCCACAATGCAATGCTCCGCACGCGTGGACTACTCACTTTCAATCCGACTACGACTCCGACCCCGAAGCCCACGCCTACGCCTCTTTTCACTCTAAGAAACATTTTCAAAAAAGACTCGGGGGGCCGGGCGGAGGCAGTTGCTATATATTGACATTTACTAAATATTGACATTATTTACCCGTAACGTCAATATTTAGTAATAATTAAATGTTCTGCGTAGTAACTGCACAAGTTTCATTGTGAATGTGAAAGAGTTGTGGCTACTTGCGTGGAACAGAGCGATTGTTTGGAACGCTCCATCTAGTAGTACGTAGAGATCGTTGGCTCCAAACAACTCGACCCTTTTTCACACGATACAAAGCGATTCCCAAATCTTTGATTCCCATTGTAGAACACTTCAGGCAGAAAGGTAAAGATTAACAACGCTTGTCAACAGTTCCTCAAGTGTGGACCACTCGGTTTTCACAAACAGTATTTCGGATAATTCACTTCAGAATATCCGATGTTGGAACGACACTAGGCGACACTCCCAGCTCCACCCAAGCAATTTATAAAAACGTGATGATGTCACTGTGGATTCACATTCTTTAAAGGATATGATTCGTAACGAGGAGATCCGACGAAGAACGAAAGTCACCGACATAGCCGAAATGATTAGCAAGCTGAAGTGGCAGTGGGCGGGCCACATATGCCGCAGAACCGACGGCCGTTGGGGCAGACGAGTTCTGGAGTGGAGACCGCGGATCGGCACTCGCAGGGTGGGACGCCCCGCCGCCAGGTGGACCGACGACCTGAAGAAGGTGGCCGGTAGCGGCTGGATGCGGAGGGCAGAGGACCGGGTGTGGTGGCGTTCATTGGGGAAGACCTATGTCCAGCAGTGGACTTCTAGGGGCTGATATGATGATGTCACTGTGGGACGTGACAGCTTTATCTGCATAAATGTACATTGACCCCTTCTGTAACAAGAATTCGATATCTGCATACTGCCAGCCGTGCATGTATGTGCCTTATCAATCGTTATCATAGATATAGTGAATTGAATAGTGTACCGTACACTGTAGTACGCTATCTGCATAAAAGTACATCGACCCCTTCTATTTGTAGCAAGAGGTTATATGAGGTTACGTGTGGTTTCCGGTAGAGTAGAATAGGACCACTCCAACTCTTCCCGTGGATGTTGTACAAGGCGACTGAGGGAATACATTATAAAACATCAATCAGGCCTCCCCAACCCGTCTGGCCAGCGCGGGGAGTATAGGCCAAATGCTCCGTCTGTCTCCGGCAGATGAGAGAGGGTTGTGCTCCTGCAGTGGAGACAAAAATAACCTGATGATGAATGTCACATCCAGATGGTTCCACAGAGGATCCTTCACTTCCACTACCGTCGGAAGCTTCTTCACCAGCCACCTGATATCACTGCTTGATATCGCAAGAAATATACAAACAGACTTCCATATTTCTAATACCTATAAATTTGTACTTTTTATGTCCGAAAGGAAGTTCAGATATCTTTATTTTTCATTTCAATAGCTTTCCTGCTCAGGGGTCGGTGGGGGGTTGTATACAGAGTGAGTTTGTTTATTTGTGGCATTGTTACTCGTGTTGGCTTAAGGTTCGTTTACCGACGCCACTCGAAGGGGCTCCAACGCGCCAGCTCGTCAGGCGTGTTTATTCGTGAATTAGGGTTAAACTACATACAATCGAGCGCTTTCACGACAATACGCTCTTCTCCATTTGAGGAACAAATGGATACGACAGGTCGATGCGACCACACGGATGCCACAGGTCGTAATATCTATCGCTGGCTTGTCAAGCACGCGTTTTACAGTTTGGACGAATTTTATACATTTCAATGGGAAAAGAAGAATACGAATGTATTTTTATTTATTTTTAATTTGAAGAATTTGTTGATAAAATTATTATTGACATTGAATTTTTTTAAGTCTTATTTAATTTTAATATTATTAATTTCAATTTACATTATGACATGAATATTTTAATTTGACATATAGTATAATGAAAATGATGAATAAAGTATTTGTGTTTGTATTCCAGCTGGGGTGACGTCACGCCAGCTCTTCAATACCAACTTGTACCTCTTGATCTAATTAAGTACTAAACCTAAAATTTGTTAACATAATATGTAGCACATATTGGGTACTAAATACTGCTTGACTCAGAATACTGAAATTCGACTTAGTTCGACACACCGCACAGATGGTTAAAAAAATATTTGTCAGCCCAAAAACTAGAACTAAATGCAGTATTTTTTCTGGTACACAGTAGTTTGAACTATAATAATGTGGGATTTAAGCCAAAATGTGTCATTTTAAAACATTCGACAACAGAAATACATTTTTTATTCCTCTAAAACTATTGGTTTTACTCTAAAAAATGTGCTAGCAATTAAGATTTTGATTCCTAAATGCATATATATTCAATTTATATCGCTGTGCGCCAATGCGGCTCGATCCATCGCTATCCATACAAATGAGCTGTTCCATACAAAACACGCCATGTGTGGCGAGCTAGTGGAGTTCAACCCTGTGTATACATTGTATTGAAGTGGAACAGTCTTAGGTGGCCTGTGATGGTAAATATTGTTTTGTTTTCTGGGATGTTACAAAAACAGTATACGAGTATAGTCATGCACCTCCTGCACGTACCATACAAGTAAGAGCCTGAGAACTGCAGCACATTCCAGACTCTTATCCCAAGCGACTCAGCAGAGTCCAGGTGGTCGATGACGTGGCCCCTCTTCGTGAGAGGCAAGCCATCATCAGGACTGTGCAACATGTCTTTCTGTTAGCACGTCTGACTCTTTAGTTAAGTTAGGTTTAATTCATTATAATTAAATAGTTTAATTAACTTTTAATCAGTATTTTTAAAAGCTTTCCAAGCTCCCGTAATGATACGTTATTATTGCATTAATGTTTTAATTAAGCAAGGATAGAACAATTCATAAATGTAACATCCAGACCAATTTCGGTCCCCATCCCCCTTCCATCACCGGACTACCAGGCGTGGTGAGGGACTTCATCCTTATGTAGTAGACACACCACGCTCTCGCACGAAGCGTTTTGTTTCCTCCTTCATAATGCGAACTGCTAAGGAACGGAACTCCCTACCAGCTTGGGTATTTCCGAACTAGTACAATTTGGATCTTTTAAAACGAAGAATCAATAAAGGCATCTTCTGGGTAAGCGCGCTCCACCTTCCACTTACCATCAAGTGAGATTGAGACCAAAACCTGACTATATGTATGGTTTTTTTTTCTAAATAACTTTATTACGTGATAATAAATAGCTACTTAAATAACTGTTTTAATTATAAATTTAATATAATAGTCATGTAACAAGGTTCTGATAGTTGCCTATCCGGTGCTGTCCAGACGAGTCACGGGTATACGGTCCCGGCTTACACAGTTATCGCTACTACAATCCCACTATCCTTCCGTAATAGCGGTATCCCATACCTACCCTATACACCTTACCCATACCCCCATCTCCTGTCTCCCTCGCCCCGATCCCTGTCCCATCCGCCAACCCTAGGTCTGCCGTGCCGATGGATGCGTGTCCAGGGGCTAGCCTGGTCGTAAGCGTGCCGACATCCCGGAGCTGGGTGAACTCCGGGCAGTATTAGCCTTACCGAGTCATGCGGGGCTCTGATGAGGTGGACAATTATTTCCCTAGCTAATCGTGGTACCTCAACAAAGCAGCGATGTTGTTCGCAACACATCACGTCAAGGGGTATCACGGGGCGAAAAGCGGGCGAAGGAAAGCCACGTTAGATTGCGCATAGTGGCAATAATTATAATAATAATATGTCAGACATTCACACCAATTACCCAGTCCCAAATTAGGCAGAGCCTGTGTTATGGTTACTGGATAACGGATAAACATACTTAAATAAATATATAAACATCCAAGACTTGGGTACAAACATTCATATTCATCATACGAACATTTGCCCCTAGCGGGATTCGAACCCGCAACCTCCGGCGTGGCAGGCCGAGAGCTACCCGTTCCGCCACGGAGGTCGTCAATACATATCTCTCTCATATCTCATCGTCTCTGACTACCCCTCTTTGACCAAGGCGTAAGCATTATGTATGTGTATGTATATAATATACATAAATCCATAATGCTCACGCTTTGGTCCCAGAGGGCGATACTGATTTTATTTTTACTTTTAGAGAAAATCATAGCTCGATGAAAAGCTTTTCTTTTTAATAAATCACTAGTCTGAAAATCTCAATTTCACACTCTGCTGGCTCGAAGCAAGCGAATTAATCTGTTTATAATCCAAACTAACACAACTCAATTATATGGGGATTGCAAATAGAGGCGGAGTCAATAAATTGTACGCTCACTACGCAGTAGTACACGCGAGGGGGGGGGGGGGGGTATTAAGGGGCTCAGGAGATAAGGGGGGGTCGGAGCTTTGGAGTGCTCTGACTTTAGACGTGGCCCAAGTCCCAGGGGAATGAGAGTTCACTGCAACTGGAAACTGGAAAAAAGTGGAGATTGTATCTCTCTTTCTTAGGTTAGAAGTTATCGTTGTCGCTGGTAGGTTGGCAGAAATCTCTGGAAGAGATAAACTTTATCATCAGGTTATTTTTGTCTCCACTGCAGGAGCACAACCCTCTCTCATCTGCCGGAGACAGACGGAGGATTTGGCCTACACTCCCCGCGCTGGCCAGACGGGTTGGGGAGGCCTGATTGATGTTTTATAATGTATTCTCTTAGTCGCCTTGTACACATCCACGGGAAGAGTTGGAGTGGTCCTATTCTGCTCTACCGGAAACCACACGGCATAATTTAAATAGATAGAGATAAACTTCACCTTTCGTAAATGTTCTTTTTTCTTTTGTGTGTGTTCAATTAAGAGATAAATAAAAACAGACTGAAGTATGCAAAAATAAACTCATGGGTCGTTATAAATCGTCGGTGGTTTTCTGTGCAAACAATTATGGCTTTGCAGTTCTAAACTCTATTGACGCAAATCTTTAAACACATTACACTGAACATGAAACCTTAGCTTACCCCAACAAAGTTCAATTTCCTTTCACACTCGGTTGCAATCAGAGTCTGGTCAAAGTCAAAGTCAAAATCATTTATTGCATATGAGTACACTTGGTACATTTATACACGTCATTTTTTTATCGACTACCGCTTTCTAGGTGTTAGCGCTGTGAAGAAGAAACGGCGCAACAAACTTCACGCAACACATCTTTTTTTTTTCTGGAATCTGACAGTTCTCGTGCATATAAAATGGAGTGCGATTCGGACATAAAACTCTTACAAACACTTTCGATGATACGTTATTATTGCATTAATATTCATATTCATATTATTTATTGGTACTAATCGTACATTGTCAAAAACATTACAATCAATGGAACACTTAGTTAAGCTACTATCATAACAAATAAAAAATATATAGTAAATAAAATTCATACATTCACAATCACAATTATTTCATTAGCATATGAGATGTCAAAGAGCTATTGAATTTCATGTTAAAGTCAAATGTCATAATAAATTTAATTTAAAAGTCAGTGTAATCATCATAATATTTTAATTAGACAAGGATACAATTCATAAATATAACATCCAGACCGGGACCAGTTTCGGTCCCCAGCCCCCTTCCATCACCGGAATACCAGGCGTGGGGAAGGACTTCATCCTTATGTAGTAGACATACCACGCTCTCGCACGAAGCGTTTTGCTTTCTCTTTCATAATGCGAACTGCTAAGGAATGGAACTCCCTGCCAGCTTGGGTATTTACGAACTAGTATAATTTGGATCTTTTTAAACGAGGAATGAATATAGGCATCTTCTGGGTAAGCGCTTTTCTTTCACTTACCATCAGGTGAGATTAAGACCAAGTATAAACCCATCGGTAATAATAAAAATACTGTACAATTTACCAAGATGCAAAAGAGGCGGTAATACACGAATATACATATATCATTATCTATCTTAGGGGACCAGGAAGACCTGGCGACACTTCGACCCTTCAGGATCTTTTGTGCCAAACCCCTGTCCACCGACGGTGCCCCAAGCCGATTTGGTGGACTTCAAATACGCCTTAGAATTTCTTCTTTAGCATATGCAGGTTTCCTATACACGAAATGGTTAAGTAAATCAAAGATCGCTTAGAAATCGCTTCCGCCTATACCTGACACCGCGCTCTCACCTCTGTGAGACGACATTTTTACACCCAGTTAGCTTCTAATGATATTCTTCAACTCATCGGTCGAGAGTTGGGCTCGAGCGGATTTATTGAAAGAGCTTGCTTTAGTGCGATTTGGTTAGTTCACAGCATCTTGATGACAAGTCGACTCTGTTGGATCTTTTGTGACATCCCTTATCTATACCTATAATAAAACTGTAACTGGTCTATGTCTGTACATGGGAGATATTGTAGAAAAATTAGAATAAGGGGTCTTTATAGGGCCAATAGAAGCCAAAATTTTTGTCGGTTTGTCTGTATGTATGTTTGTTACCTCATCACGCAAAAACAACTGAATGAAATTTGATGCAGTTTTCACTGTTGTCTCGCTGGAGGTCTAACTTAAAATCTGGTGCATGTTTCATCTTAATACGCCACTTAGAACCTGAGATATTAATAAAGTTTTCTAGAAGCCATTATAACAAAGAAGTATTATTATGTGTGAATATTGATACAATTCATATTGCGATTGGTTTGTACTATAGTTGGAGCGGGAATGGGAGTGGGTGTAGGCGTGGGAGTGGGCGTATGAGTGGGATTGGGATCGGGATCAGGATCGGGAGTCTGAGTGGTAGTGGGATAGGGAGCGAGAGTGGGAACGGGAGCGGATTCTGTAGTCCGCGCGAGCGGAGCCGCGGGCACAGCTAGTGTTTAGATATGGACAGGAATTCCCAAGAGTCCGCTGCAAAAAAGGTATCATGCAGCTAAGAGGTAGGAAGCCTGCGATCCTTGCGTGCGTCACTCCAGCTCGGACCAAGTCGAGTTTCAGTAATCTGATCCAGGAAGGATTTAGTACCATACAGCTGTTGCCCGCAATTTCGTCCGCGTGGACAACTTATTTTTTTTTTTCTCGAACTGACATTGCTATTGGCCCTGAAGGCCTTCACAGCTTCACCGGAGGGAGAGCGAGCGCAGGTGCGCTCGGCTCAGTTAGCTGGCGCAGAGGGCGCTCAGCGCTAATTTTAGGGGGGTGCAACTGGCCTAAGGGCGCCCATGGGGCACGGACCTCGGCTTAGGACGTTGCTGTGAGTCTGTATAGTCAGGGAGAATGGACAACTAAACATCACACATTATTATGTATTTCCCGTAGGAATGGAATATTTTTTCGGGATAAAAACCTTCCTATATCCTATTCCAGGACCTTACCTATATGTGTACCAAGTTTCATTACGATACATCCAGTGGTTGTAGCGTGATTGAGTAACAAACATCCATACATACTTACAAACTTTCGCGTTTATAATATTAGTAGGATATATACTCGTCTATATGTGGTATATGTGGCCCGCCCATAGCCACTTCAGCTTGCTGATCCTTTCGGCTATATCGGTGACCTTCGTTCTCCGTCGGATCTCCTCAATACGAATCATATCCTTCAAAGAAACCCCTACACATAGCCATCTCCATAGTTCGCACAACCCTCTCTCATCTGCCGGAGACAGACGGAGGATTTGCCCTACACTCCCCGCGCTGGCCAGACAGGTTGGGGAGGCCTGACTGATGTTTTGTAATGTATTCCCTTAGTCGCCTTGTACGACATCCACGGGAAGAGTTGGAGTGGTCCTATTCTACTCTACCGGAAACCACACGGCAAAGACAGGCAGGACGCACTGATATTGTCTTTAAACATTATGGAATAGGCGACGTGAAGACTTGACGCAGTTTTCCAAATGCTGCCCGGCCCAACTGAATTCCTCTGTCAGCTTCCCTATCGAAATTGTTCCTCATCATCATCAGGTTATTTTTGTCTCCACTGCAGGAGCACAACCCTCTCTCATCTGCCGGAGACAGACGGAGGATTTGGCCTACACTCCCCGCGCTGGCCAGACGGGTTGGGGAGACCTAATTGATGTTTTGTAATGTATTCCCTTAGTCTCCTTGTACGACATCCACGGGAAGAGTTGGAGTGGTCCTATTCTACTCTACCGGAAACCACACGGCAAAGACAGGCAGGACGCACTGATATTGTCTTTAAACATTATCGAATAGGCGACGTGAAGACTTGACGCAGTTTTCCAAATGCTGCCCAGCCCAACTGGATTCCTCTGTCAGCTTCCCTATCGAAATTGTTCCTACCCAACTGTATTGTCCTGAACAATTTTGATATTGACATTATCGACGATCACCGGTCTTAGGTCGACGTGTGAGTTGGAAACGACTTTCGTCTTGCCCACGTTCATCCTATGAGGTCGTCTGGAAGAGCATTTAGGCTGTTAAACATTTCCTCGAGGTCCTGCAGCGACTCTGCTATCAAAACTATGTCTTCTGCAAATCGAAGGTGTGAGATGTGCTCGCCGATTCAACCATGAACGTGCAGTTTTTGAATTGCTGTGTTCAACATGTTATCTAGTAACCATAGCACAGGCTCTGCCTAGTTTGGGACTGGATAATTGGTGTGAATGTCTGAGATATTTATATTTAACAAAGTGCTTCGACTTAAGGTACTCCACAAACTGGAGTTACCTAAATACATTTTTTTTTGTTTAATCTTAATAAAAATACATTACGTTCGATTAAATCTACCCGGGTTGCTTTGCGAGCAGTAAATTAGGTTATACCCCATTTAATATAATGTATGTTACCTTACATGACCTCATTTCCTTTTAACAACCCTATTATTTAATGCTTCCATGATCCGCGTACCCTACCCAGCACTAGGACTATAGCATAGAATCCTACTAATATCATAAATGCGATAGTTTGGATAAATGGATGTTTGGATATTTGGTTAGGTTAGAAAAGGTTGATGAATGTGAGTGAGGCTAGTGAGGTGTGTCAGGATCGCGCAAAGTGGCACATCGTCTCTGCCTACCACTCTGGGATTAAGGCGTGAGCATTATGTATGTATGTATGTGTGTGTGTGTGTGTGTGTGTGTGTGTGTGTGTGTGTGTGTGTGTGTGTGTGTATGTATGTATGTATGTATGTATGTGGATACTTGGATGTTTGTTACTCAATCTCGCTTCAACCACTGGACGGATAGTGATGAAATTTGACAAACATATAGGTTAGTCCTGGAATAGGACATAGGATAGTTTATATCCTGAAAAATCATCCCATTCCTACGGGAAATACATAATAATTTGTGGTGTTAAATTGTCCACGCGGACGAAGTCGCGGGCAACAGCTAGTAAGTAATAAGACAAGTACATCAGAGCTTCTTTACATAGTACATACATAATGCTCACGCCTTAGTCCCAAAGGGGTAACAGAGACGATGTATACTCAACCTAATGTCGCAAAGCGGCTTTCCTTCACCCGTTTTTCGCCCCCCGTTTAACGTCCCCCGCAAAACAGAGCAGGTTACAGCGCTCTATAAGTTAGAAATAGAAGCACTTATGGTGTTGGGTATGACGTTGTCTCTTTCTTGATCGACTATGTTCGCGTGCTGGGTGCAGTAGCTCTGCAACAATTTATTTACGGTGCGGTCCCGATTGAGTAACAAACATCATATCCAAACTTTCGCATTGCCGGGAACCACATGGCAAAGCCGGGAATATAATATTTATTTATTTTATTTAAAAACTTTAGTGCACAGTTAGTACAAAAGGCGAACATAATGCCAATATGGTATGGTATGGTATGGTATGGTATGGTATGATATGGAATGGTATGGTATGGTATGGTATGGTATGGTATGGTATTCTCTATTGGTATGAAATATGTTCTTCAACTCGACGAACATAGACCACTGCCCTCCCAACTGAACACCCCCATCTCAACACCCAGTAACAGGGCTATTAATACGATATGGGGCGCACAATGATATTGCAGGATGCTCACTGGAGCGGCGATAACAGCGTTGGCCGGCTGACCGCGCGCCGCCGGTTCGATCCCGGCCCGGCACCGCGTCACGTGACCCACATACCAAACTGTACCTACGTCACGCCTCGACGAGCTTCAAGGTGACAGCTTATATTATTATCAGGATAACAAAATCTGGATCCATATCCGGACAAAAATTCCAGAAATCCCCTTAAGGGGATTTTTGGCAGGGGATTATTGGAATAAGCCAAACAAAGGCTTATACAACTACGGGCGGCAGCCTATGGCAGTAGACTATGGGTACATAGACTTGTCTTTCATTCATTCATCATCATATCAGCTCTTTGACGTCCACTCCTGGACATAGGCCTTCCCAATGAATGCCACCACACCCGGTCCTCCGGCCTCCACATCCGGCCGCTTCCGGCCACCTTCTTCAGGTCACCTGCCTGCGCATGCCGATCCGCTTGACTTGCCTTCATCATCATCAGGTTATTTGTGTCTCCACTGCAGGAGCACAACCCTCTCTCATCTGCCGGAGACAGACGGAGGATTTGGCCCACACTCCCCGCGCTGGCCAGACGGGGAGGGGAGGCCTGATTGACGTTTTATAATGTATTATTCCCTTCTACGACATCCACGGGCAGAGTTGGAGTGGTCCTATTCTACTCTACCGGAAACCACACGGCAATGACTTGCCGTAATGAGTTGTTTTTCCCAATAAATCTGCTAGTTTAAAGGCAAGAGGAAGTAATTCATTTGATAAATTGTGATAAATTTAAAGCGTAGTTGTTAGGCATGCGGGTTCCCTTATATCTCCAAGGTATTTGATAAAAGTTAACTAAACTTCCTGGGCCTTATTTATTAAAATAGCACAGCTGATTTTTATTACTACTAGCTGTTGCCCGCGACTTCGTTCGCGGGGACAACTTAACATCACAAATTATTACGTATTTCCCGTAGGAATGCGATGTTTTTTCTGGATAAAAACTATCCTATGTCCTATTCCAGGTCCTAACCTATATGTGTGCCAAGTTTCATCCCGATCCGTTCAGTGGTTGAAGCGTGATTGAGTAACAAACATCCAAGCATCCAAATATCCAAACTTTCATATTTATAATATTAGTCGGACTAGCTGTGCCCGCGGCTCCGCTTGCGTAGACTACGGACCCCTATCTTCCAACCTCCCCCCCCCCCCACTTTCCCCTACCACCTACCTATCTCCGAAACGTAGTTCTCACTCATCGCAATACGAATTCCGTCGAGCAACACCATACACTTCTTTGTTGTATACTAATGCGAGTTTTCGAAAACTATAAATTCGTATAACTTTTGATTGACAGCACCGATTGCAATGAAATAAAGCCTATATGTTACACCGAATTAAGCACTATGTTTTTGAAAAGTCCACCGAAATGGGTTTAGTGATGCGTGCTCAAACAAACAGATAAACAGACAAAAATTCCAATAATTTTTTTTCCTCAATCCTTAGAGCCAATGAAATTTTTTTGGCAAATATTTTCAATGTACAGACACGCGAAGTTTACGTTTTAATTTATATGATTCATTCTTTATATGCCCTGATGTTTTTTTTTATAATTTTGATTCTTGACATTGTCCCTCTCTCGATCGACTATGTTCACGCGCTGGGTGCAGCAGCCCTACAATGATTAACGCACACACACAAACGTGAACATACAGGCTGGTGCTTCTGTACCAAAGTAACTGCACAAAAAAAATTGGAAAAAATTTACATAAATTTTCAAGGTAGAGAAGAGTATGTTGCGTTGGTTTGGACATTTAGAGCGTATGAGTGAAAGAAGAGTGACAAAAGTAATATACAGTGCGAATGTGGAAAGAACTACAGCTAGAGGTCATCCTAGGAGGACGTTCAAGGATCAAATTAGTAACGTCCTCAAAAAGGCTGAGGACCGCAGTGAGAAGAATAAAAGGAGGTGCATGAAAAGGTTGATGGATGTGAGTGAGGTGGGTCAGGATCGCGTAGTGGCGATTCATCGCATCTGCCTACCCTTCTGGGACTAAAGCATGAGCATTATGTAAGGATGTATAAAAGATCAAAACCAACACCTCGTTCTTTTACCACCTCTGGAAATCATCATCAGGTTATTTTTGTCTCCACTGCAGGAGCACAAACCTCTCTCATCTGCCGGAGACAGACGGAGGATTTGGCCTACACTCCCCGCGCTGGCCAGACGGGTTGGGGAGGCCTGGTTGACGTTTTATAATGTATTCCCTCAGTCGCCTTGTACGACATCCACGGGAAGAGTTGGAGTGGTCCTATTCTACTCTACCGGAAACCACACGGCAGTCTATACCTCTGGAAATAATCTGTCGCTTCTTTTTTCGCTCGAGCAGCCTTCACTCGCATCTGCACCGAAAAATATGTGAAGCGGACGAACGGAGCTCAAATAGTTTACAGCACAAAGCGATGGCGGAGAATATCCAACATTCACACGACGAGAGGGAAATTCGAGGACATTTTTTCAGGTTTTTAGCTACAGCGTTGAATACAACAGCTGCGTCGAATTTTATAGGATAAGTTACGTTTACAAGCGAAATACAACAAAATATTGAATAGTATACAGGGTGTAAGGGACGGTCTTCCGAAAACTTTAACCATGGCTTCAGACCATCACCCTGAACATCGTACAGCAAGAATTTTTCGCCGGAAATAAAAAAAAAACTTCGACTCACCATACAAATTTTACAAATGACATGCCAGATTTGTATGAAGAGTCGATTTTTTTTTTTATTTCCGGCAAAAAATTCTTGCTGTACGATGTTCAGGGTGATGGTCTGAAGCCATGGTTAAAGTTTTCGGAAGACCGTCCCTTACACCCTTTATATTTTTTATATTTAGTAAATAATTAAATGTTCTGAGCAGTAACTGCACAAGTTTCAAAGTGAATGTGAACGAGTTGCGGCTCCTTGCGTGGAACAGAGCGATTGTTTGGAACGCTCCATCTAGTAGAACATAGAGATAGTTGAATGAAGTGAAAAAATATTTAAGGCAGGCTCAAAATGACTTAGCTTCCAGAGCTATAAAACACATTTTAAAAAATCTAACTCAAAGACTATAGTGTTACCACGCTCAGAATCGAATCGATTTCATATGCCAGTATTTAGAACTAACACGCACTGCGAATTTATTCCCAGAATTCTGTGACATGGAAGTCGTATGAAGCTGAAAAAAATCCGCAACCAAACCTGAGTTTTGCTGCCATCGAAATAGACCATCAAAGTAGTACATAGAGATCATTGTTTGCTGCAGATTTCACCGCGCCACGGGAAAAATCCGCGCGGAAAAAATCGCTGCGAATAAATTCGCAGTGAGTAGATACTATTTCAATATCGCAAAGAGTGTTTAATGTCCCGCTATTCGAGCTATATGAAAAAGATGACAGTCCATGTGCGACTGGAAGATGTAGCATCAATGATACGAGTAATGAGTGGCCACTAATGAAATGGAAATAATGACATAATGACATTTGATGGATCACCGCGGCGTCGCCGGGGCTGCTCCCTTATATCGACCACGCATTACTTGCTTTTACGTTATCGGAGTATTGGCTTGATAATACGTTTTGCGGAATCGTGATCGGACGAGGATCGAACATAGGCATTGGCTTCTGTAGAGTCATCATCAGGTTATTTTTGTCTCCACTGCAGGAGCACAACCCTCTCTGATCTGCCGGAGACAGACGGAGGATTTGGCCTACACTCCCCGCGCTGGCCAGACGGGTTGGGGAGACCTGATTGATGTTTCATAATGTGTTCCCTCAGTCGCCTTATACGACATCCACGGGAAGAGTTGGAGTGGTCCTATTCTGCTGTACCGGAAACCACACGGCAACGGACACTAATAGACTAGGTATAGAAGCCACACTCCCCTCGCGTTGTCCACAATAACAGTACGTCTGGTAGTACGCTTTTTGTTGGTTCAAGCGGACATTTTTAAATGAAATTGACTCAATAATCACAATCACAATCATCTTTAGGTAATAATACACACACACACACAAAGTCAAAGTCAAAATCATTTATTGCATATGAGTACACTTGGTACATTTATACACGTCATTTTTTTATCGACTACCGCTTCCTAGGTGTCACACACACACACACACAATCACTAGACTGTAATATAAATATATTGTAAATCCGTTATTGGCAGTAAGAACTATAAATTAGAATAATACTGTTATACTAAGTGCTGTGGATTTTGTGATTTAAAAAAAATTGTAGCATCTCATGACAATTATATACAATTTGCTTAATCATGTAAGGGAACGTACCCAAACTACGTGACCCGTATAGGGGGGGGGGGGGGGGGGGGGTCGTCAAAATACCACGCTTGGTCACAGGGGCGGGAGGGGGGGCTTAGGTTTTCGTCACGTAGTAAATGTCCTCGAGGAAAATCTTGCGCTTTTCGAGCTATATTCGAATATGGCGCGCTGCTAAACGCTTTTTAAACTCACAGATGGCAACACTAACGCTCATGTCGTACTTGTAATTATAAAATTAGATTTTTTTTCAACTTTCTGTTTGCAAAAAATGGTTTACTACTATTCATGAATTACTACGTGGAAACTAGAGGAGGCAGGGGGGGGGGGGGGCCTGGCCTATACTACGGGTTGTTACTGGGGGGAGGGGGATTATAAAAATGGATCACGTAGTTTGGGTACGTTCCCTTAGCTAGCGAGGCAAAATAGATGGGTAGTCCCGAAAATCATCAGATATAGGCGTGATACACAGACCGCTTTATGTCAAGATGCTGTTAAGCAGGACTTGGCACCGCGGCTCGGCCCCAGAGCCTCGCTGGCATAAGTCTCGGCGCCCCGTGCCAAACGACACTTTTACATTGTAACCCAGCTCTCTATCCAGTATAATCACTGATCGGAATAGGTTGAGCTATTCCGGTTCAGTGACCTCAAAAGTACATGTTAAAGAACATGCCTCCAGGGTAACGGAAATTTAACGGAAATTTACTATAATCTTTGAAGAAATTATGTAAAACAAGCTGTTGCCCGCGACTTCGTCCGCGTGGCCAATTTAACATCACAATTTATTAAGTATTTCCCGTAGGAATGGGATGTTTTTTCGGGATAAAAACTATCCTATGTCTTATTAAAGGACCTAACCTATATGTGTGCCAAGTTTCATCCCGATCCGTCCAGTGGTTGAAGCGTGTGGACATATCCAGGACAAAAAAACGGTACCTACTTTCATATATATATATATATATATATATATATATATATATATATATATATATATGTATATGCAAATACATTAGTATGAACATTTGATGAAATCAAATGAAAAATGAATGTGTATTTTTTTAGATAAACACATAATTGAAAAAAATACTTTTCATAAGGGTTTAAACATATTATTCGTACGACATAAGCTATAAGTATGTTACTTGTCAGTGTAAGTAAATTAAATTCACATGCTCAGGATTTTCAAATTTCAAACAGCAATTTGCTTAAATTTGTTTGTACAAATCGGTTCTTGTTTGGTTTTGGTACACCCTGTATTTTGACAGCACTTCACCTCATATATTCAACCGAAATGAATTTGCAGAATCGCTAGTGTGGCCATGGCCTCAACTCTCAATTCCGGACACAGTCCTGATTATTACAAATACTTGATTTCATAAAAACTAAGAGAAAAAAATTATAATAGACTAGTACATAAGATTCAGACAATATGCAATGCAGACTGAAAATATTTACTCTATCTAAGCTTCCATTAGCCATTCAATTGAGTGGCTGATTTAAAATTTGGATTTAATATATCAATTCGAGGTTTTTGCTACATTTAGACATACATACATACATAATGCTCACGCCTTGGTCCCAGAGGGGTAGGTAGAGACGATGGATCGCCACTTTGCGCGATCCTGACACACCTCACTAGCCTCACTCACATTCATCAACCTTTACATGCACCTCCTTTTATTATTCTCACTGCGGACCCCAGCTTAGACATTTAGTCATTTATTTATTTATTTCAAATATTGAAACATTACAGATTATTATTACATTCATCATCATCATCAGGTTATTTTTGTCTCCACTGCAGGAGCATCACCCTCTCTCATCTGCCGGAGACAGACGGAGGATTTGGCCTACACTCCCCGCGCTGGCCAGACGGGTTGGGGAGGCCTGATTGATGTTTTATAATGTATTACCTCAGTCGCCTTGTACGACATCCACGGGAAGAGTTGGAGTGGTCCTATTCTACTCTACCGGAAACCACACGGCATTATTACATTGCGTTTCAATAACTTTTATGGTATCGACGAAACAGACATTCCTCTCTAGAGCATTCCCTCACATTCCGTCATCAGCCGTCCCATGCCGTCCACGAACACGTCATAGTATGTGACTGCATCTAATCATAAACATTTTTAAATTTTAAATTCGTATTAGGCAATTAGATAAAATGGTTGTGTTACCATCAAAGACTTCCTTACTTCACAAAAGTTTAGAAACCTCATATGTACAAATACCCAATACGATACGAAATATATCATCATCAGGTTATTTTTGTCTCCACTGCTGGAGCACAACCCTCTCTCATCTGCCGGAGACAGACGGAGGATTTGGCCTACACTCCCCGCGCTGGCCAGACGGGTTGGGGACTGACTGATGTTTCATAATGTACTCCCTTAGTCGCCTTGTACGACATCCACGGGAAGAGTTGGAGTGGCCCTATTCTACTCTACCGGAAACCACACGGCAAACGAAATATATACGAGGTTATATGAAATTTAATTAGGTATTTGCTTTTACAAAATGTCTGCGTCTGCCGCTAACATTTTTAATTTTGCATCAAAAGCAACTCGCTCCGGCATCGTTCTATGAAGTTAAAAATGCTCATTGACCCTGAAACCTGTTATCGATTTTCGAAGCTAATTTAAAAGTACATATCTATAAGCATATAAATAAATATACATTGCCTTTCTGACGGCAGCTGCTGAAAAGTTTCAGAAGTGACAGTTCAAAGGGCTGACATTAACCTCGCAAATCTTACGCGTAACTGAATTTCTTTGTCGTTGGCATCAAAAAGAAAGGGCAACATATTCTTTCAACCAAAAGTTATTTCCGCCTCAGTTTTACATACGACATGTGTGTGTTTATAAAAATTGACTGTTTCTGACTTGACAAAACTTTCTGTATACTATTATATTTCGGGGTTTGTGATTGTGAATTTAATGCAATAATCCAGTTTTAACTAGGTACTAAATTTTAATGCCGTGTGGTTTCCGGTAGAGTAGAATAGGACCACTCCAATTCTTCCCGTGGATGTCGTACAAGGCGACTAAGGGAATACATTATAAAACATCAATCAGGCCTCCCCAACCAGTCTGGCCAGCGCGGGGAGTGTAGGACAAATCCTCAGTCTGTCTCCGGCTGATGAGAGAGGGTTGTGCTCCTGCAGTGGAGACAAAAATAACCTGATGATGATGACTAAATTTTAGTGTAGCATTGCATTGGGCATTGCCAGAGAATTCTAATAAATAAAAACTTAAACTTCGCGTGTCTGTACATTGAAGAAGTTTACAACAAAAAATTGGAGGGTCTAAGGATAAGTAATAGAACATATTTCAATCATTTTTGAAATTTTTGTCTGTTTGTCTGTTAGCACGCACGCACGAATAACGCATCACTTGAAAACTACTGAACAGATTTTGATGGACTTTTCACAGAAACATAGCGCTTAACTCGGAGTAACACATATACTTTATTTCGTCACAATCGGTTTACTCAAAGTTATGGACATTTTTTTAGGTTTTAAATACATTAGTAGGTAAGGTTAGTATGCAATATAACAAGGAAATATAATAATAGGAGTGGGAGCGGGAGCCGGAGCCGGAGACGGAGCGGGAGCGGGAGCGGAAGCGAGAGCGGGAGCGGTAACGGAAGTGGAAAGGGGAGCGGATTCTCTAGACCACGCGAGCGGAACTCTTGGCTGCGCCTGTAGTAGTAGTAGGCAATTAAATCTATTTGCTTGTATGTAGTGTCGGGACATCGTCCTCTCTTTGTCGTCGCCAATTAGAGCTTGTTGCTTTATTGTCCGGTTTTGTACATCAAAGCTGGTGACCCTCGCGCACCTGAAGGTAACTCTTGGTTGGTCCTGTCTATTACCTCGTCATTATGCAAGTATTACTGCCGGTATCACGACGTGATCCACGCTTAATTATTCAAATGAAATTACTTTTTGCACCACTTGACGTGGCTCTGACGTGGCTCTGACGTGGCTCTGGAGACGGGCGGGTAATAACGTAGATTGAGGTCTTTGAGAGTTGTGGAAATGAGAAAAAGTTTCATCTTGGGTGAGAGTTTCATTCAGTAAAGAATATTACTTATAGATCGGCTGAATTTTAATTTCGCCGAAATCTGTAAATAAAGCTTTGTTCGACCCAATTAAAACGTAGAAAAATCCTACTAATATTATAAATGTGAAAGTTTGGATATTTGGATGTTCGTTACTCAATCACGCTTCAACCACTGGACGGATCGGTATGAAACTTAGCACACATATAAGTTAGGTCCTGGAATAGGATTGTTTTTATCCCATAAAACATCTTATTCCTACGAGAAATATTTAATAACTTGTAATGTTAAGTTGTCCACGCGGACGAAGTCGCGGGCAACAGCTAGCTTAGTATAATTTTTAACGACCAGGATGAAATATCTACGATAAAAACGGCTTATTCCAATAATCCCCTGCTAAAAATCTCCTTAAGGGGTATTTCTGGAATTTTTGTCCAGAAATCCCCTGCCGGAGCTCAAAGGAAACGCTAAGGGGATTTTTGAAAAAAAAAATCAGTAATTCCTTTATCTATTTATTTAAATTTTTTTTCTTTATAAACCACATAAATTTTTTTATAGAACAACTTTTACCAGTCTGGTAACACAAAATCTTTTTCCGGAATCTGAGCATACTAAATATTACTAAGTAAACGACATCCATCTCCTGCCAGTTTACCGTTGCCAGCAAAATAGAGCACGACTGGAAGTACGCGCTGAGAAATCGATACTATAAGTTAGAAAGAGAAGCACTTATGTTGTTGACGTATAACGTTGTCCCTCTCTTGATCGACATCGTTCGCGCACTGGATGCAGCAGCCCTACAATAATTTACGCACTCACACAGACAGTCCGGTCTGTTACCATATGTCCCATTAAACTAGAAGCGAACGCAGTCTCATTTACGTGTGAGCGGACGCAGTCCCATTTACGTGGGCGCGGACGCAGTCCCATTTACGTGTGAGCGGACACAGTCCCATTTACGTGGGAGCGGACGCAGTCCCATTTACGTGTGAGCGGACGCAGTCCCATTTACGTGTGAGCGGACGCAGTCCCATTTACGTGGGAGCGGACGCAGTCCCATTTACGTGGGAGCGGACGCAGTCCTATTTACGTGTGAGCGGACGCAGTCCCATTTACGTGGGAGCGGACGCAGTCCCATTTACGTGGGAGCGGACGCAGTCCCATTTATGTGGGAGGTGATGCAGTCTCCGTTACCTGGGAGGTGTGTGTAGTGTGGGTAGTACAGTATACTCACAGCGCGTGGCGGGAGTTCGTGGAAGTGTGTCTGGGGGGGGCGCGCGGCGGCGGGGGGGCGCGGGCGCGGGGCGGGGGGGTGGCGCGGACGACGCAGGCGGGCCAGGGCGCTCAGCAGCCCGTCCGTGGTCACGCACCGCCGCCGCCACCACGCATCTGCAATACAATCAACGTCACGTTACAGGTGGTCACTCGCGTACAACAGATGGCGCTGGTGGTCGATAAAATAGTTTTTAATTATTCCTGAAAGTTGGTAAACAAATCATAACTGAAAACTAAAATCTTTTCCTAACACACGTGACTGAATACACATCGTCCATACTATGAAAAATTGAAAGCATCAAATTAAAACTAGATAAGGTACATGTTTCCCCATGGCGGCGCCGCCGTTCCCACAGGCAGTGGCCTGTGCCTCTATGGATAATGCGGGACTCGCTGTCCCTAACCCACGCGATCACTGTTTATGTTTGTCTCCATGCTACGCCTATTGAATTAAGATACAATCATGTTGTTTTCGCACATTGCCCGCCACATGCGCTCGTAGCGACAAATTTTCTCGTCTGGACGAGTGAAGTATCGCATGACATAAATTTGATGTCACCTAGCCGAGCCACAAATTACAGTTTATTATGTTAGGTACTCGTTTCTTAATGTAATTTGTATAATGAATATTAGACTGTAAGCTAATTACACTTTTCACCAAAACACATTTGTAAAATTATAATTTGAGTGCTTAACAATGTTACAACTTTACTATAAAACTAGCTGTTGCCCGCGACTTCGTCCGCGCTGTAACATTAACAATTCATCATCAGGTTATTTTTGTCTCCACTGCAGGAGCACAACCCTCTCTCATCTGCCGGAGACATTCCCGCCTCCTCACCATTCTCCCCCCGCAACTCCTCTAAGCGAGGATCAACGGAGGTAACTGCAAAGACACCTACCAGCAAAGTGGTCAGGTTAGGTGTGGCCAAGATAAGCCTGGCCACCTAGTTGAACACCACGGACGTATTTAGCGCCTTTGTGACGCAGTGAGCTGTGGCGGAGTAGCAGAAGGCTACTTCGTATAGTAGTGCCAATAGTAGGCATGGCAAAAACGCTTAAACGCTCGGAAATTGTGACCAGATCTCCATAGTATACCGGACGGTCCACGCAATTTAAATCCGATAGCATGAGTTCACGTTCAGAGACAGACGGAGGATTTGGCCTATACTCCCCGCGCTGGCCAGACGGGTTGGGGAGGCCTGACTGATGTTTTATAATGTATTCCCTCAGTCGCCTTGTACGACATCCACGGGAAGAGTTGGAGTGGTCCTATTCTACTCTACCGGAAACCACACGGCTCTACAAATATTACTTTGTCTTAATTAACACTGTTACTTTGAAACGAGTATTACAGCTACAGTTCTCACTCATGAATTCTGAGCAAGTTGTTTAAACTTCGATCTGAATGTATATAATACAGATGTGTGCACTAGAATCAAATGTAGGTAACTAACTATCTTTTTGTTTCAAGTCGTAAAAATACAAAGAAACTAATAAATTAATCGTGGGGCATAGGAAACTATCTTTGTTTCAAGTCGTAAAACGGTTCTGAAACTAAGAAATTAATCGTGGGGCATTCGAGCGCACCTGTGACGGAGGCTGATTGGCGATTTGGTCCCAGACTCTAATAACAGTGAGTGATCCGCCAATGTAAAGGGGTAAAGATCTTATTCAGTAGAATAACAGTTACTATGGCGGAGAACCTCAGCTGTATTTTCAGCGTTACTACTATTAGTTGGTATTACATACACACATAATTCTCTGCCGTGTGGTTGGTTTCCGGTAGAGTAGAATAGGACCACTCCAGCTCTGCCCGTGGGTGTCGTACCAGGCGACTAAGGGAATACATTATAAAACATCAATCAGGCCTCCCCAACCCGTCTGGCCAGCGCGGGGAGTGTAGGCCAAATTCTCCGTCTGTCTCCGGCAGATGAGAGAGGGTTGTGCTCCTGCAGTGGAGACAAAAATAACCTGATGATGATGATGATGATGATGACATAATGCTCACGCCTTGGTCCCAGAGGGATAGGCGGAGATGATGTGTCGCCACTTTGCGCAATCCCATATCGCAAAGCGACTTTCCTTCGCCCGCTTTTCGCGTCGTGACAAGATCGCCGCCTCCATGTTGAGGTACCACGGTTAGCTAGGGAAATACTTGTGCTCCTCGTCTGAGCCCCGCATGACTCGGTGAGGTTAATAGTGCCCGGAGTTCGCCCAGCTCCGGGATGTCGGCACGCTTACGACCAGGCTAGCTCCTGGACACGCATCCATCGGCACGGCAGTCTATAGATTGGCGGACGGGACAGGGATCGGGGCGAGAGAGACAGGAAATGGGGGTATGGGTAAGGAGTATAGGGTAGGTATGGGATACCGCTATTACGGAAGGATAGTGGGACTGTAGTAGCGATAACTGTGTAAGCCGGGACCGCATACCCGTGACTCGTCTGGATAGCACCGGACAGGCAACTACCTCAACCAAGTCAAGACTTGTGGGTATTAAAAGGCCCATAACGCCGAAAATACAGCTGCAATTAGCCTACTTTAACTACTCGTATTGTTCTATTTAATAAGACCCTTTCATTGGCGTTTTTTCATTTCATACCTTTTGAAAAAGACGTGTATTTCTGTATGTTAAAATTGTCTAATAATCTGTCATAATATCTTTATCAAAACAAAGGCAGTATAAAAGCATATAAAAACCAGCCAGTAGCCAACACCTTTCATTAATTCCACACGTCATCATCATCATCATAAACAGCCTAAATACGTCCACTGCTGGACATAGGCCTCCCCAATAAAACAAATACCACTTTGGGTAAGTTGTCCGTTAGGGGGATTTGCAATAATCACCACGCTTGGCAGGCGGATTGGTGATCGCACACGGCTAAAGAAGATTCGTACCCACATCGAAAAACAATTTCCATGTCCATGGAGTGCTTGATGGCTCAGCATAGGTAGACTTGATGATTGTAATGAATAAGATAAATCAAAGGTAGGGCCCTGTGCCGTTGGGTTTGTTGCCACTTCTTCCCCTCGGTTATACAGGTGGGAGTGGAGTAGTTTTAGGCAGAATTTGACGTCAAAAAGATAATAATGTATTCCAATTTTGAAAATAAATATTTTGATTTTGATTCATGTATGTATGATATACATATATCATTTTCCATTCGACTTTAATACATTTACGTTGAAATATTCCAGAGTAAACATTGATATCATTACAGATATAGTGTAATCGGTGCACGTTGGTATTCGAGAGAGCGCCAAACCAGAGCTAACAATTATATTCGCGAGTACATTGTTACACGAACAGTGAACACCACACGCCTAGAGACAGAACTAGAAGATATAAATATAATTCCGCATTCTTACAATGGAGGTCTCTCCACAAGAACTCATCAAAATGAATGACATTTGTCCTAGTTTGTCCAGGTTTTAAAGTTTTGAAGTCACCGCTCACAAATAAATAAAAAGTTGATCTAATAAATAAAATCGTAAACTTCGCATGTCTGTACATTGATGACATTTGCAAAAAAAATTTGGGCGTCTAAGGATAAGCAACAGAACACATTTCGATCATTTTTGAAATTTTTGTCTGTTTGTCTGTGAGTTTGTGCACGCATTTAAAAACTACTGAACGGATTTTGATGCACTTTTAGTCTTTGTTTCATCGCAATCGGTTTACTCATTCAAAAGTTAGTTACAAAATGTCGTCAAATTCGGAAGTTCCCGAGGTGATATATTCAAGACAGACAAACATTAGGCAGATATGTGGTTGTTTAGGTAATATGCTCCACACACACACACACACACACACAAAATGTCCTTCATTTTTGGTGAGTTCGGGTGGAGGAACTACCATTACATTATAAAACATCAGTCGGGCCTCCCCAACCCGTCTGGCCAGCGCGGGGAGTGTAGGCCAAATCTTCCGTCTGTCTCCGGCAGATGAGAGAGGGTCGTGCTCCTGCAGTGGAGACAAAAATAACCTGATGATGATAATGCAACAACTACTAACATATAAAACCAATTCTATTCCAGCATACTTTATGGCCGCGCTCGCGACCGCAGCCAAATTGTAACAGTATTGTTTGCGGAGTCGCGTCCCAGGTGCGCAATCCGGGACTTACGTAACTCCAGAATTTACACATATATATGTTTTTATTCACATATGTTCACATACATATACAGTGAATTAGCTAAGTGCAAATTATGTGAGCTCAGAACTAAATAGTTTACCTAATTTAATATGTCAAAAGTTTTGACAATGACAAACATCTATACTTATAATAAAACTGTAACTGGTCTATGTCTGTACATGAGAGATATTTAAAAAAAAATGTATGAGGGGTCTTTATAGGGCCAATAGAAGCTAAAACAATTTTTTTAGATTTTGTTCTGTCTGTCTGTATGTATATATATTATCTTTGGTATGTATGTATGTTTGTTAACGCATCACGCAAAAACTACTGAATGAAATTTGATGCAATTTTCACAGTTGTCTTGCTGGTGGTGTAACTTAAAATCTGATGCATGTTTCATCTTGAAACGCCACTTAGAACCTGAGATATTAATAAAGTATTTTTTTCTAGAAGCCATTATATCGGATGATAATAAAACGACTGTTAATATTTCTTCCAGTAACTCTGTATCACATTTAGAAATCATTCATGAAAAAAACATCTCTTTTTTACGAAAATTTTGATAAAAAAAAATGCAATATTTCTTGAACGTACGAGTATGTTCATCATATGGGCGAGGTCAACAGCCGCGGCGCGGTAGGAGCCACCAGTAATACGCCCGTCGACGTAGTACCCACGAACGTGTTAAGAGAACTTTACTAATACTAAAAATACAGTTACAATTTAGTTTTTAGGTTTTTCCGAATACTTAATACAACTTTGTTTCACTTCTTAAAGAAGATAAAGTGCCATCAGAGTAAGTAAGAAAGATAATAAGTAGCGACCAACGATCTCTATGTACTACTAGATGGAGCGTTCCAAACAATCGCTCTGTTCCACGCAAGTAGCCACAACTCTTTCACATTCACAATAAAACTTGTGCAGTTACTACGCAGAACATTTAATTATTACTAAATATTGACGCTACGGTTAAATAATGTCAATATTCAGTAAATAATTAAATGTTCTGAGTAGTAACTGCACAAGTTTCATTGTGAATGTGAAAGAGTTGTGGCTACTTGCGTGGAACAGAGCGATTGTTTGGAACGCTCCATCTAGTAGTACATAGAGATCGTTGGTAGAGACCCTTCAGACACTGTTGCCGGTGGAGCCGACTCGATCTCTCTTCATTGTATCCAAAGATAACACTCAACAGTCCCTACTCTACTCATTCACCCAACGCGTTGTGATTGCGTAATGAACCGTATCGATATACATCAATCTTCCCTTGTATTTGATATACAAGGCAGTATGAAAAGGTTAGTCATCTTAAAGGCCATTTTTGCTTGTACACCAAGGCAAGAAACCACAGAAATCCAGATAGAATGGAAAAAGCGCGACACGCGTGCCAACCATGAGCAATATATTGCACCAAAAACGATCAAACGCTTACTCGTCGTGTCGAGTCAAGGGAACATCGACAAAAATCTGCAAAAATGCCAATATGCGCGATTTTTAACTGCATAACTCATACCCTCATACCCTCATACCCTCATACCCTCATACCCTCGTACCCTCATACCCTCGTACCCATGCTCACATTTAACACTCGATCCTATCTATATAGAACGTATGCATTCACTACCCCTAACCACACACACACACTCACACATACAACTCCACACTTCATGCACCCACACACACACACACACACAACATCCCAAACACTTAATTTTTTTATTGTTGTTTCATATCTTTTTTTTTCCTTTTCTTCTGAAACTTGTCCGTTCTTAATTTAATTATCTTATGTGAAAACCTGTTATTAGCTATTCTAAAATGTTATCGTATCCCTATTGTAATACTGCAAATGTTGTTTTTCCAAATAAAATAAAATAAAATAACTGTGACCGCGAGGGTGGCGGGAGAGGGGCGCTGTATCCGAAAATCGGCACGCGCGGAACTGAAGTAATCAAATGTCTATAATCATTCTTTCTTCTATCGCAACATGGTGAAGTACTGAATTTGAAAACGGAAGAACCTTTTCATTCCGTAATCGTACAGTTTAGTATATTCGAGGTATGAGGGTGTGACAATGAGTGGGCATCCGATACCTCCGATCCCACCATAATGTCAAACTACCCTCCTGTAACGTACTCCGGCGACCGCCGTCTCATCGCCGCAGTGCGTACCGAGCCGCGAGCGATACACGACACGATTACGGACTGCAGTGATTATCGATTGTGAATTCCCAGTTTTCTAGTGAGTGACTCTAGCCACCGTTGACACTGGCTAGATTATCGTATATGGACAATAACGAGCCCGTACGTCGAAGGAGCTGCGACAATAGCTGTGAGTACCTCCTCATCTCCTTTGTGACCCCTACCCCCCATTCATAGTCACAAGGTCATTCTCTATATTGTTTGGTTGGAGTTTTATCCAGTTAAATTAATCTTTTTTTTTGTTGACGGTAAGGAAATCTTAGTATAAACTAACCTGACTTCCTTGGGGGGAGGCAGGGTTTTGTGGGATTTTTACCCCCTCCACGGCCACCTCCAGTACATGTTGAGAGGCACCAGGATGTCCCACGGAACACACTGGATAGAAAATTAACCTAACCTATCTTATCTTATCTTCTTAGGGGGCCAGGAAGACCTGGCGACACTTCGACCCTTCAGGATCTTTTGTGCCAAACCCCTGACCACCAACGGTGCCCCAAGCCGATTTGGTGGACTTCACATAAGCCTCAGAATTTCGTCTTCGGCATATGCAGGTTTCCTTACGATGTTTTCCTTCACCGAAAAGCCTGTGGTGTTATAAATAAACCATACTTAAGTTTCGTAACCTAACCATGAAGTAAGAATAATCATTATATTTATAATTGAATATTATAAATACACATACAATATTATCCACCGAATAATGCGGGGCTCTGATGAGATGGACAATTATTTCCCTAGATAATCGTGGTACCTCAGCGGGGTATCACGGGGCGAAAAGCGGGCGAAGGAAAGCCGCATTGCGACATAAGATTGCGCAAAGTGGCGACACATCTAATTTTAACACACATTTAATTTTTATTTGTAATTCAAATTTTTGCGTGCCATATAATTATTATGGTAAAACATGTGAAACTGAAATTATTTATTGACATCTGTATGTACATACCATGTTTTGAGCAAATAAAATCTTACTTACTTACTTACTTACTTACTTACTTACTTACTTACATCGTCTCTGCCTACCCCTCTGGGACTAAGGCGTGAGCATTATGTATGTATATATTTATAATTATACTGAGTTTTAATGAGGAGGCCTCACTGCTGCGCGCTGGCCTCCCCAACCCGTCTGGCCAAAGGAGAGTGTAGGCCAAATCCTCCGTCTGTCCCCGGCAGATGAGAGAGGGTTGTGCTCCTGCAGTGGAGACAAAAATAACCTGATGATGATGATGAATGAGGAAGGGATGCGAAGAAGAACTAAGCTGTAATGGCAGTGGGCCAGTGGGCGGACCACATCTGTTGCAGAGGGGCACGAGGGCGGAGGCCTGGATTGGTGGCGTTCTTTGGGTAAAGCCATGTCCAACAGTGGATGTTGACAGAATATGGTGACGATGGCATAAAATACGTGTATAGGTAGTTATTGTCGCAGCTTCTCTATGTTCCGTATGTGACACACGGACTGACGTAGTTACGTTCTAGTTGTATGTATCTATTACTTATAATAAAACTGTAACTGGTCTATGTCTGTACATGAGAGATATTGTAGAAAAATGTGTATGAGGGGTCTTTGTAGGGCCAATAGAAGACAAAATATTTGTTTTTAGAATTTTTATCTGTCTGTATGTATGTTTGTTACCGCATCACGCAAAAACCACTGAATGAAATTTGATGCAGTTTTCCCAGTTGTCTTGCTGGTGGTCTAACTTAAAGCCTGGTGCATGTTTCATCTTGATACGCCACTTAGAACCTGAGATATTAATAAGATAATTTTTTCTAGAAGCCATTATATCGGATGATGATAAAACGACTGTTAATATTTCTTCCAGTTACTCAGTATCACATTTAGATATTATTCATGAAAAAAACATCTGTTTTTTACGAAAATTTTGATACAAAATTCAATATTTTTCGAACGTACGAGTATGTTCATCATATGGGCGAGGTCAACGGCCGTGGCGCGGCGAACGGCGCGGCGCGTATGGGATTGAGTAAAATTTAGTTTTTGGGGATGGGGTTGAGGTTGGGGTTAGGATTGGGATATTGAGTCTCGAGTCTGAGTGGGAGCGGAAGTAGAAGTGGGAAGAGAACTGGAGCGGAAGTGGGAACGGGGCGGATTCTGTAATACGCGAGCGGAGCCGCGGGCACAGAAAGTATGTAATATTATAGAAGAATTATTATAAAACAAGCAACTAAAAGCTGTGCATGGATATTAATAAAGTTGAATATAATGAAGTTGAAATTAATATAAGGCTGGGGCGCCACTCCAAGCTTATCACACCACCAGCCTACACAGAAGTACCATTTGTAAAGTGGTGGTGTAATGGCATTTATAAGACTCCTCCTCATACAACAATGTGTACGGGAGCCGAACAAATGAATGCATCTTGCCGCAAGTACTAAACGAATTACCAGAAAATTTGGTAGACGACATGCTGGGGGGCAATGCGTGAAAAGTAAAAGTTGCTATGAAGAGGTACCATCTGGTGAGACCTAGATGGTCTCCATTCAAATTATCAATAGAATAAGATTGTACAAGTAGCGACCACCATCCTACAAATAAACCCAGTGGTTTCAGTAGGATGCCCTAAGAAAAAATATATGTAGTATAATATATTTTATATAAAAAAAGGTAATGGTATTTGTTTTTTATATTGAGTGTTAGATTATTTTATTTTATATGATGTATTTAATTCAATTATACTATTTTTTGTTATACTGTTTGTATTTGTTCATTGTATATGTGTATTTTATGCCTGCAATGAAATTATTATGTTATTTTAAATTATTTGTCCCTCATGACCTCTTTTAATTTATCTATTTTACAATTTTTGTAAATGAATGGTTTTTAATAGAATGTTGTATTTATATAGTATAGGATTTAAATTTGTATCTCCCTTAAAAGAGGATCTAACTGGCGGAGACTACAAACATTATTTTTTAATAATATTGTTTAAAAAATAATTCAATGTTTTGTATGGATTTTACAATAAATGCTTGAGCTGTTATTTCTTAAATCAGAACATTATGAAAAATAATTTATTTGGTGTCATGAACAGTAGCATTTTCTAAGTTAGATATATTTTCACTTGGGACACAGATTAAAAGCCTATAAATACAATATTAAATTCAATAACCCTAATTTCACTCTCTTTACATCCGAAAATTGTGACAGGTAACTTTCCCACAAAATAATTGACGTCGGTAATTTTTCAAAAATCGGAGCCGGACATCTTTTTTTATAGGCACGTGTAGGTTGGATCATACATAAATAATACTACCGATTAAGTATGCCTTATTATTTCCGATTTCGAAACAGTTACAAGTAAATAAATCAGAGTGCAGACATACGATTATGGACAGTAGGGTATTTAATAAGTACCTATTTTAGCAACAGCATAAGTTTTGAACAAACAACGACGAAACACCCTACAAATAAACCCAGACAAATAAACAAAGTGATTTCAGTAGGATAGCTCAGGAAAAAAAACATATATAATATAATATAATATAATATAATATAATATAATATAATATAATATAATATAATATAATATAATATAATATAATATAATATAATATAATATAATATAATATAATATAATATAATATAATATAATATAATATAATATAATATAATATAATATAATATAATATAATATAATATAATATAATATAATATAATATAATATAATGTAGTAATGTATTGCGTAAACCAATTTTAAACAGGAAGGTAAAAGATTTTCATTAGATCTGGATGAAAAAGAATTCGTTTTTTTTAAATGCTTACGCAATTATATACCCCATACACTAGTAAAATATTGAGTTCGAATTAAGTTATACCCTGTTGTCGCAACGCATGTTCTTTTCTGTTAAATTTGATAACGTCGTGATTGCAAATTGTGTTCTAAAAATTCAAGTTTCAAATTAATAAATTATAGTGCAGCTGGCCGCTGCAAGTGGAGCCCCGCCCAAAGGACTTTATTACAATATACGTCAGCGGCTCGTTCGCATTGCAAAGCAGCTTATGTATTATGCATTCAAATGAAAATCTACTATTCTGCCTACCGCACGGCCGCCGCGTCGAGACTATCGCCATATCACAGACTCAGCTGTGGTCAGCGGCAATTCTGTTTAATGCCTGCACAGATACACACTCGGTGATGACTCGAGTAGGTAGTAACTATGTTGGATAGTAACTTTGTAAGTTCGGGCTTGTAACAATGTAAAAAAGTCTGGGCTAGTTCCTACTGCAGGCAGGTTTCGTGAATCTTTTGCCAACAAGCAATCAGGGCATTATAAAACATCAATCAGGCCTCCCCAACCCGTCTGGCCAGCGCGGGGAGTGTAGGCCGAATACTCCGTCTGTCTCCGGCAGATGAGAGAGGGTTGTGCTCCTGCAGTGGAGACAAAAATAACCTGATGAATCAGGGTCAATCTTCCCGTCGGTGGCGACTAAGGGATTGCACCACGGAGGCCAGCGGCTTTCTCCTGTTTTTATTTATTCCTCATGGGTTTGTGCTTGACCTCAATTGAGATTGTAAAATGAACTGATGGTAACTGACGATGAGGCCTAAAGCCTTCTCACCTAGAAGAAAGACTTCATTCTTCCTATAAAAAGATCCAAATTGTACTTGTTTGGAAATACCGAAGCTGGTAGGGAGTTCCATTCCTTAGCAGTTCGCATTATGAAAGAGGAAGCAAAACGCTTCGTGCGAGAGCGTGGTATGTCTACTATATAAGGATGAAGTCCCTCCCCACGCCTGGTAGTCCAGTGATGGAAGGGGGATGGGGGAATCAAATCATGCAATTCCTGGGCATACTCCCTACCAAAGGCATTGATAATTCCAAACTTACAATATGTGTATTTGCAAATATCCAAGTTTCAGTAATAAAGTCAGTGCGCCCTGCCTCTCATGACCTACGGTGCAGAAACGTGGACACTGACAGTGGGCCTGATCCACAAGTATCAAGTCGCTCAGCGAGCTATGGAGAGGGATATGCTCGGCGTATCATTTAAGGATATGATTCGTAATGAAGAGATCCGACGAAGAACGAAGGTAATCGACATAGCCGAAAAGATTAGCAAGCTGAAGGTGGCAGGAAGTGGAGACCACGGATTGGCACGCGCAGGGTGGGACGCCCCGCCGCGAGATGGACCGACGACCTAAAGAAGGTGGCCGGAAGCGGCTGGATGCGGAGGACCGGGTGTGCTGTCGTTCATTGGGGAAGGCCTATGTCCAGCAGTGGACGTCTAAAGGCTGACATGAGTAATAAGGTCACTCGACCTTCCATCTTACAAACAAATCTAACAGTACAGACATACAGTTTTAATAAGCTAGCATTATGTAATTTCAACATCCTGCCTTGAAATTACGAAACTTGCACTAACATCAATATGTATCTCTTGTATGTTTGTTTGTACGCGCCAGCACGTAAAAACTACTAAGACAGATGGGATGGAGTTGTCAGAAAACGTAGAGCTTCATTGAAGTAACAATTATCTAGTCTTCATTTCAACAAAAGATATACGCCTTTCAAGTTTTCAAATATTCATTTATGAATATTTGCTTCAACTCAATGCACTACAAGTTCTTGATTAATATACGTCATTGAAACATTTGGAATAAGGGAAGCAGGTGGGAAGAAGGAGGGAGAGAAAAAGGGGGAATGATTTCATTCACGTCGCCTATTCCACAATGCTTAAAGACAAAAGTCTTTAATCAGTGCGTCCTGCCTGTCATGACTTACGGTGCAGAAACGTGGACACTGACGGTGGGCCTGATCCATAAGTTCCAAGTCGCTCAGCGGGCTATGGAGAGGGCTATGCTCGGGGTTTCTTTGAAAGATATGATTCGTAATGAGGAGATCCGACGAAGAACGAAACTCACCGACATAGCTGAAAGGATTAGTAAGCTGAAGTGGCAGTGGGCGGGCCACATCTGTCGCAGAACCGACGGCCGTTGGGGCAGACGAGTTCTGGAGTGGAGACCGCGGATCGGCACTCGAAGGGTAGGACGCCCCGCCGCCAGGTGGACCGACGACCTAAAGAAGGTGGCCGGTAGCGGCTGGATGCGGAGGGCAGAGGACCGGGTGTGGTGGCGTTCATTGGGGAAGGCCTATGTCCAGCAGTGGACGTCTAAGGGCTGATATGATGATGATGATGATGATTTCATTTAGACTCTGCAGCTCTGACTACACCATCTACCCAATTTTTTATTGTCTTTAGTCAAAAATCTCTATGTAGATGGAGCGTTCCAAACAATCGCTCTGTTCCACGCAAGTAGCCACAACTCTTTCACATTCACAATGTAACTTGTGCAGTTACTACGCAGAACACTTAATTATTACTAAATATTGACGCTACGGTTAAATAATGTCATTGTGCATTGTATTGTATAATAAATACATACATACCATATTATGCTGAGTGAGACTCTACTAGGTATGAACTCCTAGGTGTGACTTCGAACGTAAGAGTATACTTAGAAGAGCATGCGAAGTCGCGGGCAAAGCTAGTGTATAAATTGATTACACATAGGTACCTAACAGGAAACTAGAGACGAAACAATGGATGCTTCAGAAAAACACGGTTTCCCCCAACGACACGTTACACTTGTATACCTGCATAGGATGGTTGGTATGCGATCATGGTTGGTAAATAAAATCCTACTAATATTATAAATGTGAAAGTTTGTATGATTGAGTATCACGCTTCAACCACTGAACGGATCGTGATGAAACTTGGCACACATATAGGTTAGGTCCTGGAGTAGGACATAGGACAGTTTTTATCCAGAAAAAACGTCCCATTCTTACGGGAAATACATAAGATTAGATTAGATTTATTTATTTCACTTTTACATCTTCAAAATTCAATTTATGTGTCATTCTAATATGCTAAAAGGGATCGTCATAGTATATAACATACTGTCTATGTCAGTATATAATATTAAAATAAAAAATTTAAAATACACTTGGTATTAAATTATCACAAATTAAATTCATAAATACATAATAATTTGTGATGTTAAGTGGTCCACGCGGACGAAGTCGCGGGCAACAGCTAGTGGTTAATTTAACCGCCGTTGGATGAGTTCTGAATCCGAGAGTGCTTAGCGTGGTGACTGATGACGTCATACGAGTACTGAGTCATGAAAAATCCAAAGGCAATTGGTGTATTCCACAAGGTCATGAATTGATGTTAAATATGGACTAGTTATGTGAAATTGCCGTGTGGTTTCCGGTATAGTAGAACAGAACCACTCCAACTCTTCCCGTGGATGTCGTACAAGGCGACTGAGGGAACACATTATAAAACGTCAATCAGGCCTCCCCAACCCGTCTGGCCAGCGCGGGGAGTGTAGGCCAAATGCTCCGTCTGTCTCCGGCAGATGAGAGAGGGTTGTGCTCCTGCAGTGGAGACAAAAATAACCTGATGATGATGATGTGAAATTACGAGCATGTCTTTCTTATTTTCCTTCTGAAAGGTTGCCTGGAAGAGATCGCTTAAAGCGATAAGGCCGCCTTTGTACACTTTCCAAAAATCTGTACCTATTTTATTGTTATCCTTAATTTGTGTGCAATAAAGAGTTTAACTATCTATATATCTACATATAGAATACAATTGTCTAATCCCTAACTAGGATCTTCTCCTGTGCTATGGGAATTAAACAAGGATTGGACAATTCACAAATATAACATCCAGACCGAGACCAACTTGTATACATATTGTACAAACTTGTCTGTCCCCAGTGGGAATCGAACCCACGGCCTCTGGCTCTCGAGTCCAATGAATAAGCCACTAGGCCATCGAGGCAGTCAATCAATCACAGAAAATCTTGGAAACACTTATTGCTAGACTAGCTGTTGCCCGCGACTTCGTCCGCGTGGACAACTTAACATCACAAATTATTATGTAGTTCCCGTAGGAATGGGATGTTTTTTCGGGATAAAAACTATCCCATGTCTTATTCCAGGACCTAACCTATATGTGTGCCAAGTTTCATCCCGATCCGTCCAGTGGTTGAAGCGTGATTGAGTAACAAACATCCAAATATCCAAACCTTCGCAATTATAATATTAAATAAATAAATAAATATCTCATACATTCACACCAATTATCCAGTCCCAAACTGCCTGTATATGGTTACTAGATAACGAGCCTGAGCCTGTGGTATGGTTACTAGATAACGGACACACATACTTAAATATATAAACATCCAAGACTTGGGTACAAACATTCATAATTATCATAGGAACATTTGCCCCTAGCGGGATTCGGACCCGCAACCTCCGGCGTGGCAGTCCGAGAGTTACCCGTTCCGCCACGGAGGTCGTATATTAGTAGGATAGGATGTCCGAAACTCAACCCTAGACCTAACGAACGCTAGGCGACTGCACTCCCCAACAGGCTACTGTCTACATTAGGTAATTTAATTGAAATAAAAAAGAATTGGCTACGTCCAAACAAAATAACAGGAAATGCTTTGCCAAATCACACAATGGTCGCACAAAAACATCTAGACTTAATTACCCACTTAGATGACACTCGATAAAACTAAATGATGTTTTAAATGAGACATGGCAAGATCCAATCGCTGAACATCATCACTGCTGGACATAGGCCTTCCCTTGTTGCTACTCGTGGGGAAACTTTGCCTATAATGACCACGCTGGGCTATTCAGATTACTACCCCCCACCGATTTGTGGTATTAGCGAATGGCTGAATGGTTATACCGCCATTGTCAATCAGCAGGGTACATCGGATACAGGTGAGGTTGGCATTTTGAGTACCGGATGTCTTTGCGCCCCCTTACACTCCTTAGAAAATTATAAATTCTACTAAAAAATCCAGCGTATCATGAAAATATGAAAGGAATAAAAGAATATTCAGGTTTTCCATACAATCACGCAATCACGCAAATGAAATCTCTTGCAATGCCTAATAATGGAAAGATGACGGAGGTTGCGGGTTCAAATTCCGCTAGGGGCAAATGTTAGTATGATGAATATGAATGTTTATACCCAAGTCTTGTATATTTATATATTTATTTAAGTATGTCTATCCGTTATCTAGTAACCATAGCACAGGCTCTGCCTAGTTTGGGACTGGATAATTGGTGTGAATGTTATACTGAACTCTGAATCGAAACGACTCGTCTTGTCAGCTCTGCAAAAGCACCCACTACTATTTGTTCTATAATTAATTAATATACCTACTGGTGATCTGCGCGAATGTTATGGTAGCTGCGCACGCGCTACTCAGTCTGACGCCGGCCACAGTCGCGAGCGCACGCGTTCCACGCGAATTATAATAATTAAACAAGCAATGTTTAAAATTTAAATGCACTTTGGAATTTAAACAGTGACAATGTTGAGGGTTTTAATATTAACAGCAGTGACAGTGTCAGCTAGGAGAATAAGCACGGATATCCATGACCACTACCTAGCACAACCCAAGACCGATCTCGGGTCTTTCGGTGACGGAAGGTTCGAAGACTTCGGTGACAGAGATCGTGATGCGAAGGATTCTGGCGACAGAAACGTAAAGACCGAATTCAGCAGTCGCAGTTTCGGTGAGAAACATAACCCTGGGAACCCGGAGTATCATGAATACAGCAGTTCTAACACGCATTTCAAACACCATCATTTCCGACACAGTAGTAACGGGCAAGACAACGCCCGTGACTTTGGAAGTCAAAACCGTGGTTTTGGTTCAGGTTTCGTGGGTCAGTCTGAGTTTCGTAACAGAGGTATAAACGAACATAACTACAAAGATATCGAAAGTGGTTTTCGTCAAAGCACAGATGAGACACGGTCCCGTGGAATCGAAACTTTGGGTCACGAGTTTGGATCGGAAACTTTTGGCAATGATAAACGACAGCATGTCTTCGACAGAGATATTGAGGATCATAGCCACAGAAGCATTGGACAGGACAGCAGTTTTCAAGGGTCCAGCCACAGATTTTACAGGAATTTTGGGCCAGACAATTTTGGTACCCATTCTTCTCAAGCAAGAAGCATAGATCACAACACTCATAGAAACTTAAATAATAGATTTGATCAGAATAGCAATGTACAAAGAACCGACCAGAGTCTTGAGTCTGAAAATGCTGAACATAAGCATGCACATTTAAACAGTCAAAATAATAAAAATAAGGAGGAGTTTGAAACTATATCAGCGGCCAATAAACAAACATTTGACAACCGCAATAAAGAAAATGTTAACATTAGAACGCCAGAGCACGAACGACAGACCAGTAGAACCGAAAACAAAGATTCGTCAAATAGAAATGATAAAGTTGACCACAACCAAAACGCTGGAACCAAAATATACACAAACATAAACACTGAAAGGAGAATAAACAGTGGTAGTGCTGAAAATAATAGTACCAGTAGGCATAATCAAAAACATGACATAAAGACTTCAATAGAGAACGAAGTGACAAGTAAAATTCCAGCTGTAGCTAATAAAAACAATAGAACTAATCAAGGTAAGGAAGCGGAAGGCGACAGATGGATATGGAGCGGAGATGAACAGAACAAGACAGAAGTAACTACGGTCAATCCAACCATAGATGATAGAGCTGCCTTCAACGGGGACAGATGCCCCACAGGCAAGATAAAAGTTGGAAATATGTGCGTGGATGTGGACTGAAACCTAAAACTATCCTTCAAAATCTTTAACCCAGTACAAGAAAAATAAACGAAATACAACAATTTCGTGTAATTAAGGTTCCTAGTTGATGACTTAGCAATTTCTGAGTAATGTCGAGCACTACCGAATAGTCTGTTGGCGATGCAAAGGGGCAAAATGTTAGTGTGACGTTTCTGCGCTGACTGTGAAGAGCTAATTAAAGGACCTTCGGAGAAATGCGGTTACATCCAGCTGCAATTAAAAGTTTGATATTAGGTATTCCATGGTTTAACTCTCGCCCCTCATTCAACTCAATCACCCTCTGGACTTATTTAAGAGTCAAGTTAATACTGAAAAAGTTTCGATTATCGGCCGCTTGGAGCGCTGGGGGTGAGTTTTTGCGTCGCCAATAAAAATCTCACTACGAAAAATGACATTCCAAGAATATTTAAATAAACTCTCTATTTTATACCCTAAAAAGATAGAGTATATATTACTATAGTTAGATGTAATTTATGTTATAGTCTAGGTATAAAATTACAAACTAGAAGATCTAGTCATTGATAAAACTAATTATGAGCAGGGTTTTTACGGTCGCCAGTTTTTATATTCGAGCATGTAGATTTCTATTTGATATGGTAAAAATACCAGTAATTGTCGGTTAATATCAAAAACTGAAACGCCTACCTTATTATTTTGACTGTGACTTTAGGGAATTACAAATATTATAGGCCAATTTATTTACTGTCAACTTTCTATCCCTGTAACCTGTCATGTATGCATATATTGGGCCCGATTCTGAAGGCACACATTTAAAATTTGACAGCACTAAAATTGGTTTCGTCTTTATCTTCATAATACTGTATGACAAGGATAGCAACAGTTTTAGTGCTGTCAAATTTTAACATTGTGTCTTCAGAATCGAGCCCAGTATGCAAGCTAATTTACTATTAAATAAACTTTTCGGAAAATTTTATTGCTAAATATTTTTCGACATTATTTCCTGGTCCTCTAATGTTTATAAAATAGAGGTGCACCTTGACTCGCAAACCGGTTTTATGAGACAAAAATAAAAAACCCAATTTTAACATAAGTGACGCAGAACAAGCAGATTAAAAATATTGCGCGTGCGTCGGCGATACGAATTCATTAACATATATTTATCATGAATGTCTATTCTTAGTTTAAACTACATAACTGCCTATAGTTATATGGTTAAAACTAAAAATAGATTTAACGAATTGGACCTACCTAAAAAATTCATTAATTCATCCATCTTATACAGAAACACAATGTAGTTAAAAATAAGTTGTTCAGTACTTTTATAATTTTTTTTAATACTTTACATAGAGGTTTGAGCAGCTTAAGCGGTTTATTATTTTTGAGTTATCTGCCCGATAGATAGACATGCAAATGGACTAAAACGCTATAAAGGTCTAGTCTCTAATACATATTTTACAACCAAAATCCAAAAAATAAACATTTACAGTAGTATTTATACTAAATTGATTAAACAAATTAAAATAGTTTATTATAAATTACCAGATACATAGATTTTTACAGTCATCCTTAAAATTGTATGATTACATCAATCGAGTACGATTAAAATATAAAAATTGACCGGACAATGCATATTAGAGCTCCCACACTAGACCATGAGGTCTGTATCGGTATAAACTACCAATGATGCTTTCAAAAAATAGAATTTTTTTATTTTTTCAAGTTTGTAACTGCGTAGAAACTCAAAACCCATGCTTAAATTAAGTTCTAACTAACAACAAAACAGTGTTAACTTGTTTGTTGTTGTGGAAGCAGTTATTACCTTGTATTGTATTTAACTTACCTACTTAGACCGCAAGCGCGTGATGTAAATAAATACAAAAACTATGTTGCCAAGGTTTTCTCACACACGCGTGATATTCGTGTATAGGTTGGTCAATTCAGGATGGCATGCCCCGATACATCCGAATCTTACTAATTAGTTTGATGATAAGAGTGTAATGACGGAATGAATGCATACATAACAATGAAATGTGGGCGATTTAGAGAAAAAGTGGAGCCGTCGTGAACTGATCGATCTATAAATGTGGTTTTATTTTAAACTCAGTGTAATAAAATAAGTATATTATATCCTGGAACGTGAAGAATCTCCAACATTCTAAGTGTAAAAAAATAAATCAATAGTGGAAAAGTTAAACCGCTTATACGCCACTAGCTCTTACTTCTTTGTTTTAACAGACGATTAGATGACATATTCAACCGGTTTTTTTTCTTTCAAGTTTCATGAAAATGAGAAGTCATTTCATGAAATTTCCTCTACCCAAAGGTTGTCTGGAAGAAATCACTTTTAGCGATAAGACCGCCTAGATGTACATATGTAAGTTACTTTATTATTATTGTATCTTTTAAACTTTTAAGTGTAATGAAGAGTAATTGAACTGAATTGAAACTCTATAAAAAAACCGGAAGAATATGCCATATAATCGTATAAAAAATGAAATATTATAGTTTTTGTCAAAAATAAGCTTTTATCGCTAATTCTGTGAAGTTCCCAAAAGGACTCTTTAGCGGTTTTATAATTCCACCATCGATAATAACCGGTTACAATACTCTGTTCTAACTTTTTAAAACGCGTGTTTTGGAAATTCCAAAAAAAAACTTTTTAATAAAACTCAATTTCCAAATGTCACCTCAAAGTCAACGCAGACCTTGATTTTTTGTTTGTAAAATGTAGGTTTTAAATATTTTTCTTGCTATTATCCCTCACCATCTGAGCGCACGGTTAGTGCGTAAGGACAAGTACACAAAAATATACCGGCCGCAAGCATGAGGACCGGGTGTGGTGGCGTTCAATGGGGAAGGCATATGTCCAACGTTGGACGTCTAAGGGCTGATATGATGAAGATGAAGGGCACCGTGTATTTAAAATTACACATTCTGTTTCGACTGCTTTTGACCCTCTCATAAATCAGTACCTAATAAAACTGTAGCTTTAATTAATCCAAAGTTATGGGCTTGAAAAAACAGCTCATTTAGGCATTTACTCGCTCACTTACGCACCCAGCAATCAAACCGATTAATAATAACATAGCAGGTTTTCATGCTATGTGACATTAACTTATTAAAAATCATTCAAGTACAGATTATCTCAGCTATAAATTGCCAAGTTCGTATAGGTTGAAGACATGTTCAATACTAAACAATACAGTTCCTTTATGGAATCTTGGAACTCTGTAGTGCTATTCTGTAAAATACAAACTCACGTGCGAATCTCACTCAAGTGATTTTTTGAAGTAATCAAAACCTAATCCATTGGCATTCTGTAAATATTCTAGAGAACTGTCGACCTGAAGTGAGTTCTTTGTTCACGTTACGTCGACAGTGCTCTGGAATGTTTAAAGAATTGCCAATGGTTGGGTTTCAAAGTGAGTGAAATCACTCGATTGAGACTAGCACGTGAGTTTGTATTTTACAGAATAGCACTACTGCTTAGATTGACTAGATTTCGATACCCTCAGTCCAGCAAGACCCAGTGAGGTTGATACGTATCATATCAATCCGTCCGTCTACAACCGGATACCCGAGGACATAACAGACGCACCTTCTACTCCCTCATTTAAACTGAGGCTGTAGAAGTGGCTCATCGAGCAAACTTTCTACAGCTTTGACGAATTCATGGAAAATTGTAAATGTAATTAGTAGTGTTTAATGTTTGTTTATTCTTTTATATTGTTTTATGAGACATAATCATTTATATAATATTTATTACTATGTTATGTTATAGATTTTAAAATTGTATTTGCCGATTACCAATAATAAATGTATATGTCTATGTCTATTAGAACTTGGCTCCTTTGAAACATAAGTCATGTTATTGGTAGATATTATGAACAGCGTAACTTTTATATCAATACATAATGTCCCACAGTGAGTTTCTGTTTGCAAATTACTTAGATAATAAAATATTATGATATTTTTTCTATGTAAGTATTACAAAATGAGTACAGCTTAATTAGGCTAAGTTACCTAATTCATTTATTAATGCTTTAGTGCGCAATACTTAGCATTTAATTAAATAAGGTATACTTAAGTATTCTTAAAAAATAATATAGAGCTGAGTGTGACCACAGAAAAAATTTACTGGCCTGTTTAGAGTTTTATTTGTAATACAAATGAGGTTAAAATGTATGGTTTTCCTTTAATTTAAGATACTATGTTACTTAGATGGAATTTTTTGTAATAATTGACGTTATCGATCGGTGTCATAAAAATACAAGTGTTGTATTTTTCATGTTTGTCCGGTTCGACACGGACTCAGTTAAATAATTTTTTATTAGTACATTTCTTTAAATAAGTTAAAAGAAAAAAAAACTCGATTATATTGACTAGGATATTTTTCAGAGCGTCAAGCACTAGTCCGACGAATGCGAGCAACGAAGCTCACACAACTTCGAAAGTGGCTTGTTTTTGTTTACAGAATACCAATTCAGAGTCGTTCGTGATCTAATTCGCATTAAGAGTCGGTATTCGTTTCGAGTTTCGAGTTATTGTTTCAATTTTACAGAATCGACACCCAGGCAGGGGATTTTTCAAAAATCTGTAAACGCAGTTCAACATATTTATAAAAATAAAATTAAGTCTTCTTTAAGTGAAATTTCCTACCTTTAATATTTCTAGTACTTATGCTCGATACAGTATATTAGTGTAAAAATATATAATTTGTGTATTATATTGTAATAAAAATTGAGAGGTAAATATTAATTTGAAATTAAGAAAACAATGTTATTTATCAGTATTACGAACGTGTGAATAAAATATCTAAGCATTTTTCTTGATTTTCTTTTGCTTTTCTATTTCCCTCGCATTTGTAGCCTGTCCATTTCATGTCAGTAGTGGAGTGAGGCCTGCCAGATGGACCGCTCGCTGTCCGTCGGTCCGTAGACGAGACCCAATCGGTCGGACCTAAACGGTAATTCAAAGTTAACTACACAAACATGCAGTGGCCGACAATTCTGGGAATGAGGGATCTATACTCATACAAAAACCAACGCTATTTGCGTCTCTGTAACATATACATGAAAGGCTCACCAGCAGTAAAAACAGGTTTGTATTACCATGTAAACTTTGCGGTCCACTTAGGAACACCGTGTATTATTTATTTTGTTTTCGAGACGCAAATGCATTTGTTTTCATTTGGCTATTGATTTGAATAAAATATACATATCGCACACCAACGCGACGCGACGCGATGCGACGCGACGCGTGGATTAAATCCTATGACCATAAACACATTATTTAGACAACGCTTGTACTATAACCGTTAGCGCTGCTGTCTGTCACCGGTCTACTAATTTTTTGGTCTAGATAGGTAGCATGATGGATGATAATATAGTGCACTTTATAACAACACAGCAACGTGTACGGCGTACACAGTGACCCGTCAGTAAAAATGTCTGGAAAAATAATATTCTCCCAATATTCAATTCAATAATTTTTCAAAGTCATTTATTTAATTTATCAAGATAGTTGTACATAATTATAAATAAACAATAACACGGAACAATTATAAATAAAAAATGTCTTCCAACGCACCGCACCGGGGCAGGGTTCCCAAACTACTGGCAGCGTTCCCCCTCTGAATCGCCAAGCTGATACTTTGGGCGAAGAAGCTGCCAGCTCTACGGTCTCCCGAAGCTTCGATGAGGCGCGTTGAAAGGTGTTTAGCTAGTAAAAGAGCCTCTGGCCCCCAGGGGCCCACAGTCTCGACGCCGAACGGCACAAATACATACCCTTGCCCAAGATCGGCATATTTACTTTTTTTGGGCGTCCGCTGAGGCCCAATAACTCTTTATTGCGCGATAAAAATACACAGACACAATAAATATATTACATACACTTATCTAATCCCAAACTAGGATCTTCTCCTGTGCTATGGGAGTTAAACAAGGCTAGGACAATTCACAATCATAACTTGTAAAAATTGTACAAAGTTGTCTGTGGTAGTTATCGTTGGGACGACCTCCGTGGCAGAACGGGGTAGCTCTAGGCCAGCCACGCCGGGGTTGGTGGTTCGAATCCCGCTAGGGGCAAATGTTCGTGTGATGAATATGAATGTCTGACCCAAGTCTTGGATGTCTATATATTTATTTAAGTATGTGTATCCGTTATCTAGTAACCATAGCACAGGCTCTGCCTAGTTTGGGACTGGATAATTGGTGTGAATGTCTGACATATTTATTTTTTATTAATAGAACCCATTACCTCTGGCGTGCTACTAAGCCAACGAGGTCAGTAAAATATCTTACACTTTTACATCTACGCGGTCTTATGGCTTAAAGTGAGAACCTTTGGGCTAAGGATAAGAACAGCAGAGAAAGGTGGGTTATGCAGTTTATACCAGGGATTCCCAAAGTGGTCGATACCGACCCCTTGGGGTCGAAATCGGCTTTCCAGGGGTCGAAAATGAAAACTGATTTTGGGGGTCGATGAGGTCTAAAAATCGACCCGTATTAATTAACACAAGTTCTTATTTGAAACTTTCAATATACTGCATAAAAAAAATGTAGTAGGAAGTAATATTGTTGTACTTTTAAAAAACTCAAAAAATATAGAGATAAAATTTTTAAAGCAATTTGGCTATGGGGGTCTGAGGTATCAGTTCATTTTGTAAAAGGGGTCTAGTGCCCAAAATAGTTTGGGAATCCCTGCTTTATACCATTACGTGCATACCCATACATACACAAATAAAAAATACGATTCGCACGACTAATAACAAAAAAGAAACATTTCCAAGAGCCTATAATCATCATCATCATCAGCCCGAAAGAGTCCACTGTTGGACATAGGCCTCTCCCAAGGTGCGCCACTGAACCCGATCCTCGGTTCTTCTCATCCAGGTACTGCCAGGTAAAGCCTATAATATCACCTGTCAATTTTACACATACATTACAAATTCCGGCTCAATCAGACAGACAGATGACGAACAAAGGGTTTCGCTACACTTGGTGTCCGTTTTTGAGGAACCCTACTAAAAATATCAAAGCAAAAAAAAACAAAGCAATTTCGCAGCTCGGTGGTAATTCGACCAGAGGCTGCCAAACTTTGATACAGTTTTATGATCCCTGGAGCGGGCTCGCTTCATTCCACGCAGCTTACAGCTAAGGCGTAAAGTGGGGTCTTATTAAAAAATCTTAACTTGCCCCGGCTTAAAAATAAAGCAGGTTTAAGTACAAAATACGGTGCGAAGCTGTCACAACTTGTTATAAGTTTAATTTACTATTTTTTTTTATATATTCTTTCATTATCAGCCGAAATACGTCCACTGCTGAACTTAATCCTCCCCAACAGAATGACTCCCCACTCTACTCGTATTGTTCTACTTAATAAGACCTTTTCACTGGCGTTTTTCACTTCATACCTTTCATTAATTCCACACGTCATCATCATCATCATAATCAGCCTAAATACGTCCACTGCTGGACATAGGCCTCCCCAATAGAATACCACTTTTGGTAAGTTGTCCATTGGGGAATTTGCCATAATCACCACGCTTGGCAGGCGGATTGTAGATCGCAGAAATGATCTTAACATACACACACAGGAGAACGCTGCCCGTCCCTGGTGCAATCACTTAGTCGCCTTGACACCCACGGGAAAGAAAGAGGAGGCTCTATTCTAAGCCGGGAACCACACGGCAAACCAACGGCTGAAGTACAAATTCTAATTTTCGAGTACAAAATAGTACATTTTCAGATTTTTTTTCTGCATAGTCAGATTTCAAATCTGGGACTGTGGCTCTGCCAAAATGACGTAAGTGATCTATGAAGTTGCCCATCCCAAAAGCATTGTCCTCAGAACTCATTAACTTGATTATATTTAATCTTAAGAATCTTATTTGACATTTTTATTAATTAGTTATTATGTTTTTTTTATTGTAGGCAACGATCTCTATGTACTACTAGATGGAGCGTTCCAAACAATAGCTCTGTTCCACGCAAGTAGCCGCAACTCTTTCACATTCACAATGAAACTTGTGCAGTTACTACTCAGAATATTTATTTATTACTAAATATTGACGCTACAAATAATGTCAATATTTAGTAAATAATTAAGAGTTGTAACTGCACAAGTTTCATTGTGAATGTGAAAGAGTTGCGGCTACTTGCGTGGAACAGAGCGATTGTTTGGAACGCTCCATCTAGTAGTACATAGAGATCGTTGATTGTAGGTATTTAATTTGATTTTATTTAAAACTAGCTGTGCCCGCGGCTCCGCTCGCGTGGACTACAGAATCCGCTCCCGTTCCCACTCCCGCTCCCAGGTTAATATCTCGGGTTCTAAGTGGCGTATCAAGATGAAACATGCACCAGGTTTTAAGTTAGACCTCCAGCAAGACAACTGTGAAAACTGCGTCAAATTTCATTCAGTGGTTTTTGCGTGATGCGGTAACAAACATACATACAGACAGGCAGACAGACAAAAATTCTAAAAACAGTTATTTTGGCTTCTATTGGCCCTATAAAGACCCCTCATATACATTTTTCTACAATATCTCCTATGTACAAACACAGGCCAGTTATAGTTTTATTATGTGTATACTCTGAGAAAAAAATAAGTAGCCCTCCTACTTACATAAGGATAAAAATATTCCACTATTACGTAAGTAGCCGCCCCCGTTATAAATGGTGTCGCCTGAAACTGATTTTGTAGCCGGCCACATTACTAAGTAACCACACTACGTAATAATATGACCGGCTACTGAATCAGTTGTAGGCGACACCAATTATAACGGGGGCGGCTACTTACGTAATAGTGGAATATTTTTATCCTTATGTAAGTAGGAGGGCTACATATTTTTTTCTCAGTGTAGATATGTAAAATTTGATTTGGCCTGCAACGGAAGTTATTAATAAAGTATTTCTATGTCTATGTCTCGGTAACAAGTGCCTGAATTGTAAATGAGCAAAAAACAAGGATTTGTTGTTAAATTTATTTAAAGTAAGTCGGTAAAGCGAGCCCCGATACGGCGAGATTAGCATACGCGCGGAATAGTACCGGGCGGCTCGGCCGTGGAAAATTTACTTATTAAGCGTAACAAGAAACTTGTTGACCGACCACAACCATAACAGGGTTCGCTGTAAAAGAAAAGAAAATCATAAAATCCTACTAATCTCATGCCACTAATATTATAAACTAGCTGTGCCCGCCGCTCCGCTCGCGTGAACTACAGAATCCGCTCCCATTACCACTCCTGCTCTCGTTTCCTATTTCGCTCCCGCTTCCGCTTCCGCTTTCGCACCCGCTCCGGTCCCGCTCCCGCTCCTGCTCCCGCTCCCTCTTCCGCTCCTGCTCCCGCTCCTCTCCCGCTCGCTCCCGCTTCCGCTTCCGCTCCCGCTCCCACACTCTCTCCCCTTTCCCACGTCCACGCCCACGCTCACGCCCACTCCCACTCCAATTCCCACTCGCAGCTCCAAATGTAATCCAAACTCATCGCAATCTGAATGTACGGAAATACTATAATGTGCAATATATTGCATACTAACCTTACCTACTAATGTATTGGAAAATTAAAAATGTCTATAACTTTTGATTGAGTCAGCCGATTGCGATGAAATAAAGACTAAATGTTAAGTTAAGTTAAGCCCCATATTTTTGTGAAATGTTCATCAAAATCCGTTCAGTAGTTTTTAAGTGATGCGTGCACAAACTCACAGACAAACAGACAAACAGACAAACAGATAAACAGATAAACAGATAAACAGATAAACAGATAAACAGATAAACAGATAAACAGACAAAAATTTCAAAAATGATTGAAATGTGTTCTGTTGCTTATCCTTAGTCGCCCCAATTTTTTTTTTTGCAAATATCTACAATATACAGACACGCGAAGTTTACGATTTTATTTATTAGATGCGGTAGTTTGGATGTCTGGATGTTTGTTACTCAATCACGCTTCAACCAGTAGACGGATCGGTATGAATCTTGCCACTCATATAGGTTAGGTCCTGGAATAGGATAGTTTTTATCCCGAAAAAACATCTTATTCCTACGGGAAATACATAATAATTTGCGATGTTGAGTAGTCCACGCGGATGATGTCGCGGGCAACAGCTAGTAATGAAAATAAACTTTAAAAAAATATCATAATCATCAGGTTACTTTTGTCTCCACTGCAGGAGCACCACCCTCTCTCATCTGCCAGAGACAGACGGAGGATTTGGCCTACACTCCCCGCGCTGGCCAGACGGGTTGGGGAGGCCTGATTGATGTTTTATAATGTATTCCCTCAGTTGCCTTGTACGACATCCACGGGAAGAGTTGAAGTGGTCCTATTCTACTCTACCGGAAACCACACGGCAATAAAAATGTACTTAAGTTATTATGAATAACATATGTGTCTAAGGGTGAAATCGTTTCATCCCAGTTGGAAAGCAAATTTCTTAACTGGCCACAAAATTGGAAAAACCTGTTTTTCGGATCATACTATCACATTTAGGAGAGGGGTCATGACCCCACTGACACCTCCCCCTAGCCACGCCCCTCCCACCAGAGAGGAACGCGCCTTTTAAGTCTTCCTTTAAAGAGACAATATATAATGCAGAGTACAAGCGTCCAAAAGGTGGAATGATCCAGAAGTCGTCGCCAACCGTCAACCCCATCTGGAATAATCAAGAGAACTTGTTCCCGTTTCACGGTTACTGCGTGTCGTTACATAAAACCTGCCCAAGGCGGCGGGCTGCAGACTCTTAAATTTAAAAGTAAAATCAGGAAAACTTTTCACTCTCTACAATCTCAGTAAGCCCGTCCTTCGTCCGGATTCCGGACCTTCTAACGAAGTCTTATCTTTTGGGCGGACAAGATAGTATTCGTTACGTCTTTGAAAAGTTCAGCTCACTTGCTCACTAACTCGCGAGGTGTCACCGGTTTAGTACAGATTCATCATCATCATCAGGTTATTGTTGTCTCCACTGCAGGAGCACAACCCTCTCTCATCTGCCGGAGACAGACGGAGGATTTGGCCTACACTCCCCGCGCTGGCCAGACGGGTTGGGGAGGCCTGATTGATGTTTTATAATGTATTCCCTTAGTCGCCTTGTAACGACATCCACGGGGAGAGTTGGAGTGGTCCGATTCTACTCTACCGGAAACCACACGGCAAGATTGCTGTGGCAGATTGCTCTGGTAATTTTTTTTTATTAATTCATCAAAAAGAAAGGAGATGATGTTAAATTTCTAGTCTTCTAACTAAACCAAAATTGAGGTTTATCTGTAGAATACGAGTTCGCAACAAATAAGAATACTTTTACAGATTATAGCATATACAGACAGATAGTTAGGGCATAGAATACTTAATAAACTAGTTAGGGTACATTTCCGATTTATAAATATAGTCATTAATTATCCTGGTTATCTAGCAGATACTTTTTTAACTGCTTCTTGTACTTAGGTTGTGTTAAATAACTATTTTATTGACACTTTCGACAAATAAATTAATCGTTACTCAACAACGATCTCTATGTACTACCAGATGGAGCGTTCCAAACAATCGCTCTATTCCATGCAAGTAGCCACAACTCTTTCACATTCACAATGAAATTTGTGCAGTTACTACTCAGAACATTTAATTATTACTAAATATTGACGCTAATGTCCATATTTAGTAAATAATTAAATATTCTGAGTTGAAACTGCACAAGTTTCAAAGTGAATGTGAAAGAGTTGTGGCTCCTTGCGTGGAACAGAGCGATTGTTTGGAACGCTCCATCTGGTAGTACATAGAGATCGTTGGGTATAGGGTAAAATCTAATATCTATCTGTTATGTACTACTATTCTTATGTATTCTATTAAAGTATATTGTCTACTCTGCGCCTGTACCAGCGTGTCCCGTAATATAATCTCCTTGGTGCCACACTACATTGTTTCCCGCGAGATTAGTATGCGGTCTCCGTGGTGCCGGATAAAAACCTCATTTCGCTGGCTCCGGAGCCCGGCGTCGGATATGTGGAGATTCCGGGACGACGGGTAGCGAGAAAGGTAAATAGTGTAAGCAGAACAAAGTAAACTAGACTCCATTGATGACAGTTTTGAAATTATCTTTGGTTAACTAGACTTTTAGAATAGGATCTGCCTACAATATCGCCGTTGCTACTTCATAGGTCTGATGGAAAAAAAGATTTTTACAGACAATAAAAATAAACTATTGATTGCATCTGTGAAACAAGTGAGTGATTGATAATCCCAGTAGTATTTGAAAAAACTCATTGGTACGGGCGGGGTTTGTACCAGGACCTCATAAACGTGAGGCGAGTGCACAACCAACGAGGCTACCACGACTCCTAATGGTGCCTAATAATAATATATTTATTTCATCATCATGAGGTTATTTTTGTCTCCACTGCAGGAGCACAACCCTCTCTCATCTGCCGGAGACAGACGGAGGATTTGGTCTACACTCCCCGCGCTGGCCAGACGGGTTGGGGAGGCCTGATTGATGTTTTATAATGTATTCCCTTAGTCGCCTTGTACGACATCCACGGGAAGAGTTGGATTGGTCCTATTCTACTCTACCGGAAACCACACGGCACGGATATTTATAAATTTATAGTTAAGTACATTCTGCTCATCCTAGTAAGTAGATTAATCATTTTCTCAAAGCACATTCCAAAGCGCGACATTATTTTCAATATACAAATAAGTCCCTCTGTTCCCACGAAATGACAAATTACATTCCAAGCGTTGTTTCTCGATCGGTTCAATAATAAACGAGGGAGACGAAGGAGGTGTTGTATTATTCAGTGTGACGTATGTACCGCGCGTGCCTCCCGGGAATCGAACTCGTATCAGTGTTTGAGATGTCGGCGCTGTGTCAATTTGAACCTACATATCGTCAATTTACATCATGGCGCCGACGACCTCTATGTACTACTAGATGGAGCGTTTCAAACAATCGCTCTGTTCCACCCAAGGAGCCGCAAGGTCGGCTCCGTAGCCTAGTCGGTAGTACACCTGCCTGCGAAGCCCGGGGGTCGCGGGTTCGAATCCCGCCCAGGGCAAACATTCGTGTTATAAGCACTTGTGTTTGCCTTGTGACTGGATGTTATATATATATCAGCTGTCTGATACATATATTACAGGCTTTGCCTAGTTTGGGACAGGTGGCCGTGTGTGAAATGTCCCCACATATTTATTTATTTAACTCGTTCACATTCACTTTGAAACTTGTGCAGTTACTACGTAGAATATTTAATTATTTACTAAATATTGACGCTATTTACCCGTAGCGTCAATATTTAGTAATAATTAAATGTTCTGCGTAGTAACTGCAGAAGTTTTATTGTGATTGTAACCGAGTGGTGGCTACTTGCGTGGAACAGAGCGATTGTTTGGAACGCTCCATCTAGTAGTACATAGAGATCGTTGCATGGCCCCATATTTTTTACCAAGTAGGTGCGGAATTCTTCAAGCACTTTGGTAAATATTTAACACAAATATGTTAGTGTTGTTGTAGAATGTACTACTTCTAGAATGTCGATCTCGGATTGTTACTGGTGTCGCTCAACTTTCCATTTACTACTATTCTATCTCTCATTAGGGAATCTTCAAAACTGAAACTCAAAGCCACGCATTAAATAAATAAATAATATAAATAATATGTCAGACATTCACACCAATTATCCAGTCTCAAACTAGGCGGAGCCTGTATTATGGTTACTAGATAACGGATAAACATACTTAAATAAATATATAAACATCCAAGACTTGTGTACAAACATTCATATTCATCATACGAACATTTGCCCCTAGCGGGATTCGAACCCTATTATTTTTACTAATGTAGCTATTAAGCTGAAATATCTTTAATTGAACTTTAGTGTTATTCTCTAAAATACAAACTCACGTTCGAGTCTCACTCAAGTGATTTTACTCACTTCGAAACCTAATCCATTGGTAAGGTTTACAGGTTGGTGCAGGTTTCCTAAAGATATTTTCCTAATAAACCGCACTGAAGTTCCTAAAAACTTGGTAGGTATATCCCCGGATATGCGCGGACTAACTACGCTCAGAATTCAGTAATTTATCGCTGCACTCATACATATAACGTCATGTTCCAGGACCTCGATATTTTTAACCTGAAACCAGGAACATTTAAAAGGCAAGTGATGGGCAGGATCACGTCTGAATAGGCACGCACACACACACATACACACCCGCACCCACACCCAAACCACACACAAACACACACACACACACACCTACAGACACAATCACCTCCCCCCCCCCCACTATCCTATATGTGTTCTATTGTTATTCGTTTGTTTTTATTTTCTACATCTTTATGTTCAGCTGTTATTAAGTTCTTTTTCTGTTAAAATGTGAAATCTTATAATTGGCGTCCAATCATTTTAAGCAAATTATTTAATTTATATTTAATTCTGTAAGATTTTCTTATATATAAAATAAATATGAACCCCCAACAATATGATCGTCATCAATAGTTTATCAGCCGGAAATCAATCGGGTGTGAGAGGCATTGAAACCTATTTGTCGCACGACTCACCGGATGTCAGGACGTCTTCCCGAATCAACCCGCTGCATCCGGACGGGCGGCGGCGTCTGACAGCTCCGGATAATCTTATTAGATTGAGCGAAGTAAAGAAATATCATATGTGGAGATATGAAGGAGATAAACTTCGCATATTGACATGAGCTGCAGCCTATGGAAAAGTTAACTTCACGCGTTTTAACTCGATATCTATTAAAGTCCTTTCATCATCAGGTTATTTTTATCTCCACTGCCGGAGACAGACGGAGGATTTGGCCTACACTCCCCGCGCTGGCCAGACAGGTTGGGGAGGCCTGATTGATGTTTTATAATGTATCCCTTAGTCGCCTTGTACGACATCCACGGGAAGAGTTGGAGTGGTCCTATTCTACTCTACCGGAAACCACACGGCTGTCCTTTATTGCATATGAATATATATGTATAATAATACATACACGGCAATTTTTTATCGACTACCGCACCTAGGTGTCAGCGCTATGAAGAAACGGCGCAACAAACTTCACGCAACACGTTCTGACCTACGTTTAAAAGTTCTAGGGGCTTGAAAGTGAGCATGCCAGAGGCTGCATAGGTTTTCCGGTTTCTGTCGAAAAAGTCTAGTATTTTTTGGGAGCTGAAATCTGGAACCCTGCAAATTTGTGAAAAATGTAGGATTTTTTTTTGCGAATTATCTATACAAAAAAATTGACAGAAAGGATGAAAGTGAGTTACCAAATGGGACAACGCAATTCCCATTTCGTAACCGGTTACAGAATGGGAATTAAATTCCCATTTCGTAGCCAGTTACGAAATCTGGTTACGAAATGGGACGAAAGGAATCCACGCGTACTCCTGACTTTTTGACAAGCAGCTTAGGTAGATATGATTCCATATTAAAAGTCGACTACCTGCCGATTTTTCTTTAAAAATTTGTATAGTTACTTAAACACATTTTGCTTTATATTTTAATTACAGCAGAATAAAAACAAAACGTGACAAAGCAAAATAATATTATCGTGGAAGGAATCAAATCGAATCGGAGGGAAATTGAATAATCAAAGAAGCAAGATTCACAGACACTACAGACAGGCAGAAACGTCTCGGCCTCAGGGGATAATCCGGCCGACTCGACATGATCCGACCACTTTATATTACCCATTGCCCCATAGACGCTTCCTTTATCTACAAAACAATTCAGATGTAGTGTCTGCACATAGAATACTTTTTAGAAAACATTCTTTGGGTTATTTTATTGAAATCATTTTTAGATATTCTGATTGTCGTGTGGTTTCCGGTAGAGTAGAATAGGAGCACTCCAACTCTTCCCGTGGATGTCGTACAAGGCGACTAAGGGAATACATTATAAAACATCAATCAGGCCTCCCCAACCCGTCTGGCCAGCGTGGGGAGTGTAGGCCAAATCCACCGTCTGTCTCCGGTAGAAGTGGGAACTCTCTTCCTACTTTGACTCTTTACTTCTTTAATTAAATTTGTCTGGGGCCCAAGGTAGCGTAAATTCATCACCTGGGACTTGCCCTACCTTCACTGGTAGGTGAAGGTTGATCCTCGCTTAGAGGAGTTGCGGGGGGAGAATGGTGAGGAGGCGGGAATGTCTCCGGTAGATGAGTGAGGGTTGTGCTCCTGCAGTGGAGACAAAAATAACCTGATGATAATTCTGATGACGAGCTCCGATGAGGTGGTCAGACCCGGTGAGGAGGGGGCTGGCGGATCCTTACATGAAGCGGTGCGGCTGGCCAATGACCGCTATGCGTGGAGGCGCATTTTATACGGTCGCGATCCTCAGCAGTGAGGGAACGACAGAGAAGAAGAAGAAGATTCTGTCTGTAGGTATATATGTACAGTCAAGTGCATAAATTAAATTAGAAACGAAGTCAAAGTCAAAATCATTTATTGCATATGAGTACACTTGGTACATTTATACACGTCATTTTGTTTATCGACTACCGCTTCCTAGGTGTTAGCGCTGTGAAGAAGAAACGGCGCAACAAACTTCACGCAACACTTTAAAAATCAAGTTTGCATACAATTAATAAAGATTTTGCGAAGCTGAATTAACATTAGTACCAGGCATCTTTGTCATTCAAATAATCGTTTATTTTATAATAGGCTTTCTTACAAAGTTGTTTTTTAATGTGAATCTTAAACTTTCTGTCCGTCATATTTAAGATTTCCTCTGGTAGTTTGTTGTAGAAGCGTATACATTGCCCCGTGAACGATTCACTGACCTTACTTAGTCTTAACCCTGGTAAAAGAAGAATTAAACTGAACAATACACTTCGGAAGTGAATTTATATTTTCTCCGCTAGAGTGTTTTTAAAGACGACTTATTTAGAAATCCCAAAAGCCGCAAAGCTAAAACTCGTGTCTTTTAATTAAAAGTTTTATAATATTTACATTCTACCCCCAGGAAGGAATAACAGCGGGCCCGCGTCGGGCGCCACTCTCGTAATGCTAATATTTCAAGCTACAAATTCCGGGACGCACGCACTGTGACATCAATATGCAAATCGGCACCCCTTTGCTTTGTTACGTAAAACGTATGCATAATGAAAATAACTCCTATTCAAAAACACTTTAATAATGGCCTCTATAAGACATACCTCTTTCGTAAATGGAGCAGTCCGTCTTACCATAGGATTTATTTAAAATATATATATATATATATATTTCAGACATTCACACCAATTATCCAGTCCCAAACTAGGCAGAGCCTGTGCTATGGTTACTAGATAACGGATATACATACTTAAATAAATATATAAACATCCAAGACTTGGGTACAAACATTCATATTCATCATACGAACATTTGCCCCTTGCGGGATTCGAACCCGCAACCTCCGGCGTTTCTGGCCACTTAGGTGTAGATTAGATTACATTTCTTTATTTCACATTACAAATTTTAATACTTAGATTAACTTACGTAAAAGGTCAGAGTTAATGTGATCGTCAAAAAATAATAAAAAATTGTATACTGATAGTGCCAACCGTTTGTTTATTGTAAATAACATTCTCAATAAGTTATGTGCTGTCGCACTCCTTCCGATCATGTATCCAAACGCACGTGAGCAAGATCTTCAACGTCGCTTCTCATTGGCTACTGCCATACGCCATTTCGAATTAATCAGTAATTGAATAAAAATAACCGTCGGTCCGCTATACACGCTCCGCTAGCGCTGATACAAGAAAAGAAGAGTTTTTGGCGATCTACATAAACTTGATGTCTGCAGGTACGTGCGTTTTCCTAGAATAAGTGTATTTCTTTTGTGTTCCTAAACTTATTATAAATTTTATTTTATCCAATCCGACGACTGTACGTAAAATCATTGAGTGAACTAAAAGATCAATTCATATATATATTTAAACCGCTAAAACATATACAAAATGTCAAAAGATAATAAAAGTATAGTATACAAAATGTAAATTTTACACAACTCGTGTATGAGATTTATAACAATGTAAACAAAAATAAAACAATTTTCATAAACTATGTCGCAGTTTAAATTCAAAATTGTATGTCCATAAATTCTTTGACAGAGTACAATTCTTTATCCAATAAAAGGTTTTTCAGTCGGCGACCAAACGTTTCATCATTCGTTTCATTCTCTAGGTCCCCAGGGAGATTTTGGTAGTAGGTGGGCCCTATGACGCGAGGGCGGTGCGCCTCGGTAAGGCATCTACTTCATAAGATGTGACTGTCAGAGTTCGTCAACAGTAGAGCCTGCTGTGGAGAACGCAATGCACTACCTGCAAGGCGAATGAGTGTCCTGGGTGTGGCTTATCCATTACCCAAGGACTACAGGCTTCTGCCCCTTAGCTGTATAATAGATTTTATGCAGCAGACTATGCGGGATGGAAGCATATAGTCAGAGGGGATGACACAAAACATCTCACTCATCATCATCATCAGGTTATTTTTGTCTCCACTGCAGGAGCACAACCCTCTCTCATCTGCCGGAGACAGACGGAGGATTTGGCCTACACTCCCCGCGCTGGCCAGACGGGTTGGGGAGGCCTGATTGATGTTTTATAATGTATTCCCTCAGTCGCCTTGTACGACATCCACGGGAAGAGTTGGAGTGGTCGACGTATCACCGGGTTATACCTGACCCCCAGTTATAAGAACATCTTTCATAAAATCTTTTTGTAGAGCGGCCAGATACAAGAGAACCTCGGACCTCACTCACCGATTTTCGTGAAACTAGGTACAAGTGTAAATTCATCATCATCATAAGCCTAAATACGTCCACTGCTGGACATAGGCCTCCCCAATAGTATACCACTTTTGGTTAGATGTCCATTGGGGGATTTGCAATCACCACGCTTGGCAGGCGGATTGGTGATCGCTGTAATGATCTTAACATACACAAACAGGAGCACGCTGCTGCCCGTCCCTGGTGCAATCCCTTAGTTGCCTTAACGACACCCACGGGAAAGATAGAGGTGGGCCTATTCTAAGCCGGGAACCATACGGCAAGTGTAAATTAAATTGATTAATTTTGGTATCTCTACTATCAGTGGTTTTTCGTTAAAAGTATGAATGCCAGAATAAATCAGTTTACCACGCCACATATGTACCAAGTCGTCAAAATTGGTGAATGACACAGTATGAACTTTAAGGCACCCCCCACCAGATTGGAGGGTTTCTTGGAAGGTTCCCTTGTCAGTTAGACTTCGACCATTAACAATCTTATTTATGAGCCTTGTATGTGTTAATCAACGATCTCTATGTACTACCAGATGGAGCGTTCCAAACAATCGCTCTGTTCCACGCAAGTAGCCACAACTCTTTCACATTCACAATGAAACTTGTGCAGTTACTACTCAGAACATTTAATTATTTACTAAAAATTAACATTAATGCCGGAGGTTGCGGGTTCGAATCCCGCTAGGGGCAAATGTTCGTATGGTGAATATGGAATGTCTGTACCCAGGTCTTGGATGTTTATATATTTATTTAAGTATGTGTATCCGTTATCTAGTAACCATAGCACAGGCTCTGCCTAGTTTGGAACTGGATAATTGGTGTGAATGTCTGACATATTTATTTATTTATTTAGTAACTGCACAAGTTTCATTGTGAATGTGAAAGAGTTGTGGCTACTTGCGTAGAACAGAGCAATTATTTGGAACGCTCCATCTAGTAGTACATAGAGATCGTTGGTGTTAATATATTTTTTTTATTAGATTCTGAAGTCTACTAGACTGTTTATTTTTGTAACTGTATCTGCAATACGGATACTTAGCGAGTACAATTAGAATCACTAGACTTTTAAATTATCGTTTGCAGCCAAATTAAAGTTATAGATTTGAAAGCAGGTGAAAAGAAAACATGATCGGTAGTAACAGAAAATGCAAGGAAACATCTGGAAAGGAAAACGTTTTTGTATATGTGGAAAAAGGCTTTTCAATATCCGGCGCGTGGAGAGCAAGCCGCAGCGTGAGTCAGCGATTTCCGCGCGCCGTGAAACCTACCGTGAAATTCTCTCCCGAAGGCCTCGCGTACACAGTTAAATGTTTGTTTTTATAATAAATGTACTGTCCACTACACTCTCGCGACGTGACTGCGCCCTTCGCACCGACCGGTCGCGGCGACCGCCGCTGCGCTCCGCCGTACAACTGACATGACACGCCGTGTTTTCGTTCTCCACGCATGCGTTGTCCGACTACCCTCTCGTACAAACTTCCCCTTACTAACTCAGCATCAAATATTCAACTCTATGTGTATTGGGTACCGTCTCTACAGCTGCATGGTTATGTTGGGAGGATATCGTTGGATGCGAGAAGACTGAATGGATCGGCTGAGGTAGGTTTGTGAGACGACGCATTGTTAAAGTTTTCGCCGCCCCGGACCGGGTTTATCTAACTTACGCTCCGGGGCATTCTAACTTTTAGGCTGCCTCCTTTGCAGTTCTGAAGGCGTTCCGTATCTATTTCGACACTGATCGCCTTATTTTCTCGCTTTATTTAACTTTCTGTATATGTGTAAACTGAGTAAATTCCATAACGCCGCCCACAGTGACTCACTATAACCTCAATATATATGACGCAGCCGCAGGGTAACGATATATTTCCCGTTTTATTACAGTTCACCAGAAACTTGCGTGACTAATTTCACTTTTAACTTCCGTTTTTAGTTCTCGATTGACTGAAAACTTTACGGTAATAAAACCTTCCCTGGCAGATCATAAATTGTTTTCATTGTTATAGCGATTCTACAGTTATATATATATATAGTTCAGGTATTTAGTTATTATGTAGTCTATTATGCACTTATTTTGCCCCCCACGCTCTTACTGCCTTGTCTCACATCCTGTAAGGTTGGCTGGAAGAGATCTCTTTTAGAGATAAGCTCACCTTTGTACACATGATTTATTACTGTATTTAGTTTTAAGATGTGCAATAAAGAATACTTTGTCGCAATCCCCTACCCCATTTTGAATTTATTTTTGCCGATAAACTTTCACAGATTGTTATAATGTGCAAAGCTTTGTTTCATCGAAAGTTATTATCGACGAAAATTTTTTTATCGACTACCGCTTGTAGGTGTTAGCGCTGTGAAGAAGAAACGGCGCAACAAACTTCATGCAATACATCTTTGAAATCAAGTTTGTTTACAAATATACTTGTTATTTTTTTTTTAAGATTGTGCGAAGCTGAATTAACATTAGTACCAGGCATCTTTGTCATTCAAGTAATCGTTTATTTTATAATAAGCTTTCTTACAAAGTTGTTTTTTAATGTGAATCTTAAACTTTCTGTCCGTCATATTTAAGATTTCCTCTGGTAGTTTGTTGTAGAAGCGTATACATTGCCCCGTGAACGATTTACTGACCTTACGAAGTCTTAACCCTGGTAAAACAAGTTTAATTTTATCTTGTATCATAACTGTCGTCACATTGCCTTAATAATATAATTTTATTCCGACATCCTACTAATATTATAAACGCGAAAGTTTGTAAGTAGGTATGGATGTTTGTTACTCTTTCACGTAAAAACTACTGAATGGATTTTAATGAAACTTTACAATAATATAGCTTATACATCAGAATAACACATAGGCAATTTATAAAGATATTGGGCCCAATTCCAAAGGCACACATTTAAAATTTGACAGCACTAAAATTAGTGTCGTCTGTATCTTCATAATACTGTGTGACAAGGATAGCAACTGTTTTAATGCTGTCAACCAAAAATAACCAAAAATCTTAACCTTGTGACTTCAGAATCGGGCCCATTGTGTGAATTGTCCAAAATATCAAGTAAGTAGGAAATACATAATAATTTGTGATGTTAAGTTGTCCACGCGGACGAAGTCGCGGGCAACAGCTAGTATAAAATATTATCTAAAATGAATCGAGTAGCTACTGTTAATATGATTATTTCTTTAAACTTTTCTCTTAGTGACTCTCTACAACGCAGATATGTATGTTAGAACACCTTTTTATCGGCAACCAATCCTATCATCCCATGGGAGTCGTCAAAGCGACGACGGGATGAGCCAGAGACGAGCAGTACCGCTCTCCTAAAATTACAAGTGTACTGATCAGTGATCTGATCACTCCGCCAGAACAAACGTTTGAACATCTTTAACGACATCAAAGTGGCAAGAAGTCATCGGAGTTTATTGAGATCGATAAAGCAAATTACAATAACGAAGTCGAAGATTACGAATACTATGCATAATTCGTATAGTTTGGTAAAAGTTGTTCTTTTAGGGTACGAATTTTGATCACGTCGTAAATGGTTGTTAATACATATGTACCCACTTGGGAGTGTTTTTATTTTCGTAAGGTGTGTTCAAATAAGTTTTTCCGAACGGCACCCAGATAAATACTTTTTTTAAGTTACGACCAACGATCTCTATGTACTACCAGATGGAGCGTTCCAAACAATCGCTCTGTTCCATGCAAGTAACCACAACTCTTTCCCATTCACAATGAAACTTGTGCAGTTACTACGCATAACATTTAATTATTACTAAATATTGACGATACAGTTAAATAATGTAAATTATTCCATTCAGAATAAGGTACTTAGTCATCGTATACACGTTGTACAACGCAAGCCAGCATCCTATTTATACTTTTCCTCATCCAGATATCCTGGGACTTAGGCTTCCAGGTCTACTAGTCAAAATGAAGTATATCTTATAAAGTATCATCATCATCAGGTTATTTTTGTCTCCACTGCCCTCTTTATAAAGTATATAAGTACAAAATCTGAAATTTGAGCACAAACCAGTACAAAATCCAAGATAAAGCGTGGTGTGATCAGAATTCAAGTACGTGCCTTAGTTCTAAATGTCCAAGCTGGAGTGACGTCATTCCAGCTCGGACTTTAATACCCCCTTTTAACTTTTGATCTGTTTAAGTACAAAATCTAAAAATCGAGTACAAAATAGTACGTTATGAGTACTAACTCCTGCCAGGGTCAGATTACTGAAATTCGACTTGGCAAGCTGGAGTGACGCACACAAATTCCCTTCGTCTCCGTTGTATCTGTGTGCCAACGATCTCTATGTACTACTAGATGGAGCGTTCCAAACAATCGCTCTGTTCCACGCAAGTAGCCACAACTCTTTCACATTCACTTTGAAACTTGTGCAGTTACTACTCAGAACATTTAATTATTTACTAAATATTGACATTATTTAACCGTAGCGTCAATATTGCTGTGTGTCCATTTTCAGTTGATATTTCAAATCAGACACTGGCTCTGCCAAAATGACGCAAGCTGTGGAAATTGCTAGCTAGCTGCTGGACATAGGCATTTCCCAATGAACGCGACCACCCCCGATCCTCTTCGACCAACTTCTCCAGGTGGTCTTGATAAGGTATTTCTTACTTCTTTTTATATCTATTTTTTTGTTGAGGCTTGTGGCTGGCTAAAGTCAATACCACCCTCGTAAGGAAACACTAATTTGTCATGTTATTCAGACCTCAGTCTGAGAGATAACGTAACGAACCTATATAATTGTTTTGCCTTGTCAGATAAGGGGCTGCTCAATATTATATTAATATCGTCATTGTGACCCACGTTATCCCCCAGAAAGTGCCTTCTGTAGGCTGCGTTCTGTCCACACTCCAGTACTAGTTAACAAATCTTCAATTGTATTTCTCCCCAGCGGGGAAACGTAGCGAGTGTCCTAAGCACTTTGCAGCACCATTCGCTGGACAAATTAGGCGAAATTTTTTATTTAAATTAGATTTGTTTGATATTTATTAATTTTCAGCTTGTATGTTATACTCATATTCAATAAATAAGTTTTACCTCATTGTATTTCTTACAAAATGACATTTACAGTATGACTCAGACACACTGGGAAGTCATCAAAACGAAAATAGCTCAAACACGATTTCACTGATCCCACAGGTGATGCTCATGGGAATATTCCCATACCCATAGAATCATATATTGCGGTTTACAAACTACCGGAAAACAAACATGCGAACTCATCAAGCCTAATTAGACGATAAAATGAATAATTTATCTACGTTACTCATTTGTGCCATTTTCAATTACTAGGAATACTCGAATCACTTTTCAAGTTTACTAGAAATTCCTTTATTCTAAGGCTGGCCTAAACATTAAGATAGGAGTTGGCAGAGCCACAAATATACCCCTATAACTTTTAAACGGCTGAAGTATAAATTCTAATTTTCGAGTACAAAATAGTACATTTCCAGGACAAATTTTCTGCATGGTCAGATTTCAAATCAGAGGCTGTGGCTCTGCCAAAATGACGCAAGCAATGTATTCGATTTGCGGCGTCCAGAGGCCGTGGGTTCGATGTTGTTAGGGGATTTAAATAGCCGTGTGGTTCCCGGCTTAGAATACGACCACCCCCAATTTTCCCGTGGGTGTCGTTAAGGCGACTAAGGGATTGCACCAAGGACGGGCAGCAGTATATTAAGATCATTACTGCGATCACCAATCCGCCTGCCAAGTGTGGTGGTTATAAGCAAATCCCCCAATGGACAGCCCACCAATAATGTCATTCTATTAGGGAGGCTTATGTTCAGCAGTGGACGTATTTCGGCTGATGATGAGGGGATTTAAATAAAAAAACCAAATGCTTTTTCCGCTTCATACTCACTGTATGTTTTTATTTTATTTTTTTGGGTTTTATTAATTTATTTTTAAAACGTTTCTTTAAATCAGAATTTTATATTAATATTAATTAAATATATCTCGGAGTGTATTTACAGGTTATGTACAATATTTATAAACACGTTTAGCTGTCTGTATGTACATTATATATAGGTAAGTATACATCTAACAACGTCATTATTACTGCTAGTTATCGTTCGATAATAAAATAACATACAAAATCACTCCACTAGACTGCAGACAAGGGCATGAGAACCTGCCTACTCCGGGCTCTGTGCACATAGCGGACGATTAGCGGCGGATCCGCTCTACTGAAAGCGGCAGCGGCCGCGCCACTCAGCTATACACATGCTGTTGATGATCTACATTTTTTTAGTTATAAGATCTGACATAGGTAGACACCCTAATAAATATTTTATTCTACTCAAGTGCGGTAAAACCGAGCCCAAAATCCTATCCTACTAATATTATATGCGAAAGTTAGGATGTTTGTTACTCAATCACGCTTCAACCACTGGACGGGTCGGGATGAAACTTGGCACACATATAGGTTAGGTTCTGGAATAGGACAAAGGATAGTTTTTATCCCGAAAAAACATCTCATTCCTACGGGAAATACATAATAATACGCGGACGAAATCGCGGACAACGGCTAGTAATAAATATAGATGATCTGCCGCTCTGAGCGGCGCGTCCGCTTGTTTCGGCAGACGGTCCGCTGGATGTGTACAGAGCCCACAGAAAATTGGAAGTCAGCACATTTTATGTAAAATGGCAAATCCAATTAAAATTCTCAGTACGATGAAATTGTATTTGCATATTGATGATTCAGCTGTCCCAGACTATATTGGTTGACCACTCATCAATACAATATACCATTACAGGTCATATAACCAAAATAATTTTTCGTAGCTCACAGTTCCACCTCAAAGTTTTTACCTTCATGATTGACATTAATTGGTTATTAAATTAGATAACAGATGCACATTTTGAAGTCATCTGTTATCTAATTTAATAACCAATTAGTGTCAGTCATGAAGGTAAAAACTTTGAGGCGACTTATGAGGTGCGAAAAATTATTTTGCTTCAAGGTATGAGGTGTGGTACTTTCGAGTGATCATTGGATTTTCTATGAAATCGACACTTTCATTGAAATTGAATCATTCGCTATTTTAGTTCATTGCTGTCTTCCAATTGTACCTTAATAATTTTATAAATGCATATATTTTTGTAAGGGCAACACTGAGTGAGCCGTGGTCTTTTCGGCCAATACGAAAGAAGACTATGTATTTTTTTTACGAAATAGAACTGATGAATTCTTGATTCTTCAATTGGCGAAGAAACTGTGGTAATTATAATTGAAATTTAAAAAAAAAAACAATTTTCTCTCATACCCGGGCAGTGTTGTTATGTCCACAAGTGGACAAGCTCTCATGTCCGTGCGCGCGTTCACAGCTTATCACTAAATTCATACCTACTCTAGGTTTAGTTGCACTCGTTATAATATCATTGTTTGTATTCATAAAATGTTTTTCAAGAAGAACCTGGCATCATTTTGTTATTTCAAGTTTTATTAATGAACTAGCTGTTGCCCGCGACTCCGTCCGCGTGGACAACTTAACATTACACATAATTATGTATTACTGAATCCTCAAAGAAACTTATTAATCTGGTTATGCATTGAAAATATATACATAAAGTTAGCCTGCCGACGGCGGTTCCGCAAGTTTGGACTACAGAATTAATGTTTTTTTTAACATTGACTTGTTTATCTTGAATTAAAAGATTTCCTGGCGGCGGGGCGTCGTCGTGGCGATCGGTACTGTGACAGATGTGACCCGCCCCAGTGGGCGAATTAGTAAGCTGAAGTGGACTGCCACTTTCTAAATGCGTTTACCGACTTGCCAGCCTGCAAAGCACATCATGCAAAGGTAAGGGACACTATATGAACTTTAAAGGCATATATCCCTCTCCCCCCCCCCCCCCCCCCCCTCGCGGCGAGGGGTGAGCGCGGCACGCGGGGATTTAAGGCAGAAACACGTCGCGTGGGGTAAATGTGTTTCTAGTCATAGGATTTAGTACGTTTTGATCGACTCTACGCACGTTGCGTCGCGTCGCGGGGGGGGAAATGTGCCGGTGCCTTTAGTCCGAACGTCAGTATAGTAGCGTACGTGTGTACACACTGTTGATTGGTGCGTAACGATAGAACACATTAACCAATGAAATGTAAAAGAAACAGTGCCATCGTGAACTGTGCAATCTATACCCGTTCTGTTTTCGCATTGCCCGGGTCCTAGACTTTTGAGAATGTAATTTCCCAGTATCGACGCTCCAACGATTTTGCACTAAACCCCGGCGACACGAGCAAAAGGTAATTTTCCACATGACGCTAAGATATAAAAGGACTGCGATCATAAATCAAACTTCCATTACCTTTTATACCTACGACCAACGATCTCTATGTACTACCAGATGGAGCGTTCCAAACAATCGCTCTGTTCCACGCAAGTAGCCACAACTCTATCACATTCACAATGAAACTTGTGCAGTTACTACGCAGAACATTTAATTATTACTAAATATTGACGCTACGGTTAAATAATGTCAATGTTTAGTAAATAATTAAATGTTCTGAGTAGTAACTGCACAAGTTTCAAAGTGAATGTGAAAGAGTGGTGGCTACTTGCGTGGAACAGAGCGATTGTTTCGAACGCTCCATCTAGTAGTACATAGAGATCGTTGCCTACGACGCGACGTCACCTCCTACCGGCCAAGGTATACCGCTACACTAACCGACACAAATCACAGACCTCCCCCGCCTGTGTAGCGTTAAACTTTTATGGGTCCCCTCGGGGAAGGGCAGTCCAAAGCTCAGGTCAACATATTCTGGTGCGCGAGTACTGGTTTTAATAACTTGATAGAAATTACTATACTGGATGCATTTACACACGAAGAGAGTCCCACTGAACCATTAAATCACGCACACATTCACAGTCGAACGCGATTCTCCTAGGGCTGGCACCTAAGCTTTCGGGCTTTACTCAAAAGCGTCCCATCACTCGCAACCCTGACCGACTGGCCCGGCAATCGGGGCCGCGCCGCGTAGGTATGACCTCAGTCTTTTTTTACAAATAACGGTCGTGATTCCTAGCGTGTTATAGGGTCTGTTAAGTGCACTAACAAGCCTGGCACACTCCTGACTGCTCAAGCCCCCCCGGGGCCGCCGCCCACTGACCCCATGTCTATAACTAACAAATTGAACACTTCTAACCAAAGCTTCCTTCGTCGCGCTATATAGGACCGCCTCTTGACCTAGTCATTGGCCGCGAGCGCAAGAGGATGTGGGTTCGATTCCCATCCGGGACAGACATCTTTGTACAAGTTGGTCCCGGTCTGGATGTTATATTTGTGAATTGTCATATCCTTGTTTAGGAGAAAATCCTAGTTAGGGACTAGACGTCAGGACTTTGTAGTGGTCTAGGACTTGGCGCGGCCCCGACTACCGGGGCCGGGGTCGGGTGTGGCGAGAGTGATGCGTGTTTTCGAAAATTATAAATTCGCATAACTTTTGATTGACTGGACCGATTCCAATGAAGTAAAGCCTTTATGTTACACCAAATTAAGCACTACGTTTATGTGAAAATGCCATCGAAATCGGTTCTGTAGTTTTTAAGTGATGCGTGCACAAACAAACAGACAAACATACAAAAAAATCAAAAATGATTGAAATGTATTCTATTACTTATCATTAGACCTCCCATTTTTTTTGCAAATATCTTCAATGTACAAAGACGCGAAGTTTATGTTTTTATTTATTAGATTCTCTAGTAATGTCGCAATTTTTAAACTTTTTGAATGGAATTGATTGTATCGTGTATTATTACCGCGCTCGAAATAACAAAACGATGCCATACGTTATTCAGGTGCCGAAGAACAAGTCGTTCTAAGACACTTCTAATAAAACACATCGTCCTTAGGAAGTAATTCTGGCAGTAAATTGACAGCTATTTTAAGTAAGGCAAAGCGCAGACATGGCTTACAATAATAGGGCCGGTGAAAACATTATGCGTATCAATATAGCCGTTCAAATCACGATGGCACCCCCCCCCCCCTTCCCCTCCCCCTGGGGGCCCCCTACTCGGGCAGGTAATTCGAACGTCAGCGTCACCAATAGAACTAACACAGTAAGAATATAAAGCATACAATGACATGCAAGAGAGTGGGGCATGCCATCGTGAGCTGAACGGTCTATAACGACCTATGTTAGAAACCTCTTTCTAATACAAGAGGCACATAGAAAAAAAACCGCGTGCCGAGTAGGAACTTCAAGAAGCTTTGCTTCCTTCAACATTTCGTTCAACATGGCCGTGGAAATGTGGACTCAGTCAAATCGTCTGAAATTTCAACACATGTGTTATAGTTTTCAGTCTCCTTAAGCATTTCGGCTGATATCCGTCGAAATAAAAAGAAATTTCGTACTGTCTAACGGATCTCGTGGCTTTCTGAATAAGCGTTTGGAGTATAATTAACGTAGTTTGACGCTAAACTATGTCATGTGATCCGCTAGAGTACCAAATAGTTTTGTAGTTCCGCATAACATTTTACAACTTTGACATATTTCATCTCTAAGAAGGAATCGTCCAGGATAATAATGGTAGGCTTAGGAGAACAGTGTTCAACTAAATCATAAAGATTCCATTAAAAGAAAAAAAATCTAAAAGGTGAAATTCCAACGTCTACAAAAATTGTGGCTATCATATTTATACTTCCACGGCCACACCGGATACTTCTACGTCGACACGCGGATACTATGACCCATTCTGAGCATTTCACCTAACCTACTAATAAACATTAAAATAAACCAACGTACATACAAATAAATAATTAAAAATACAAATTAAATAATCAGGAGATCCACTACTTCATAGCTTTTGGAGTTCAAAAGGGTTCGACGCAGAATGAGCACTTCGCAAAATGTGCACTGCGCAATTGGGACAATTCGCAGTTGGGGCACTGCGCAAAATGTGCACTTCGTAATTGGGGCACTTCGCAAAATGTGCACTTGGGCACTTGTCATTGGATGCACTTCTCAAAATGAGCACTTTGCAAAACGTGCTACCAAGATCAAGTCTGAAATTTAAAAATATTTTGCTTTTGTTTAAATATTGTACTTTAAACCTAACTTCACACTCCACTCGTGTCGAAATTTTTCACTCTTAATATTTCAAAATGTTTGCTTATTTTGATAATTTTATTTTATTGTCCACTTACTAACATAGACTTAAGTTTTATTGATACTAACAACATTTTATGGGCTATCGTCTGAATTAATAAATGTGATTTGATAAGTGCCCCAACTGCGAAGTGCCGCAACTGCGAAGTGCCCCAACTGCGAAGTGCCCCAATTGCGAAATGCTAATTCTGCGTCGAATCAAAGGACGCCAAACCAGATTAAGTTAGTAAGATTTGGTTTCAATTAAATTTGAAATGTTATATATTTCGTTCTCCTGGTCAAATCTCTGATTACAACCACAGAAACGGTACACTTTCCGAGTTTCGGTCGATTTTGTGAATCAGTACGACGTCTCGCGTCATACAATACAATCGACTTACTATCTTATACCTCCGTGGCGGAACGGGTAGCTCTCGGACTGCCACGCCGGAGGTTGCGGGTTCAATCCCGCTAGGGGCAATGTTCATATGATGAATATGAATGTTTGTACCCAAGTCTTGGGTGTTTATTTATATATTTATTTAAGTATGTGTATCCGTTATCTAGTAACCATAGCACAGGCTCTGCCTAGTTTGGGACTGGATAATTGGTGTGAATGTCTGACATATTTATTTATACAAAATCCACCGACACTCGGTCACATCACATCACTCTTTAGTAAAACGAAAATACCTGCCTTTAATCACCTACTGTCAGACAATACAAGCAAAAATGTATCCAAGACGCTCGACTTAGCGTTGTTATTACTCCGAAGGGGCGGGGCGGCCCAAATAGTAGGTATTTATCGCGGTAGGTTCGTTCTAGTGACGGAGGCCTGCCAGGAGACCAAAATATATAAACCGTCAGATTTATATGAAACCTCATTTTCCTAACTAGCGGTTCGGGGTTTTTAATGAGCACGTGAGATAAAAGGTTTGTCTCTTGGCGGATGTACAAACATGATTCCCAATCACAGGCATTTAAGTTTCATTGTCTCTGGACTGACATGAATTATCACCAGAATTCGGAATTAGATAGTTACTTATCTACTTGGGACGAACTATTAATATGGATATTCCGGGTTTTTTCAGAGATTTATTTAAAAATCAGTTTCGGAATCCCGGAATATAGTATTGGTCATTCGTTTATGTAAAAACTCATACAGTAATATAAATATGGACATTCAACGTCGCTCATTTAACAATCTACAATTCCCAGATTAAAGTTCGTTGGAAAGGTAAAAAAAGAACTTGAATTCGAGTCCACTAATAGATTAGGGCGTTAGGTTAGAATATGCTTACAGTAATAAAATAAATCCCATGAAAAGTAATGTCCATATTAATCTACCGTGACATATTTTCATCTCAAGTACATAAATCTACCGAATTCCGATCCCTGCTTATTACCTATGTCTTACAATTTATGAGCCCCACAATGTGATGCAGACTTAAATGCATGTTTTCAACCGAATTTTAAGACTGGAACTTACGCCTTTGTGAAACATATTTTACATAGTGCCTTATTAAATATATTAAAAAAAAACAATCAGTGGTCCGGACCGTGTTTCAAAACGTTTAACTCTAATACGAGGACTAGCTGGTTAAAACCACTGGTTAAAAAAACTTAAAGTTCAGTTATAATTTTTAATACATGGTGTGATAAAATACTAGTGGCCTTAACAGGGGCCAGTGTTTCATTACACCCTGTATAACACGGTGAAACTTAACAGGATAAACATTTAAATGACCAGAAAATTAAAAATATATTTTTTTTAATTTTTTTTTTTAAATTTTTTCACCCAAATCGTCTATTTTTCAGTCAAATTTTCAGTTTTCTGGTACAATTTACTTAAATTTAATTTACATGTACTTGTGTTTGATATATTATTTGTTAGCGTCTTTCAAATCGCCAAATGTGACGTAACTGTACAAAACTAAGGCCTAAACTATACCCTACTTGTATATTTATATTATAACTATGTATATAACAGTCACAGCACTATATAACATATATATGTTTATTTATATATCTATTTACATAACAGTTTTCTAGTTATAAGTATTTACAAACGCTCGCGACGCTCGCGTGGTCTGGTAGCAACTTTAGAATGGTTCAAATGTTTATACACCTCATACCATGAAGCAAAATAATTTTTCGTAGCTCATAGTTTCACCTCAAAGTGTTTTCCTTCATGATTGACATTAATTGGTTATTAAATTAGATAACAGTTGATGTGCATCTAATTTAATAACCAATTAGTGTCAATCAACCTCAAAGTTTTTACCTTCAGGATTGACACTAATTGGTTATTAAATTAGATAACAGACGATTTTAATGTGCATCTGTTGTCTAATTTAATAACCAATTAGTGTCAATCATGAAGGTAAAAACTTTGAAGTGAAACTATGAGCTACGAAAAATTATTTTGCTTCATGGTATGAGGTGTAGATAAATATATCTAGACATACAGACCGACATCTTGCAAATAATAGAGCACTAGATAGCGCCAAAAGTTATTGAAATTATAGTCTTTTTTTTTATCAAGGCGGCGATGTTGTTCGCAACACATCACGTCAAGGGGTGTCACGGAGCGAGAAGCAGGCGAAGGAAAGCCGCTTTGCGACATTACATTGCGCAAAGTGGCAATACATCGTCTGTGCCTACCTCTCTGGGACCGAGGCGTGAGCATTATGTATGTATGTATTTTTTTTTAATTTACTAAATAAAAACTTAGTGTAAGTGTGACAAAACTTAGTGTAAATTTTGTCACAAGTACTATTTGTAAATTCCCGAGAACTTTCTCGTAGCCGAGAATTTGTGAGAACTTAAAAATTGAAGCCACTTTACCCTACAAATACCAGTGCAACGAACTAGGTGGTTCTGTATATAATTATAATGCATATGACGCATATTTACATAAACATTGGTATACGTAGGGAAAAGCAGCTTCACCTTTTAAGTCTCATCAACGATCTCTATGTACTACCAGATGGAGCGTTCCAAACAATCGCTCTGTTCCACGCAAGTAGCCACAACTCTTTCACATTCACAATGAAACTTGTGCAGTTACTACGCAGAACATTTAATTATTTACTAAATATTGACGCTATTTACCCGGAGCGTCAATATTTAGTAATAATTAAATGTTCTGCGTAGTAACTGCACAAGTTTCATTGTGAATGTAACCGAGTTGTGGAACAGAGCGATTGTTTGGAACGCTCCATCTAACAGTACATAGAGATCGTCGAGTCTCATAAATTCTCGACCAAGGGAATGTTCTTGGGAATTTAACATCACTAGTCACAAACACTTGCTAGAAAGACCGGCTGTGTATAGTATTGACGACCTCCGTGGCGGAACGGGTAACTCTGACTTCCACGCCGGAGGTTGCGGGTTCGAATCCCGCCAGGGGCAAATGTTCGTATGATGAATATGAATGTTTGTACCCAAGTCTTGGATGTTTATATATCTATTTAAGTATGTGTATCCGTTATCCAGTAACCATACCACAGGCTCTGCCTAGTTTGGGACTGGAATATTGGTGTGAATATCTGAGATATTTATTTATTTATTTATAGAAAGACCGGCGAAACTGAGTTTTTAAAATTGAGCCCAAATTAATTCATGAAAAATTAAAAACCATTCATCCCACTACTAGCGCCATCTAGTGTTGGCCCGTGACCTTAGGACATTTTATCTTGGTGCCTTGATTTTATTTAAAAAAACTTTCTTATTTAAAAAACCCGGCGGTTACAGCACGCTGATCCCCAAAAACAAAGCACAACTAGCTAGTCGGCGATTTCCACAAATTCACATCCACACAAAAGTGATAGTAGCGTTTATAAAATACATTTTTGGAACGATCTTAAGAGTATTAACACACACAGGTACTTATTGTATAAAATACTATTAAAATTATACAATAAAACCTGCATTATACGTGTTTAGGGAAATAAATAGAACACACAAATATGACACTTCGGTTTCCGACAAATTAACACAGATTTTGATGAAAAATTTTTACTCTGGTAATTTTTTTTGACATTCTTACTTTTAGCTACACCCCCCCCCCCCCCCCCGAATCAGGTGGGGGGTCTAAAATCACTCGCTAGCCCCAAAGAAGACATTATCGATAATTCAAGTAGATTTCATAAATTATATGCGACGATGCTCTGGTAAATACCAAGTTACAGAGCTAGAGGGGAGGGGAAAGGGGGAGGGGGGAGGGAGAAGAAGAGGGGGGAAGGGGAGAGGGAAGGGGGTTTCGAACAGTATGAACGCCAAAATTACACTGACCGCGATTCCCACTGGGGACAGACAACAATTTGTACAAGTTGGTCCCGGTCTGGATGTTATATTTGTGAATTGTCCAATCCTTGTTTAATAACCATAGTACAGGAGAAAATCCTAGTAAGGGACTAGAGGTCGAGACTTAGTAGTGGTCGAGGACTTGGCGCGGCCCCGACTGCCGGGGCCAATCGGTCGGGTGTGGCGAGAGTGATGTGACTTTTCGAAAACTATAAATTCGCCTGGTTTGGGATTAGACAAGGTATGTGTACGACGTATGTACGAGTATAATATTTATCTACAAATTGTAGAAAAGTCTTTGTTTTTTTTATGGATTTTTGATAGTTTTTTTTTGTAACGTAACGTTGTGGATAACGTCGAGTCAAATAGCAAAGAATTGCTATAGAATAGCAAACAAAACGCTATTCAGTGGTACATTATTGCTAACTCCAAATAAGGTTTAATTTGATTTTTTTTATAGGTTATGTAAAAATTGGATCAAAAATAGATCCAAAACAAGTAAAAATTAAAAAAAAAACTGAGATTGTGGAATTTGGCCTTAGAATAGAGCCACCCCCAATCTTCCCGTGGGCAGCAGCGTTCTCCTGTGTATATTAAAATCACTACTGCGATCACCAACGTGCCTGCCAAGCGTGGTGATCATGTCAAATCCTCCAACGGACAGCCCACCACAAGTGTCATTCTATTGGGGAGGCTTGTGTCCAGCAGTGGACGTAGCTCGGCTGATGTTGATATACAATTGTTTTTTTTATAATGGATTGTACGGCCTTGGGTACGAACCCTTTGTAGCCTGTCTGAGATTTGTTTAACATTCATTAGTATGACCAGTGACGAAAGATTTTAATAGATATATTTATGTATTGTCATACTAATAAAGTTATACTATTCGATATTATTTAAGATGGTGCTAGGTCCCTTACAAAATGAGAATCTCCAAAGTAAAATGTGTGGAAGGGCAGCTGCTGCAGTTGCACCACTCAGGAGCCATGTGTGGTGGAACTGGGGCAACTAGTGGTGCAACAGGCGAGAAGAAAAAAAATCTTTTTTTAGTATGTTGTCAAATTCTGAGTTAAGTGACCAGCCCTAGAGTCTTATACAATGATGATAAGGTTAAAATTAGAATGAACTTTGTATAAACGTGGACACTGACGGTGGGCCAGATCCACAAGTTTCAAGTCGCTCAGCGAGCTATGGAGAGGGCTATGCTCGGTTTTTTTTTGAAGGATATGATTTATAATGAGGAGATCCGACGTAGAACGAAGGTCGTAGGTCGTAGGCGAAAGGATTAGCAGACTGAAGTGGCAGTGGGCGGGCCGCATCTTTCGCAGAACCGACGGCCCTTGGGGCAGACGAGTTTTGTAGTGGACCGCGGCAGATTTTGCGACAAGAAGGTAGCCGTATATCCGTCTAACTAAAAAAAAATCTATTTGTACTCCCTAACAAGCTGCTCCCTAGCAAGCTGAAGTAGCAGTGGGCGGGCCACATATGCCGCAGAACCGATGGCCGTTGGGGCAGACGAGTTCTGGAGTGGAGACCGCGGATCGGCACTCGCGGGGTGAACCGACGACCTGAAGAAGGTGGCCGGAAGCAGCTGTATGCGAAGGGCTTAGGACCGGGTTTGGTTCATTGGGGAAGGCCTATGTCCAGCAGTGGACGTCTGAGGGCTGATATGATGATGGTATGACGAGTTGAAATTTGAATTAGATCATGATAAAGTTCATTCTAATTTAAACTTTATCATATTTGAGTAAGGATGATTGGGCTGGTTACGTACGTACCAACATATGTTTTCAAGGAGCATGTTTCATTGCTCTGTAGTCCACGTTCTTTTTAAATACTTCCATCATCAGCCTAAATACGTCCACTGCTGGACATAGGCCTCCCCAATAGAATACCACTTTTGGTTAGATATCCATGCTTGGCAAGGGGATTGGTGATCGCAGTAATGATCTTAACACACAGGAGAACGCTCCTGCCCGTCCCGGTGCAATCCCTTAGTCGCCTTGACGACACCCACGAGAAAGATAGAGGTGACCCTATTCTAAGCCGGGAACCAAACAGCAATACTTACTATGTCTCACTAGCGTGGTAACGGCATGTAGATATTTAAGTCGTCGGCATGTAAATTTATAGAGGAGATTCACTTCTACGCAGTTTTTTTATTAGGTAGGTATTTAGCGCTAAAAAACCCATTAAATACTATAAACAAAATATTTGAACCGGGCAAAAATGACGGAGATACAGCAATTTCCGAATAGTTCCAACGGAGGTGACCGGAAGTTACGTCATCCGTCGCATCGTGGGACACTAGCGCAGTCTGCCGTAAACAAAACTCGTGCAACACTGCTCTGGAGAATGAAATCCGATCGAGAGGGCGAGAACATCACTCACGGGTGGTAACAAGTTACGTTGGCACACAAAAGCGCGCGCGTTTCGAAAAGTTGCGTTAAATAAACTTTAATAATCTCATTTCTTGATTGATTTTAATAATTTAAAAGATAAAATACTTTGCATACGCCATATTAATAAAAAATCTTATTATGTGAATCATCCAAATTAGGTCGTCGGTCGGTAATGTCGTGTGGTTTCCGGTAGAGTAGAATAGGAGCACTCCAACTCTTCCCGTGGATGTCGTACAAGGCGACTGAGGGAATACATTATAAAACATCAATCAGGCCTCCCCAACCCGTCTGGCCAGCGCGGGGAGTGTAGGCCAAATCCTCCGTCTGTCTCCGGCAGATGAGAGAGGGTTGTGCTCCTGCAGTGGAGACAAAAATAACCTGATGATGAGGTCGTCGATCCATCTGTCGTGACGTCGTCATATTTGTAGCTAACTTAATGTACTATAACTTGCAACGTCGGCCATTCGCACGCCTACATTGATATAACAGAAATATGTTAGTACAAAGAGGAACCAATTTATTCGCGATGAAACACAAGATATCTTGCAACGCGAGAATAGTATGGACTAAATTCCGCCAGCCAGTGACGAGCAGCATCACCATCGGTACGACGTGGCTGACTCTACAAGCTTCATAGATCGTTTAGTTTACGAACGTTACGCAGTGAGCTGATACGAAAGTCAGTATGTACACACTGTTGAGAACTATATAACGCATACAATGAAATGTAAGCTATTTGGAGTGATGCGCGCCGTCGTGAGCTGAACGATCTACACGTCACAAAAAAGGACTGGTGAGTGATTCTTTGTTTTAAGACTAATTCCATGAAAATACTCCTCATACAAAATGAAATATATATAATTTTTGGCAAAAGACTTTAAACTTTATGTAAGCGATTTAGAGGAGTGGGGCGCGCCGTCGTGAACTAAGCGAACCGTTGTGTTTCATCCTGAATCTATACAGGTACAATGAATCACATATGACAATGCATCATGGAGCCGGGTGAATATACGAGCGTTTCAACCGCCCTCATTATCCTCGCCACCAAAGGTTAATGAAAAATAATTTATATTTAATTAAATATTTCGCCTGTGCAGAATCTTTTATAATAAAAACAATGAACAGGTGTTGTCTCTTCTACTTCTGAAGGGGAGGATGGAAACGCTCGAATATTCACCCAGCTACGAGCTACTTCTGTACCCAGCTGTACGAGCCTCGCGTCCAGCGTCCACGTCATCATCATGACACACGTCACTAACAAGACTCAAACTTCGTGTCCCCAACACAGCATCGAGTTCACTGGCACCAACACAAACCAGCCTAGTACAGTGGCGGAACTTGTATGACTACTATATCCGACGAACAACTTGTACTCTCTAACACGTCACGTGATTTATTCTGATACGCTAATGGCGTCTAAACAGTAGTATCGACGGTAGTCTTTACAAGCCCAGCGCACTACGGAGATCTACTGGGAGGCTGTTATAAGACTGGTCTAGCCTTTAATATTGGCTTAGTATTTAACATTATCAATTTAAGTTCGCAAATTCACTACACATTTTGATCAGGTCACACGTCAAAAGTATTTGATCAGGTCACACGTCAAAAAGGTATTTGATCAGGTCACACGTCAAGAAGGTACACCGGACCATAGTGTATAAAAGCTGTTTCAGTCAAATTGGCAGAAGTTTTACTATGTAATAGATTTCGGACACCTCATCGAAAAGTGTCTATGGGCACGGTCTCGTGAGTTAAATAGTTTTTGAAATAATCAAGTTAATTTTACATTTTTTTAGAATATTTTCCGTACTAAGCCTGATTCTCCTTGACGATTCCACATGCTTTATCGTTTTAGCGATTTCTTCCAGGTAACCTTATAAGTAAAGGGTACCTGGAAGAAATCGCTAAAAACCATAAAGCCATCGTTATATCATTACATTATACAACTTTGATAAATTTGTTCTCCCATAAGGATTCGTCCAGGAGAAATGATCGGTTACATCAGATGATGGAGAAATTGCGAAACTTGCAGAATATGATCAGTGATTCTGATGATAACGCTGACTGGAATGTACCGTCTGCACTTTACAATGATGATAGATGATGAACAGTGCTCGGTCATGACCGAGAGATGGTAAAGGTAATGATGGAAGATTCTGCTCAGTTTGAGCTAAAAATGTCAGGTCGTAAGCAGTAATTACTTGTATATTTCGGAAACTCGACCGTGCCCATAGACAATTACGATCTGTAGTGCTATTCTCTAAAATACAAACTCACGTGCGAGTCTCACGTAAGTGACTTCACTCACTTTGATGGTATTTTTGTAAACATTCTAGAGCATTATTGACAAGAACTCATTTCACATCGACAGTGCTCTAGAATGTTTACAGAATGCCAGTTGATTAGGTTTCGAAGCGAGTGAAGTCACTCGAGTGAGACTCGCACGTGTTTTTGTATTTTAGAGAATAGCACCGCTGGGCACTGAAATCTATAAACATAGTCACATTTTTTCACATGATTCGACTGAATCCACGTTTCCATACACTGTAGTACTTTCTTAGCATTTCATCATGCTATAAATACTGTTTTATGGGCTAGGCTGAAGTTCTAGGTATATCTAATAGGTTTTGGAGTCACTAGTGTGAAGGAATTGCGAGATTATGCCAGTCGGAGAGATCATACAGCAGCCTCCCAAGACGTCCCCTCAGCTGTGCGTCGCGGCGCGGCGCGAGTGCGCGTATCATCGCTGCGGCTGGTTGTTGAACTGGCGCCGCTTCTTGTGGTGCCGGGGGGGCTCCGGGGGCCCCCCGCGGCCGCGGCCCCCCGCGCCGGGGCCCCCCGGGGGGGAGCCGTACCGTCGCTGCTTGGAGGAGAACGAGCGCGCGTGGCGCGGCTTGCTGTCGCCGGCGCCGTTGCTATTAGTCGAGTTGCCGTAGCGCTGTTGCATTACGCCTGCAGGAAAGTTAATAAATATCATATATTCGTATAGTATGTTGCCTAATCATAATTAAAATAGGACAACACATGACAGTCTGTCACCTTCGTTCTTTATATATCAGTTTTAATTTAATCCACAGATCAATTCAATTAGGTACTCTTTATTGCACGTAAAAAAAAAGATACACATCTAGGCGGTCTTATCGCTAAAAGCGATTTCTGCCAGACAACATTTGGGTAGAGGATAAGAATAACAGGTACCAAAAGATAGGTTGGTAGATCAGTGGCATGGCATGAAAGTATTGATTCCAGGTGTAGTTTATGTAGCAAAAGACAAGTTTCTATTTGCGCAAATTTAACTCCCGCGGGAATCGTCCAGGAAAAAAGGTAACACGCAATACAATTTTACATTGACCTGGAATTAATTCTTGAAGTGTTGGTTGACTGTGCTACCGGGACCCGATAAGCATATCGACAATCTAACAATAATTATCACAATATCGACATTTCAAAATATATATATTTCGGACATTTGGGGGGGGGGGGGGGGGGGTGTATACTAACCCGAGGGTATGTTGTTGAAGTCCGAGTTGCTGGTGATGTGGTGTATGATGAGGCTCTGGTGCGCGGACACGCGCCGCGGCGTCGGCGACGAGCACTGCAGCGCGGACAGCGGCGGGGGGGAGGTGCGCGCGGGCGGCGGGGCGGGGACGGGGGAGGCCGCCGTCGGGCCCGGGGCCGGGGGCGGGGGCGGCGGGGGAGGGGGCGGAGACCCGCCGTCAGACCACTCCTGCAACAAAAGAACCGTAAAGAGAAACAAGTCACAGTATAGCAACGTGCGGAACATATGTAACAAAAATAGTTATAACTTTGGGAGTTACGCTCCTACGTTTTAAATTTTCTACTGTTTTTTTTACAGTCAGCGTGCTCCTGAGTATATTAAGATCATTACTCCGATCACCGATGTGCCCGCTAGGCGTGGAGATTATGGCAAACCCGCCAACGGACAGCCCACCACAAGTGTCATTCTACTGGGGAGGCTTGTGTTCAGTTGTTTACATATTGGTAGATGGCAATTTATAGCAAGTCTCAACTCTAACACAGCACATACAAGTATGTGGGCCGAGCATGCGCTATGGATTGAATGAATGAAATGAATGAAATGAATGAATGAATGAATGAAACGAATGATTGAATAAATGAAATGAATGAAATGTTTATTTACTAGAATATGGTAAAAATGATATGGTATACAATGATATGGTATACGCCCCAATAGGCCATACAGCCAGTGCCGGGGCTATCTCTCAGTGTTTACAACAGGTTTTAATGCCTAGACGGTCTTTATTGAGACTTAATTATAATGAAGGAAAATAGTTTATTGCACCTCACATCATCGTTTCCGGTAGAGTAGAATAGGACCACTCCAACTCTTCCCGTGGATGTCGTACAAGGCGACTGAGGAAATACATTATAAAACATCAACCAGGCCTCCCCAACCCGTCTGGCCAGCGCGGGGAGTGTAGGCCAAATCCTCCGTCTGTCTCCGGCAGATGAGAGAGGGTTGTGCTCCTGCAGTGGCGACAGAAATAACCTGATGATGATGATGATGAATTATGAGGTGCAAACAATTATGTTCCTTCATGGTACGACCTGTAGGTCCGATAGTACAAACTCCTAGTGACGATGTGCGACGTACCCTGTCGCTGTCGTCCAGCTCGTCCTCCAGTTCCGGCTCGAGGTCGTCGCGGGCGGGCGCGGGGTGCGCCGGGGGCGCGGGGCGCGGCGCGAGCGCGCGGTGCGGGAAGAAGAATGGCTCGAACGTGTGCGCCACCCAGCGGCGGTACTGCAGCACGTGGTCGGTGACGCGCACGACGCGGCCCAGCGCGCTGTGCCGCGACACCAGCGCGTTGTGCGGCGACACGGCCTGCTGCAGGATTATGTAGCCGTAGTCGAACGCCTGCAAACGCATACATAAGTACTTATAGCTGGCGGGCGAAGAGTTATTTATAACTTAGCTGCTGCCCGCGACTTCGTCCGCGTGGACAACTTAACATCACAAATTATTATATATGTCGGCGAAATAATAAAAGAGGAGCTAATTTGGAGGCACAGTGTGTGCTCGGCGCGCCGTTCGGCTTGGTTCGGCGAGCGTCGCGAGCACGCGCTGGGTACCACGATTAGCTATGGAATCATCATATCAGCCTTCAGACGTCCTCTGCTGGACGTAGGCCTTCCCTAAAGAGCGCCAGCACACCCGGTCCTCCGCCCTCCGCATCCAGTCCCTTTCGCCCACCTTGGCGCCGAGGCGTCCCACCCATTCGCAACGTAAGCGTCATAAATTGTGATTTGTTTTATGCTTGCCTGCTTGACTTGTATGGCTCCGTAGCTGGAGCGGCCGATGTCGTTGCCGGCCGTCAGCGGGTCCTCGATGCACAACAGCGACGGACGGTGACCGTCGTTCATCTCCTAGAAACACAATATCAAACACATTTACTGTCAGGTCCACCGTACGTCTGCCGAGCTTGGCTGTTGGTCGCCTACTTCTTAACCAATCGTCATGCTACTAATATTATAAATGCGAAATTTGGATGTTTGTTACTCAATCACGCTTCAACAACTGACGGATCGGGATGAAACTTGGAGGTGTACGAATTTGGAAGTGGACGAGTTAGGGAAGTGAATGAGTTTGGAATCGGACGGGTTATGAAAGTATACGAATTTGGCAGTGGATGAGTTTGAAAGTGGACGAGATAGGGAAGATAATGAGTTTGGAATCGGACGAGATATGAAAGTGTACGAATTTGGAAGTGGACTAGTTAGGGAAGTGGACGAATTTGGAAGTGGACGAGTTTGGAATCGGACGAGTTATGAAAGTGTACGAGTTTGGAAGTGGACTAGTTAGGGAAGTGAATAAGTTTGGAATCGGACGAGTTATGTAAGTGGACGAGTTTGGAAACGGATGAGATAGGAAAATGGACGAGTCAGGATAGTAAACGAGTCTGTAAAGAGGACGAGTTTAGAAATGCACGAGACTGGAAGTGGATGAGTTAGGGAATTGGCAAGTTGAGTAGTAGCCTGATTAAATCATAACCAACTTATAGGCTTCACTGTAACTCTTTGCTCTACTATAGGTTAGTATTAACTTCATCTTAGTCGTTATGGGGAAGACACTGTCTCCTGAAATACAGTTTACCTAGTTTGGGAGTCAGGGCTTCATAAATAATGGAACATTTTGAAATGAACGCGTACGCGTGCGCGTGCCTCGGGACACCTCAGCGCGACCATACTTCCGTTCACAGCGGATACTGACGCTGCCTTCCATGGCCATTCTGCAGACTGCGTTGTGTGTAAGGGAGAATCTCGATGACTTCGTCAGAAAAGGAAATGGCCATGGGTACAACTTGAGAAACGCCAGCAAGTTAGCACCTGTCCCTCACTCCCGGGCGAAGTCGTCGAGGTTGATACGTGCCATGGGCCCGTCCGTCTACAACCGGATACCCGAGGACATAACGGACGCACCTTCTACTCCCTCATTTAAACTGAGGCTGAAGAAGTGGCTCATCGAGCAAACTTTCTACAGCTTTGATGAATTCATTGAAAATTGTAAATGTAATTAGTAGTGTTTAATGTTTGTTTATTCTTTTTTATATTATTTTATGAGACGTAATCATTTTATATAATATTTATTACAATGTTATGATTTTAAAATTGTATGACCTGTAATTGCCAATTACCAAAAATAAATATCTATGTCTATGAATAAAGTTATGTTTATGTACTCTGGTAAAAAAGCACTCACCTTCTGCATTTCGTCTTTGGACACATACGAGCCGCCATTCTTGACCCGTATCGCTGTCTTCACGTAGTTGAACTTCCGGCCGTACAGCTCGAAGAACTCTATCAGCAGCACGCCCAGGTTGTGGGTCTGCCGCAGCCGCTCCGGCCTCGGGTGCAGTTGCAGGAACGAGATGCACATGAGGATCAGGGAGTAGGAGGAGATGCCTCCGGTGAACACCTCGTTCAGGTCGCGCTGCAGCAGGAACTGCTTCAGGACCATCACCAGACGAGAGAGCACCGGGTATTTTTCCTGTAAACAGGAAACGGATAACTTGAAGTCTATTTAATTTAATTTTTAATTCAGATGTTGATCCATAATGTGTTAGTAAGTCTTAAGATATGTTAGTAAATAAATGAAAATTATTAGAAAAGAAAATTAAAAACATTTGCAACCATTTAAACTTTACATTTGTTGTGGACAAGGTGGACAGCTTCCCAGTGCCTGTGCATTGGGCTGTCCAACCTGTCGCGCAGCACGCTGAGGAGGCTGTTGGGGCTGGCACGAACCCGACGCACCAGGGAAGCGACTCGTTTGCGTATGATGGCGTAGAAATCATCCACGCGTGCTTCAGCGAACATCCCTGATGCACTGCAGTATCGTGGCAACCACAGCAGCATCCTGAGCCCGTTATTGTATTGGACTCGCAGGGTATTGTAAGTCCCCTGCGTATAGCCGACCCACAGGCTGCACGTGTAAAATGACTGGCAGTACGCCTTGAATAAGGTCATTTTAACTTCTCTAGAACATCGTATATAATAACAATTCATTTATTTTAAATTTTACATTCCATAATTTTCATAGACATAGTCATATTTATTTATCATCATCAGCCTAAATACATCCACTGCTGGACATAGGCCTCCCCAATAGAATACCACTTTTGGAAAGTTGTCCATTGGGTTATTTGCCATAATCACCACGCTTGGCAGGCGGATTGGTGATCGCAGTAATGATCTTAACATACACACACAGGAGGATTTAATTATCATTTTACTGTAATTACATATTTAAAAGTAAGTAAAACGAAAAAATAAACAGAAACGTCGCCTCAGCCAATACTTTTATGGCACCATAAGGATCAAATCTCTGTAATAAACATTCATCATCAACCGAAATACGTTTGGTTCCCGGCTTAGACTAGGGCCACCTACCCCCAATCTTCCCGTGGGTGTCGTCAAGGCGACTAAGGGATTCCACATGAGTTTTACGAAACTTAAGTACGGTTTATTTATAATACCACAGGCTTTTCGGTGAAGGAAAACATCGTAAGGAAACCTGCATTTGCCGAAGAAGAAATTCTGAGGCGTATGTGAAGTTCACCAAATCGGCTTGGGGCACCGTCGGTGGTCAGGGGTTTGGCACAAAAGATCCTGAAGGGTCGAAGTGTCGCCAGGTCTTCCTGGCCCCCTAAGAAGATAAGGGATTGCACCAAGGACGGGCAGCGTTCTGCGATCACCAATCCGCCTGCCAAGCGTGGCGAGGCTTGTGTTCAGCAGTGGACGTATTTCGACTGAAGACGATGAAGTAAATCAAAATGGGTCATCATCATCATGTCAGCCCTTAGACGTCCACTGCTGGACATAGGCCTTCCCCAATGAACGCCACCACACCCGGTCCTCCGCCCTCCGCATCCAGCCGCTACCGGCCACCTTCAGGTCGTCAGACCATCTGGCGGCGGGGCGTCCCACCCTGCGCGTGCCAATCCGCGGTCTCCACTCCAGAACTCGTCTGCCCCAGCGGCCGTCGGTTCTGCGACAGATGTATGATAAAATGGGTATAATCTACAAATGTAATGTCTGGTTCCCACCAACCTTAAACTGCTTGATAAGCTCGGCGCTCTTAACCCCGCTGCTCATGTTGAAGGAAATATCCACCTGCAGACAGATAACACCGTCGTCATACCACATGCATGTAGAACCTACAGGATTCTTAGAATATACGGGATTCTTGCCTTTGTCGGCGTAATCCGTTTTGTCAAGAATTTATAGCAATAGTTGTATTTATTAGTTTGGGGTTAAATTGAAATAAATATTATTATTATAATGTCCAAGTGAGAAATGTTGCCGTGTGGTTTCCGGTAGAGTAGAATAGGACCACTCCAACTCCTCCCGTGGATGTCGTACAAGGTGACTAAGGGAATACATTATAAAACATCAATGAGGCCTCCCCAACCCGTCTGGCCAGCGCGGGGAGTGTAGGCCAAATCCTCCGTCTGCCTCCGGCAGATGAGAGAGGGTTGTGCTCCTGCAGTAAAGACATAAATAACCTGATGATGATGATGAAAATGTCAAAATCTCTAAATTTCAACATGCTACAAGCTATGTTTTAAGTTAAATTTAGCTGTTATGAACATATAACATTGGAAACTTTGTCAATTTGACACTTGGACATTTTGACAGTTCGGCATTACATTACGCACACAAAGAGATAATCAATCACATAGATTTATCGTTAAGTGGTCACACTGTAGACTGAGAGTTGTACTTCTTTGTTACAGATACCATATCGATAATCTAATGTCCATTAAGCTTACTGGTCTCACGTTAACGTTGTCGGAGTACTTTAGGTCATCTCATTTGGACGTCAAAGTAGTTGGTCATCTTACTCCGACGCCGCTGTCCTTATCGTCAAGTCAGTCTTAGTATAACGTCAGTAGGGTGCAAGGTTGACGGTCTTACCAGTTTAGGTCATCTCATTTAGACGTCAAAGTAGTTATTGGTCATCTCACTTCGACGCCGCTGTCCTTATCGTCAAGTCAGTCTTAGTATCACGTCAGTCGGGTGCAAGGTAGACGGTCTTACCAGTTTAGGTCATCTCATTTAAACGTCAAAGTAGTTATTGGTCATCTCACTTCGACGCCGCAGTACTTATCGTCAAGTCAGTATGAGCGTCACGTCAGTCGGGTGCAAGGTCGACGGTCTTACCAGTTTAGGTCATCTCACTTAGACGTCAAAGTAGTTGGTCATCTCACTTCGACGCCGCAGTACTTATCGTCAAGTCAGTATGAGCGTCACGTCAGTCGGGTGCAAGGTCGACGGTCTTACCAGTTTAGGTCATCTCACTTAGACGTCAAAGTAGTTGGTCATCTCACTTCGACGCTGCAGTACTTATCGTCAAGTCAGTTTGAGCGTCACGTCAGTCAGGTGCAAGGTCAACGGTCTTACCAGTTTAGGTCATCTCATTTAGACGTCAAAGTAGTTATTGGTCATCTCACTTCGACGCCGCAGTACTTATCGCCAAGTCAGTTTGAGCGTCAGTCGTCAGCTCACCTTAACGTCGGAGTACTTGTCGGTCATCTTGACGATGGGCACGGTTGCCTTCTCCAACACCTTGATGCTCTCCTTCTCCGCGATGTCCTGCACTACCAGCTCGCGCTCCAGCGTCCAGAGCGGCAGCTTCTCCCATTGCCCTGTGATTTTTTTTTAATTATCGATAAATTAGTATCGACAAGAAATCACTAGAAATATTTTCTTTATAACTTAATCTACATATTAATCAAATTTATAACTTAATCTAAAAACCGGGTTCAACGGCGCACCTTGGGAGAGGCGTATGTCCAGCAGTGGACTCATTCAAGGCTGATGATGATGATGATAACTTAATTATAATAAATATTACATACACTTATCTAATCCCATACTAGCATTTTCTCCTTGGCTATGGAAATTAAACAAGGGTAAGACCATTCACAAATATAACATCCGGACAGGGACTAACTTGTACCAAGTTATCTGTCCCCAGTGGGAATCGAACCCACGCCCTCTGGCGTTCGAGTTCAATGACCTACTACGCCAACGAGATATACTACTATCAACAACTCGGCATCTATGTTAACAATGAAAAGTGTATGAAAAGGTGTTCAGCGATTACAGAGCTATGAGCGGACAAACAAACATTGCTTCTACAACTATTTGTTAACACGTCATTATTATGTGTTCAGATGTTCTGTCATATTCGCATAGCAATGTTTCTATATTCGTTTCAACGAGTGATAAACATATTATTTTAATTCGGGATTTAAAATTGGCGAAGTCCTCAACAAGCCTGGGATCCGCAGAGAGATGGTTTATGGATGAGAGTGAGGCTGGTGAGGTGTGTCAGGATCGCGGAAAGTGGCGATACATGACCACACACACACACACACACACACACATATCATATTTTACAAAACGATCTCTATATACTACTAGATGGAGCGTTCCAAACAATCGCTCTGGTCCACGCAAGTAGCCACAACTCTTTCACATTCACAATGAAACTTGTGCAGTTACTACGCATAACATTTAATTATTACTAAATATTGACGCTACGGTTAAATAATGTCAATATTTAGTAAATAATTAAATGTTCTGCGTAGTAACTGCACAAGTTTCATTGTGAATGTGAAAGAGTTGTGGCTACTTGCGTGGAATAGAGCGATTGTTTGGAATGCTCCATCTAGTAGTAGTACATAGAGATCGTTGTTTTTACAAAATATTTTTCATTTATATTCACGTTTGTATAGTTATTGGACTTTGCGCCGTCATGGATGCTGTTAAGGTGCATTATACAACAATATATTAAAATTAAATTGATCGTAATATGCAGACTCGTTTTCCATTATATACATAAAAACACCTATAAGTTGCATTAGTAATCGTAAAGTGACTTTATGACGTCACTTTAAAGAGTCTTCACTTTTTAAGTTCTCACAAATTCTCGCCCAAGAGAATGTTCTCGGGAATTTACCATCACTATCTGTATGTCTCAAATGACCCGTCAGCGAGTACATTCATTCATTCACGTCAGCGCCTAGAAGTCCACTGCTGGACATAGGCCATCGCCAATGAACGCCATCACACCCGGTCTTCCGCACCCAGCCGCTACCGGCCACCTTCTTCAGGTCGTCGGTCCACCTGGCGGCGGGGCGTCCCACCCTGCGAGTTCCGATCCGCGGTCTCTACTCCAGAACTCGTCTGCCCCAACGGCCATCGGCTCTGCGGCATATGTGGCCCGCCCACTGCTACTTCAGCTTGCTAGGGAGCAGCTTTTTTTTTATTTATCAAGCCTTCTATAGTTACAAAGCATTATAATATTATTATTTCAATTATAATAAAAAATTAAAAAACTATTTAAAAATTAATTTCAAATTCAAATTGTATTGCATGCATTATATTTTATAAACGTACGAGCATACTCGTACATACTACAGAGCATCCCATTGTCGGGCAAAGGCCTCCCCCATCCTCTGCCAGGTGTGTCCCCCATCCTCTGTCAGGTCTTTCTGCGGCGAGCAGCTTGTTAGGGAGTTCGAAGTGATTTTTTAGTTAGACGGATATAAGCCGATGATGCTTCGTAGTCGTGATTCTCTAAGAGAATTATTTAAGGAAATAAATATAATGACGGTGCCATGTCAATACATATTCGCTAACATTATGTTCGTTAGACAGAACCTTTCTTTACTCAACTTAAATAATGAGAGGCATAATTTAAATCTAAGAAATAATAATAAAATTCAAATACATCATTCTAGATTGTCTAAGATCAATAATTCTTTTGTGGGGCTGTGCGTGCGTTACTACAATAAGGTTCCGAATGAAATTATTAACTTGCCTGAACAAAAATTCAAATCTTCTATAAAAGTTAATCTGTGCAAGAAAGCCTACTATAAGTTAGATGACTACTTAAATGATAAAAGTCCATGGAGTGCTTGATGGCTCAGCATAGGTAGACTTAATGATTGTAATGAATAAGATAAATCAAAGGTAGGGCCCTGTGCCGTTGGGTTTGTTGCCACTTCTTCCCCTCGGTTATACAGGTGGAAGTGGAGTAGTTTTAGGCAGAAATTTGACGTCAAAAAGAGAATAATGTATTCCAATTCTGAAAATAAATATTTTGATTTTGATTTTAGTTAGACGGATATAATCCGATGATGATGAAGACGCTGCCCACATAGGTGCATTGCGAAAAAGACTAGTATTGTAATGTAACAGGGTATATTTAGCCGTCGGCAGTGAAGCTATTTATACCGGGTGCGGTGAGCGGCCTCGCTGTATGCTCCCGACGTTGCGTCTCGCCGGTGCCATAATCGAACTATCGCTAGATTACTTAAAAGCAACGATCTCTATGTACTACCAGATGGAGCGTTCCAAACAATCGCTCTGTTCCACGCAAGTAGCCACAACTCTTTCACATTCACAATGAAACTTGTGCAGTTACTACGCAGAACATTTAATTAGTTACTAAATATTGACATTATGTAGCGTCCGGTAACTCCGAAATTAAGCCCTATAGTTTTATGCAGACTCCATCAAAATTAGTTCAGTAGTTTTTACGTGATGCGTGCACAGACAAAATTCCAAAAATGATCGTAATATATTCTTCCAAATACGTTAATTGCAAATATTTTCAACGTACAGACACGCGAGTTTAGATTTTTATATTAATTTACCAAATATACATATGTACTCAGTTTCTAGTTAGTAATTTGTCGATGTATAAATAGGTAGAATTTATAGTTTTCAAAAACATTGGTAAGTACGAAATATGACAAAGAAGTATAATGTTCGGTGCAATTCGGATTGCAATGAGTTAGGTTAGGACTACATTTGAAGCTGTAGTGGGCGTCGGAGTCGGATTGAGAGTGAGATTAAAAGTAATTGAGTAGTCCACGCGAGCGAAGCCGCGGGCACAGCTAGTCTTAAATATTAGCTTAAAAATTCAAACAACATAATTACAAGACTTGTAACTATATTACGAAAATATTTGCATAAATAAATAAATAAATATGTCAGACATTATCCAGTCCCAAACTAGACAGAGCCTGTGGTATGGTTACTACATAACGGATACACATACTTAAATAAATATATAAACATCCAAGACTTGGGTACAAACGTTCATATTCATCATACGACCATTTGCCCCTAGCGGGATTCGAACCCGCAACCTCCGGCGAGGCAGTCCGAGAGCTACCCGTTCCGCCACTTTTTTATGCAAATATTGGGCCCGATTCTGAAGGCACACATTTAAAATTGAACAGCGCCAATATTGGTTTCGTCTTTATCTTCATAATACTGTGTAACAAGGATAGCAACAGTTTTAGTGCTGTCGAATTTTAACGTTGTGCCTTCAGAATCGAGCCCATTTTCAATGTATGTTTACACATTTTTATACACGACTTGATTTTAAAAATACTGGACATGTTTATTTCGACTGACGCTATCAATATTCGTCAATACCGTTACTATCAATTAGTGATAGTCACAAGGACTACAACTAACTTGAGCTGCACTAGCAGACAGCGCAAATATATAAAACTAGCTGTGCCTGCGGCTCCGCTCGCGTGAACTACAGAATCCGCCCCCGTTCCCACTTCCGCTCCGTTCTCTTCCCACTTCTACTTCCACTCCCCTCAGACTCGAGACTCTCAATATCCCAATCCCAACCCCATCCCTATCCCCAAAAACTAAATTTCACTCAATCCCATACGCGCCGCGCCGTTCGCCGCGCCGCGACAGTTGATCTCGCCCATATGATAAACATACTCGTACGTTCGAGAAATATTGCATTTTTTTTATCAACATTTTCGTAATAAATATGTTTTTTTTCATGAATGATTTCTAAATATGAACTAAGTTACTGGAAGAAATATTAACAGTCGTTTTATCATAAATCGATATAATGGCTTCGTGAAAAAATTAACGTTATTAATATCTCAGGTTCTAAGTGGCGTATCAAGATGAAACATGCACCAGATTTTAAGTTAGACCACCAGCAAGACAACTGTGAAAACTGCATCAAATTTCATTCAGTAGTTTTTGCGTGATGCGGTAACAAACATACATACAGACAGACAGACAATTCTAAAAATTGTTTTAGCTTCTATTGCCCTTATAATGACCCATAAATTTTTTTTTAAATATATCTCATGTACAGACATAGACCAGTTACAGTTTTATTATAAGTATAGATAGCATACCTAAAATAATATTGATAAAGCTTGTATTTACACCAGAATGACCTAAAAATGTATGTGAAATAGTTAATTGTGTCATACGGCATATATCGTTGTAATCTAATCAGATAACGAGTACACATTTTAGTAGCTTAGCTTTAGTAGCTGCACGAAAACTGTCGATACATTATATGGGCGGCCTCTCATCATCATCATCAGGTTATTTTAGTCTCCACTGCAGGAGCACAACCCTCTCTCATCTGCCGGAGACATTCCCGCCTCCTCACCATTCTCCCCCCGCAACTCCTCTAAGCGAGGATCAACGGAGGTAACTGCAAAGACACCTACCAGTGAAGGTAGGGCAAGTCCCAGGTCATGAATTTACGCTACCTTGGGCCCCAGACAAATTTAATTAAAGAAGTAAAGAGTCAAAGTAGGAAGAGAGTTCCCACTTCCCTTCTAGCAAATGGGAGTGTAGCAATGAAACGATGACCAGAGTGGTCAGGTTGGGGGGATGGGGGTTTGGTGTGGCCAAGATAAGCCTGGCCACCTAGTTGAACACCACGGACGTATTAGCGCCTTTGTGACGCAGTGAGCTGTGACGGAGTAGCAGAAGGCTACTTCGTATAGTAGTATGCATTGTAATATAATACATTATATGGGCGGCCTCTCATCATCATCATCAGGTTATTTGTGTCTCCACTGCAGGAGCAAAACCCTCTCTCATCTGCCGGAGACAGACGGGGGATTTGGCCTACACTCCCCGCGCTGGCCAGGTCTTTAATATTATCTTAAAAATTCAATTGATCTATTAAAATCAAGTTTGTATACAATAATATATTGTGCGAAGCTGAAGGCTGAAGCAAGCCGTGTGGTTCCCGGCTTAGAATAGGGCCACCCCCAATCTTTCCGTAGGTGTCGTCAAGGCAACTAAGATTTTGCACCAGGGACGGACAACAGCGTTCTCCTGTGTAAATTAAGATCATTATCGCGATCACCGAATCCGCCTGCCAAGCGTGGTGATTACGGCAAATCTCCCAACGGACAGCCCACCAAAAGTGTAATTCTATTGGGGAGGATTAAGTTCAGCAGTGGACGTAGCTCGGCTGATGATGATCTTTATCATTCAAATAATCGTCTATTTTATAGGTTTTCTCTTTCAGGGAATTTGTTACTCTGTACTAGTTTCATTCAAACATAAATTCATGCTTATTATACACTAGCTGCTGCCCGCGACTTCGTCCGCGTGGGCAACTTAACATCACAAATGATTATGTATTTGCCGTAGGAATGAGATGTTTTTTCGGGATAAAAACTATCCTATGTCCTATTCCAGGACGTAACCTATATGTGTGCCGAGTTTCATCACGATCCGTCCAGTGGTTGAAGCGTGATTGAGTAACAAACATCCATCCATACTTACAAACTTTCGCCATTATAATATTAGTAGGATAGTCTGCAGCAATGGCCTTGACGGAAACTCCGTATCTCGTAACATGTTTCGAGGGGCTACCGTTTCATTTATCTTTTAATTCTTATGCTGTTATGATTTTACTATCGTTAACTTGTTTACTAAAATTGTTATCGTTTGGCTCCCATTTGTCGTAGTACGATGATTTCTGCGCGAAAATATTCCTTGAAAGCCCTCCTAAGTGACAGTGAAGACTGTGTCAAAATCTGTTTAGTAGATCTCGAGTTATAAGACTAAGGAGATTATAAGATGCCGTGTGGTTTCCGGTAGAGTAGAATAGGACCACTCCAACTCTTCCCGTGGATGTCGTACAAGGCGACTGAGGGAATACATTATAAAACATCAATCAGGCCTCCCCAACCCGTCTGGCCAGCGCGGGGAGTGTAGGCCAAATCCTCCGTCTGTCTCCGGCAGATGAGAGAGGGTAGTGCTCCTGCAGTGGAGACAAAAATAACCTGATGATGATGATGAAGACTAAGGAAAAACACATTTCCTTTTAGAGTTAATATTTCTGTTGCAGTATCAGCGCGTGACTTATTGAGTAAACACATCCAATGACATGTTATCCGCGCGAGCGCATCTTTGAGCATATTCAAGGCTAGAGTAAAAGAGCATTACCTATCCAAATGATCACTTTGTGTATATGTATGTATGTATGTGTATTGTATGTATATACTTATGTACCGCGACTGGGCAAACGTAGTGTGGGACGCCCCCTGGCTAGATGTAGCGACGATCTGCGTAAGGCGGCTGGCAGTAACTGGATGAGAAGAACCGAGGATCGGGTTCAGTGGGGCACCTTGGGAGAGGCCTATGTCCAACAGTGGACTCTTTCGGGCTGATGATGACTTATGTATATATAATTATTTTATTACATATCTATATAGATAGTTATGTTTATATGTTTACATATATGTTTTTTTTCACTACTTATTCTCACTATAATGTGCACTGCTGTCTGCCTATCTGCTTTGCTTTTCTCTTTCACCCAAAAGGTTTACTGGAAGAAAACTCTTACAGAGTTAAGTGCGCCTTTGTACATCTTGTGTTTAAGTTAGTTGTGTGACTTATATTTGTGTACAATAAAGTATAAATAAATAAATGACTTGACCTACAGTTAAATTTATCAGCTTCCATGATCTGGAATATTATCTATGTATATTTATTTAGTCTTCGGTAGAAAAACATTTGTGAAGTTACGTTTGGTCTTCACGTCCTTATCTCGCATGTTACCTGTTCATTTGTTTATCTGTTCGTGTGGTCTGTCCATTGGGGGATTAGCCATAATCACCACGCTTGGCAGGTGGATTGGTGATCGCAGTAATGATCTTAATATACACAGGAGAATGCCGTGTGGTTTCCGGTAGAGTAGAATAGGACCACTCCAACTCTTCCCGTGGCTGTCGTACAAGGCGACTAAGGGAATACGTTATATAACATCAATCAGGCCTCCCCAACCCGTCTGGCCAGCGCGGGGAGTGTAGGCCAAATCCTCCGTCTGTCTCCGGCAGATGTGAGAGGGTTGTGCTCCTGCAGTGGAGACAAAAATTACCTGATGATGAACGCTGCCCGTAATTGGTGCAATCCCTTAGTCGCCTTGATGACGCCCACGAGATTGGGGGTGTGGTGTTGTAGAAACAGCGAAAAATGAATTTTAAGTTTTAATAAAAACGGTTAAAGTTACGAAAAAACTGTCAAAGACCAACATTTTCTCCATTAAATTACCTAAAATACAGTCTTTGGGTATATGTTGATTGGACTTGTGGTTTTTGGGGTAAAGAAAAAAAAATTAAGGGGATTTCTGGAATTTTTTCCAGAAATCCCCTTAGCGTTTCCTTTGAGCATCGCCAGGGGATTTCTGGACAAAAATTCCAGAAATCCCCTTAAGGGGATTTTTCGCAGGGGATTATTGGAATAAGCCATTTAAGCAAGGTAACAAGCCGTACTATCAAAAACAAAATATTTATTTTCAAAATTGGAATACATTATTCTCTTTTTGACTTCAAATTCTGCCTAAAACTACTCCACTTCCACCTGTATAACCGAGGGGAAGAAGTGGCAACAAACCCAACGGCACAGGGCCCCACCTTTGATTTATCTTATTCATTACAATCATTAAGTCTACCTATGCTGAGCCATCAAGCACTCCATGGACTTTTATCATTTAAGTAGTCATCTAACTTATAGTAGGCTTTCTTGCACAGATTAACTTTTATAGAAGATTTGAATTTTTGTTCAGACAAGTTAATAATTTCATTCGGAACCTTATTGTAGTAACGCACGCACAGCCCCACAAAAGAATTATTGATCTTAGACAATCTAGAATGATGTATTTGAATTTTATTATTATTTCTAAGATTTAAATTATGCCTCTCATTATTTAAGCTAAGTAAAGAAAGGTTCTGTCTAACGAACATAATGTTAGCGAATATGTATTGACATGGCATACTACATTTTAAGTCAATTTCTTACTCGTAGTAGGTAAGTTTTGTTATGTTTAGATCATCTATAAGGTGAAACTAATAAACAATTTATTATTATCATCATCATTTATGTATCATACTGCGGCGCGTGGCCTTGTTCGTTTAATTTTACATATTTTATATGTTTTACACACTATTTTAACGAGCGTCAGTTTGTTTATGCGTCCCGACTTGTAAACACTACGCGTAGTGGCGAACAGATGTTAATCAATTTGGACACCTGTCGGTTGTCAAACTTCAGACATTGAAATCTTTAGAAGTACAAAATTATTTATTTTTGGAGTTTATATAAATTCGCTACTCCATGTAGCGAATTTTCTATCGAACTGTCTGATTTGAGGGGGGTTTTCAGTACTGTGTTAGTTTCTGTTAGTACATTTAAAAAATCAATCAAATTATGGCTCGCTGAAAGGTGTTTCTACAGTGTTAATGAATATATGGACTATAAATAATGTATAGAATTTCTGACATTTGATAATAATAGTAGATTTTAGTAATTTTAGTAATTTTTGACATTCATTAATATCTAATATTTTATCACTGTGACAATTAATACTTTTAAATTTTACATATTATTTTCGTTCCTCTTTAGTCATTTTATTATTATGTTATTAATTAAAACCTTGTATATGCCTGGAAAGGTAGGTTTACGGTGAATCAATGTATACAGCAAATTAAGCCGCAAAATGTACCCGTTTTCCATACAATAAAAACATTCTATTCTATTCTATTCATTCTATTCTATCGTTAAGCACTTATCAATCAATGTGTATGTCGCAGGCCGATCTTAAAATTAGGCAGATCATGATACGCCTAGGTACATCGTGATCTGGCGCCATTTCATGATGTGCCTGACTAACGCTTAGCCATATCGTGATAAGGCTAATTTACAACCAGGCATATCGATCGAAGACGAACGTTCGACGATCAGCCTTGCTACTCGCTTAGGCATATCATGATTTAGGCTAGGCAGATAGCAGAATAGTTGTAAAATACACCACCAGAGGCGCTGGAAGCGCTTTGTTTATGTTTGCGCAGTCATAGCATCTGACGAGTTTGTGAGTTTACAATTAGATAAAGTTGATAATAAAAGGGAATGTGGTAACAAAAGTCCTTACCAGAAGAATTATTTGTTGTTTGGCTTATGTTTTAAATTTATTGACTTATGTTGAATAATAATTTCAATATGTGATAACTTGTGCGAGTTTACATATTTAAGATAAGGAATATTTTTTTATTTACTTATTTAGAATATAAATTTAGAATATATACATACGTAATTTGTAGTACGAGTAATTTTGAGGTTCATTAAAATGTCTCTACTTATTTAACTAAAACATGATCTTCCTACAAAACGATATGGCTAAACGCGGCTAGCCAAATCGACAAACGACGAGTGTCGAACGATTGGCCTGATATAAGTCAGGCACATAGTGAAAGGGCGCCAGATCACGATGTGCCTAGGCGCATCATTATCTGCCTAATTTTAAGATCGGCCTGCGACATGTACACTACGTATAACACTGACGTTCGGATTATTTCCCCGCGTCCCGCGCTCACCCCTCGCGAAAAGTAGCTGGGCGTGCCGTCGTGAATTGAACGACCTACATATGTCAACTTTCGACGTGACGCTTTAGCGGTTTTTTTTTATCACTTTTAATATTTCATTGTCTCATTCACGTTTGGTTTCGCAAAACAGTACATACTTGTTAATAAAAAATGTATATTAGAGGTGTGCCGACTAGAGTTTTGACCGAAGAGCCGATTAATTAGGCCCGAGAGAGTCGACCAGTCGAGTCGGACTTGCTGATATTTTCATTTGGTCTCTTCTCTGCTCTTCTCCCCCCCCCCCTTCTCTCTTTGTTCTCCTTCCCCTCCCCTCACTGCCACTTCTTGTATAGGTGCCAAACGTGCTCACAAATAGTGCTAACTCATCGTAATCCTAATCCCTCCAAGCATCGTACATCTTTCTTGTACAGTAATGCAAAGAATGTATTACTTAAAACTTACTATTTTTATATTTTCTTTTTAAGGAAGACAATAAATTGTGGTATATATCCTTGACTGTAATAACACCTATCTTATCTTGTTAGGGGGCCAGGAAGACCTGGCGACACTTCGACCTTTCAGGATCTTTTGTGCCAAACCCCTGACCACCCACGGTGCCCCAAGCCCATTTGGTGGACTTCACATACGCCTCAGAATTTCGTCTTCGGCATATGCAGATTTCCTCACCATGTTTCCTTCACCGAAAAGCCTGTGGTATTATAAATAAACCGTACTTAAGTTTGGTAAAACTCATTGGTACGGGCGGGGTTTGTACCAGGACCTCATGAACGTGAGGCGAGTGTACCACGGTTCTTATTTTTTTTTGTATTTACTACCTCCCTCTGTATCTCATATTTCTGTTCCTACCTCAACCCCCCCCCCCCTTGCTCTCCTCCCCTCCCACCCTAAGCCCTGGTATTTTTTCTTCTTAAAAAACAAAAGGTTGACTAATCAGATCCCTTGCCGATTACAACAAGATCGTCAGTCGACGACCAGTCAGCACGTCTCTAGTATAAATGGAGTTGGCCTGAGTTAGGGTACAATTTGCACGTTGTCGTGGAATGTGAAGTAGAAGGTCGTGCCTCACGCGACTATTCTCATATACATACCTTACCTATACGTAATATTATATCCATTCATTCTTTTGTCATGAACATGAATGATTGAACTTATAAATTACTTGAATGGATACGTGTATGTATGGGTTAGGATCAACGATCTCTATGTACTACTAGATGGAGCGTTCCAAACAATCGCTCTGTTCCACGCAAGTAGCCACAACTCTTTCACAATCACAATGAATCTTGTGCAGTTACTACGCAGAACATTTATTACTAAATATTGACGGTTAAATAATGTCAATATATAGTAAATAATTAAATGTTCTGCGTAGTAACTGCACAAGTTTCATTGTGAATGTAAAACAGTTGTGGCTACTTGCGTGGAACAGAGCGATTGGTTGGAAGGCTCCATCTAGTAGTACATAGAGATCGTTGGTTAGGATATAATGTGCGTGTTGTGTGTACCAATCCGGAAGCGGAGTGTAAGTGGTTGGGAAAACGCGAACAGAATTTGGCTTATCAAAATCACAAATGTAGACATAGACATATTCTATTGGTAATCATTCGATTACAAGTCTTGTAAAGCTATTTGTATAATTAATGCAAAAAAATATAAATATTTAAGAACAAGTAATAGAATACACCGAAAACATATTTAAGTTTTAGGTCTGTTTATCTATTTGTGCACGCATCACGTAAAAACTACTGAACCGATTTCGATGAAGTTTTCACAAAATCATGACTGCGGTGGCAGTGGCAATTGGAGTGTGCGTGAGGGGGGGAGGGGAGGAAGTGATGCTGGACGAAAGGCAAGGCCGAAGAGGAGGCGGAGGGGAGAGGGAATGGGATTAACACTAAGTACCGTAAGTAAAAGTAGGTAATTCCGTTCTCAACGCAAGCGGAGCCGCGGGCGAAGTCCGATCCTACTAATATTATAAATGCGAAAGTTTGTATGTTTGTTACTCAAACACGCTTAAACCACTGGACGGATCGTGATGAAACTTGGCACACATATAGACTAGGTCCCGGAATAGTACATAGTATAGTTTCTATCCCGAAAAAACAAACCATACTTACGGGAAATACATAATAAAATGTGATGTTAAGTTGTCCACGCGGACGACGTCGCGGGCAACAGCTAGTTCTTCATAAATTTGTTGTAGTTCTACGCACGATACGTACTCATACCGTATAGCTCCAATAGCTTCCTACACCACGATTCAGAGACACTAATCATCCTACAAATACCGTGTGGTTTCCGGTAGAGTAGAATAGGACCACTCCAACTCTTCCCGTGGATGTCGTACAAGGCGACTAAGGGAATACATTATGAAACATCAATCAGGCCTCCCCAACCCGTCTGGCCAGCGCGGGGAGTGTAGGCCGAATCCTCCGTCTGTCTCCGGCGACCCCCCAACCTGACCACTCTGGTCACCGTTTCTTTGCTACACTCCCATTTGCTAGAGGGGAAGTGGGAACTCTCTTCCTACTTTGACTCTTTACTTCTTTAATTAAATTTGTCTGGGGCCCGAGGTAGCGTAAATTCATGACCTGGGACTTGCCCTACCTTCACTGGTAGGTGTCTTTGCAGTTACCTCCGTTGATCCTCGCTTGGAGGAGTTGCGGGGGGAGAATGGTGAGGAGGCGGGAATGTATCCGGCAGACGAGAGAGGGTTGTGCTCCTGCAGTGGAGACAAAAATGACCTGATGATGATGAATCATCCTACAAAACGAGGCAAGTGGGTCTTAATGCAATGGGCTGCAGTCCGGTGACGCATCTACACACACACACACACCAGCCGGATCCGGATATACTTAATTAGATAATTGTTGTCCCATTTACAACAGACTGTCATACACTAGACCTTCCGGCACGAGATCTCTGTTCTAGAAATCGTCTAAGGTGAACTGGTTACAGCCGGTGCTACAATCATCATCATCATGTCAGCCCTTAGCCGTCCACTGCTGGACATAGGCCTTCCCCAACCCGGTCCTCCGCCCTCCGCATCCAGCCGCTTCCGGCCACCTTCTTCAGGTCATCGGTCCGTCTGCCCGGCCGTCGGTTCTGCGACAGACGTGGCCCGCCCGCTGCCGCTTCAGCTTGCTAATTCTTTCGCCTATGTCGGTCACCTTCGTTCTCCGTCGGATCCCTACATTACGAATCATATCATTCAAAGAATCCCCGAGCATAGTAGCTACAATAGTATCGTTTAATTCAGGACGGCACGCCCCGGTACATTTCGTCACGTAGTCAATATCCTCTAGGGAAATCTCGCGCTTTTTCGCGCTATATTCAAATATGGCGCGCAGATTTTTGCGCTTTTTAAACTCACAGGTGGCAACACGGACGTCAGCTGATTAAACAATGATAGTTTTTTTCTTCATGAATTTTTTTTTCTATTGTAATTATAGGAATGCACGCACTTTTGGCGTCGCGCGGAAAGCGCCATATAAAGATAAAAATGACAATTTTTTTTTACTTTCTGTTAGAATTATGCATTACTATACGTGAAAACTAGAGAGGGTGGGGGGAGGGGGTGTTGGTTGATATATACTACGGGTGGTGACCGAGGGAGGGGGGGAGGGTGGTAATAAATTGAAAAAAAACGTTCCCTTATTTTAAAGTATTCCAAACAAATCGATAACCTTAGTGGTTGCTGAAGTCCATCCGTGACAGACGTAAGGACTAATTCGCACCATTTTGAACCCTAAAGAGACAGCTGCGTGTGTTCTCTCTTGGACCGGGAGGTGTGTGCGTGTGTGTGTGTGTGTGTGTGTGTGTGTGGTGTGTGTGTGTGGTGTGTGTGTGTGTGTGTGTGTGGTGTGTGTGTGTGGTGTGTGTGTGTGTGTGTGTGTGTGTGGTGTGTGTGTGTGTGTGTGTATGTGTGTGTTACTCACCGATGACGACGAGGTCGATGTCGCTGGTGGGCAGGTAGAGTCCGGTGCGGAAGGAGCCGAACACCTCGACGCGCGCCTGCGGCCACAGCGCCAGGATGGCCCCGCGGATGCGGTTCACGACGGTGCTGCGCACCAGGTGCTCCGTTTCCGACGGCGACATGTACATGTAGAAGTGCTCGATCTCCTCGTGAAGCCTGGAACGAGACACGACACGTGAGCGACTGGCGGTGTATATATATATATATATATATATATATATATATATATATATTCTTTATTGCACAAATTTTAAAAGTAAATACAGTTACAAATTTCGTGTACAACCTCTAATCTCTAAAAGAGATCTCTTCCAGCAGACAAGGCACTAAGAGCGAGGGGGCAAAAAGTGCATAATATACTACATAATAACTAAATACCGAAACTACTTTACACACATATAATTATATATATATATATATACATATACACATTATATATAGTAAATAAATACATATAATAAATAATAATAACTATAATAAACATACTTACATAAATACATACATATCATATTATACTGAGTGTACACAGAGACACAGAATTCTTATCATTAAAAATATCAAACAAATCAATTTAAAGAAAGCAAAACGCCCAACTGACGACCTCCGTGGCGGAACGGGTGTTCGAATCCCGCTCGGGGCAAATGTTCGTATGATGAATATGAATGTTTGTACCCAAGTCTTGGATGTTTATATATTTATTTAAGTATGTCTATCCGTTATCTAGTAACAATACCACAGGCTCTCACTAGTTTGGGACTGGATAATTGGTGTGAATGTCTGTTATATTTATTACCTAACTTGAGACTGACAGCAGGACATTAGTCGCTGCTACAATCATCATCATCATGTCAGCCCTTAGCCGTCCACTGCTGGACATAGGCCTTCCCCAACCCTGTCCTTCGCCCTCCGCATCCAGCCGCTTCCGGCCACCTTCTTCAGGCCATCGGTCCATCTGGCCGATAATATCAAACAAATCAATTTAAAGAAAGCCCAACTAACTTGAGGACACTGACACACCTCCCGGACTACGTCTTACCTACTTACAAAACAATGTATACGGCATGGCTTGCGTCATTTTGGCAGAGCCACGGTCTCTGATATGAAATCTGACCATGCAGAAAATTTGTCCTGGAAATGTACTATTTTGTACTCGAAAATTAGAATTTGTACTTCAGCCGTTTAAAAGTTATAGGGGTATATTGGTGGCTCTGCCAAAATGACGTCACTACAGCAGGGCCACGCTATATCTCGGAAGCTACAGCAGGCTATTTATTTTACGCCTTAGAATTTATTCTTCGACATATGCAGGTTTCCTATGTTCTCCTTCAACGAAAAGCCTGTGGTATTATAAATAAACTGCAATATAAATATCACATTTATCTAAACACATGAGCGACTGCAGATAGGTGTCGATAAGACGGTTGTTGCTCGTCGGCGCGCGCGCAGACGATCTGCTACGATTGTTTACTACGGGGCGAGTTGCGCAATCGCGCATCACCGTAACCGCCCAGGTGGATCTCATTCAGTTTCCGCGTTGCGAAGCCGTTGTACACACAAACAATGTTATGGGTTTCCCCCTTAATACGTTGCTAATAAAGTTCAGTTTCGTAAAGGTTTTCAAATTCATTCGTCCAACGCAAGCATATTTTTATAAACGGACTCATCATCAGGTTATTTTTGTCTCCACTGCAGGAGCACAACCCTCTCTCATCTGCCGGAGACAGACGGAGGATTCGGCCTACACTCCCCGCGCTGGCCAGACGGGTTGGGGAGGCCTGATTGATGTTTTATAATGTAAACGGACTGTTACATGTAAAATGCCTGAGTGTGAGCGAGCTGATGGATGTGAGTGAGGATAGCGAGACACTTCACCAGCCTTTTTTTTCTCGCGGGGAAATGCCTAACGCATACCCACTCGCCTCGGAGGGACGAGCAGGTTATGGCGGGATCACACCGACTGAAATCCCGGGTGGCAAACGATCTCTATGTACTACTAGATGGAGCGTTCCAAACAATCGCTCTGTTCCACGCAAGTAGCCACAACTCTTTCACATTAACTTTGAAACTTGTGCAGTTTAGACAGACAAGACATAAGTCTTTAAAGACCTTTCCGGCCGTTATTTGCAATGAGATGTTTAACATAATAATATTTAAATGAAACATTGATGTTTGAGATTCTGCCTGACAACTAGAAACATCGCGAACATTAAACAGCGGTGGATTATGAATGGGAACCGGTTTAAATAATCTTACTGCATTGATATTAAAATGAGTCTGTGCGTTAGGAACAGAGAAAAGTTCATTGTAATTTAAACTTTATCGTCATTGAATAAGATGCCCGGGCTGGTCACGGCTTATAATCCACCCCAATTTTCCCGTGGGTGTGGTCAAGGCGACTAAGGGATTGCACCAAGGACGGGCAACAGTTTTCTGCTATGTATATTAAGATCATTACTGCGATCACCAATCCGCCTGCCAAGCGTGGTGATTATAGCAAATCCCCCAATGGACTGCCCACCACAAGTGTCAGTCTATTCGGGAGGCCTAGGTCCAGCAGTGGACGTATTTAGGCTGATGATGGAAGTATTTAAAAAAAACGTGGACTACAGAGCAATGAAAAATGCTCCTTGAAAAAATATGTTGGTACGTACTTAACCAGCCCAATCATCCTTACTCAATTATGATAAAGTTTAAATTAGAATGAACTTTATCATGATCTAATTCAAATTTCAACTTCGTCATACCATCATCATAGCAGCACTCAGACGTCCACTGCTGGACATAGGCCTTCCCCAATGAACCACACCCGGTCCCCCGCCCTTCGCATACAGCCGCTTCCGGCTACCTTCTTGTCGCAAAATCTGGACCCACTACAAGACTCGTCTGCCCCTTCGGCTGATGGTGATAGGACGTTTACACAATACTAAACAGTGTAGGAGTCGAAGAAGGGAGGAGGAGAGAAGAAGCGGGTTCGACATTCACTAGGGCCAGTTAATTTTGTACAAGCTGGTCTCAGTTGGGGTGTCCTAACTGTATTTTTCCGCCTAGTTTTGGATAGGAATGAGATGTTTATTCAGGATGAAAGCTATCCTATATCCTATTCCAGGATCTAACCTATATGTGTGCCAAGTTTCACCCCGATCCGTCCAGTGGTTGACGCGTGATTGAGTAACAAACATCCAAACGTTCGCATTTATAATATTAGTGGGATTCCAAACCTACATAGTCAAACGAAAACCAACGCTATTTGCGTCTCAGTAACATGTATATCAAAGTAGCAAAAACAGGTTGGTATTACCATGTAAACTTTGCGGTCCATTTAGGAACACCATCTACTATTAATTTGTTTTCGAGACGCAAATGCGTCTGTTTTCATATGACGATTGATTTTGAGTGAAATATAGACAGTAAACTGTTACGTGTCGGAGATAGAACGTAACTTGTACTTTGGCGGTGTTGGTCTCATAGCTCGTTTCATATTTATTATTTGTTGTTACACTAAGTAGTTTCGTAACGTATAATTTAATACGGCGGGCCATATATACCGCTCACCTTCGCGCATTAAATGTCAGGCCGCGGCTGGAATTCCATCGTCGGTCTGTCCGTCACCGGCCTTAGCGCAAGGACCTCTCACTTGCACCACGTGCCCGCGCGTTTTACTAAAAGCAGGCCTCCGTCACTAGAACGAACCTATATCGCGACGTACCTACTCTTTCGGGTACGGAGTAATAAGAACGCTAAGTCGAAGAGGCTTAGACACATTTTTGAAAGAAAGTAAGTTTTACTTTTTTGAGTATTATTTGACAGCCGACGGCCGTTGGGGCAGACGAGTTCTGGAGTGGAGACCGCGGATCGGCACTCGCAGGGTAGGACGCCCCGCCGCCAGGTGGACCGACGACCTGAAGAAGGTGGCCGGAAGCGGCTGGATGCGGAGGGCGGAGGACCGGGTGTGGTGGCGTTCATTGGGGAAGGCCTATGTCCAGCAGTGGACTTCTAGGGGCTGATATGATGATCTGACAGTGGGAAGCAGTAGGTGTTTAAAAACGTAGGTATTTTCGTTTTAGTAGGGAGTAATATATCTGTTATATAATCTGTGATAAAAGTTCGTTTCTTAAGGAAAAAAACTTCATTTGCGGTATAGAAACAAAGTAATAGATAGAATTCTTCTACGCGATCAACACTTTTAATAGATGGTATAGTTAATCAATAGATCAAGGTAATCAATAGATGGTTCTTCTACCCCCACGCCCTCCATCTAGCCACGACGCCCGTCCCACGCTACGCCTGCCCAGTCGCGTAGTTACCAGCGCAAATTTCTTCCCATATAATAAACAAACTGTAATTATGCATGACAGTATTGTTATATCATCATTACGCTACGGTTCGGGGGCACTGACTGGCGACGACAAGGTCGCACCGCACGCGCAGCGTATTATTCGGCATTTTACACATTCACTAAGGCTTATAGGACGGATTTCACGGGCGTCTGTGAGACAACAGCGTGTGTACAAACCTGACATTTACAGTTTAACTTCAAAGTGAATTTTGGGGTAATAGTGGGCTCGATTCTGAAGGCAGAACGTTAAAATTTGACAGCACTAAAACTGTTGCTATCCTTGTCACACAGTATTATGAAGATAAGGACGAAACCAATTTAAGTGCTGTCAAATTTTAACATTTTAAACTGCCGCGTGTTTCCCAGCTTAGTATAGGGCCACCCCTATCATTCCCGTGGGTGTCGTCAAGGCGACTAAGGGATTGCACCAGGAACAGGCAGCAGCGTTCAGCTGTGTGTGTATGTTAAGATCATTACCGCGATCACCAATCCGCCTGCCAAGCGTGGTGATTATGGTAAATCCCCCAATGGACAACTTACAAATAGTGGTACTCGATTGGGGAGGCCTATGTCCAGCAGTGGACGTATTTAGGCTGATGATGAAATTTTAAATGTGTGCCTTCAGATTCGAGCCCAGTGTAGATATATTTAAAGTTTTTAGAACACAAAAGAAATGCATACGGGCGATGTGTGGGATAAGTCCTCGTGACTCATGCCGACCACACTTTACAAAGTTGGGAATTTTACCGCTCCCCTGTATGTATATTCTAGAGATGTGCAAGTTTGTCAGGCAACATCCGCATCTCTTTAATACAGCTAGTGAAACTTACCCCAGAAATACAAGAAATACCGGCAGGCTAGCATGGAATTACTGCCCCAAAAAAATTGTTATTAAAATATACAATGCTATACCAGACAGCCTAAAAACATTAAAACTAAAGCCTTTCGTAAAATGTCTGTACAGTTGGCTACTTGACAAAAACTTTTACAATATCAATGAATTGTTTTGAACTTTAAACTCAACATGTACCTTTTATAATTTGCATGCTAATGTAAGGTAGCTGAATAGCGGAGTCATAATTCGACGACCACCAGACTAACATGTAACCTGTTCTAGCAAATAAATATATTTCATTTCATTGTCATTTCACTTCAATTATACCATAGTTATAGTGCAGAATCTAACCCTGGCGTGCACAAACTGTGCCAGTGTCACCCGCAGCACGCCAGTTGAATCAACTTCAGCTAAACAGTTACGAAGTGGGCCAGTGTGTTCAAATATTGCATTTTTTTCACACATCGAGGGCAATATATTTATGAGACTACGTCAACATGCGAATGTACAGTGAGTCATCAACAGTGGCTAAGTTGATAACATATGTTTCATTAGTAAATTAAAAACTAAGATCTAACAGGCCTACTATACCGTTAAGGTTTTTATTTTTATTTATTTTATTTAGAAAACCAACAGCTTTTTAACAATGTGAATCTTAACTATATGACTTATACTAGAGCAGGGGTCGGCAACCTGCGGTTCTTTAGTTCCATTGGTCCCGGTCTGGATGTTATATTTGTGAATCGTAAAATCCTTGTTTAATTTTTTACTTAAATAATAAGCGATTATCTAATAATACCATATATATACTATCTAATTTGTTGTGAGAAAAAACTACTTATTATATGAATAAATAGATTAGTTTTTTTAAGTACTATTTATTATTGGCAAGATAAAATTTGTGGCTCTTTAAAAACTTTGAAATGTTTGTAAATTGTAATTTTTGACTATTCCGACTCAAAAGGTTGCCGACCCCTGTACTAGAGCTATTAATAGGTTTCTCTAATATTGATAAAAAAAAACCTTATTTTGATAAAAACTATTAGGTTGCTGAGAAAAATATAATTGTGATATTCCATATTCTTATTTGTATTTGCTCAAGAGGTGAGCAGCACAAATATGCTTCACGTAAATCGCTGCGGAATGTATCTACAAAAACGATAAAATCTTCCTAAATCCATTGAATCAGAATGTCTAACAGTGCACTAATTACATGTGGCACTCTAAACTAAGCGTCGTGTGGGTAGCTCTACTGGCGAGTGTCCAGCGGAGGTGACTGTATCTGCTATGGCCGTGCACCGAGTGTCAACAACCGTGAGCGTGACCTACACATCACTCTCACACTCGCGTAACTAACACTAATAGTGTGCTACACTATGGACTTGAGCACACTTTAAAAACAAATCACACTGTCAACAACAGTAAGTATCACTCTCACACTCGCGTATCTAACACTAATAGTGTGCTACACTGTGGACTTGAGCACACTTTAAAAACAAATCACACTGTCAACAACAGTGAGTGTCACTCTCACACTCGCGTCTCTAACACTAATAGTGTGCTACACTGTGGACTTGAGCACACTATAAAAACAAATCACACTGTCAACAACAGTGAGTTTCACTCTCACACTCGCGTATCTAACACTAATAGTGTGCTACACTATGGACCTGAGCACACTTTAAAAACAAATCACACTGTCAACAACAGTAAGTGTCACTCTCACACTCGCGTCTCTAACACTAATAGTGTGCTACACTGTGGACTTGAGCACACTTTAAAAACAAATCACACTGTCAACAACAGTGAGTGTCACTCTCACACTCGCGTCTCTAACACTAATAGTGTGCTACACTGTGGACTTGAGCACACTTTAAAAACAAATCACACTGTCAACAACAGTGAGTGTCACTCTCACACTGTCAACAACAGTAAGTGTCACTCTCACACTCGCGTATCTAACACTGGTTATGTGTTACACTATGGACTTGAGCACACTTAAAAAAACTTCAGTGTCAACAACCGTGAGCATCAGTGTGAACTACAACATAATTCATTATCAGCCGAAATTCGTCTACTGCTGAACATAAGTCACCCCAAAAGAGTGCCACTTTTAGTAGGCTGTCCATTGGGGGATTTATCATAATCACTCTAACAGTCACATATCTAACTCTATTGATGTGTTTATACTAAGGATCTGAGCACACTTAAAAAAACAGTATGAGTATGGCTCACATAAAATTCCCCATGCTGGTCAGTAAAGCTCTTCAAGAGTAGAGAAGCCCAACTGACCAAATGAATGATAAATATCCTTTTAAAAAAATATTAATTTTAAATCAGTACTTTATTTCCTTATAAATCATTGTACATGACAACTACAGCAACTGCATACAAATAATCATTTTGCTATGACCTTTTTTAATCAAGTTATTTTAGTGTCCATCAACAGACTAGACAAGTTCTTCAAAAACCAGTGTTAAAGTTCAAAAACCTCTAACACATCGTAATGTTATTTAGTTTTAAATGACATGTATACTATTTATTGTTTAAATAAATAACTATTGAAATAAAATCAGTGTTGCAAGTGACAATTCAAAGACTTAAATTCACCAGTTCAAATATAGGCATAGCAGCAATTTGCTGTCCTATTGTCCCTATAATAATTATAATGTGGTTGTTATGGCAACAAATTCATTTAATATGAAACAGGTGTTTATTATAATACATAGAATCCGTAATATTCCCATTGGCTGTATGTGCTGTTAATTTTTTTTTAGAGCTATTATGTATTGTTCACATGTCAGTTGGGCAAACTTGCCAAATGATTAATTGAAAACATATTTATGTAAAAGAGTTATTGTAATATTATCCGAGTTATTTACATTACCATTGTGTTTATATTGCGAGCCAAATGAAACTATTGAGCAACATATTGTTTCATAGACTATGAAATCTCTAGGGACATAAACTTCATGCATCATCATCATTTATCACTATGAATCATAACCAGGGAGTCGATCTCATCCATTTCATGGCAAAACAATTGAAACATCATAGGGATAATGTATTTCATTGAGTTTTCAAGCTATGGATTTATTTTTAATTGGGTTAATAAAAGATTACTTCAGTTTTTATATGACCATAGCAGAATCAAAGTCTATGTCGGTAACAAAGTGCCTTATCTTCATCCTCTCTGTATTAATAAATAATAAACAGTAATGTCTAGAGATTTTCCAAGAGCAAATCCTCTATTCTTCATAAATCCAATTGTATAAGGAAAAAAGGCATTGTACTAGAGATGAATGAGATACTACTCCATAACCATGTCCGATAAGATCCTTCAAACTACAAAGCCAGCTGTATTCTCTAATGGGCATGTAACATATTTAAATAAGTGTTTGGTATCTAAGGGAACATACCCAAACTACGTAAACCATTTTTTCAATTTTTTAACAACTGGCCAGGGTAAAAAACGAGAAACATAAAGTCTAGGAAACCAATGGAGGCTTTCTGGTCAAGTTCAGCTGGTTAATCACCAGTCACTTCAACCCAACCTATGCATACAAATTAGCTATAGTACACATCTGAGATACGTTATCATCAGCATTATAGTTTCATTTCCGAGTTTGATGTAGGTTACATACACTAGACATGAAAATCTAGCAACAACATAGAATCTCAAGACTGATGGAGACATTTTTATGTGATGATAGTACAGTGATCAACTGATCATCATCAGACTCGCCGAATGCTTAGGAGCCGATATTAGTATCAAAAATACGTGTCGTTGCTAGGGCCGCCAGGAATTTCCGCGAAAAGCGAGAGGCACACAGTACATGCTGTGGTTACTATGACTAGCCTCCGCGGCGCGCACGGCCGAGCCGAGCTCTGCATAACCAACGCGCGCTAAGCACGTTGACAGCTCTGACAGTATGGGCGAAGTTCCCGTGTAAATGAATAACTACTCACCCCAATATCCCTGGCTTGTAAATGTAGTTGGGTATCCTCCACGGACACCCGCCGTACTCCCCTATGAGCGCATCGTGATTTTTGTTCAGGTTAAACGTCGAAGCGCGGTTATCGTTCATTTTCCTCCGCGTGGGATTGAAATAATTATTATTTCTATTTTCACCGTTCACATCGTTTATAGGTATAAAGTCTTGCGCTTTATTCACATTAGGATTTGAGTTTTCTAAATTTTTTAAGTTCATTTTTTCAATATGATCACTTTGAGTTTCCCAAATACGAAGCCACAGGCGCTTCGCTGGTCCTTCCTGCTCAGGCTGGTACCACGCGACGGCGGGATCCATTCAGCCGGAGCAAGGTTCCACTATATGGGATAACACATGTTGTAGCATTTCACTCACATTTATATAATTTCATTAGAAATTATCACAAACAAAAATAAGTCATACCACATTCGGAACATGGACGACACGCGTAATCTTGACAGTTCAACTACTAGTACTAGAGGGCGCCATCTTTGCAAAATAAGTCAAGAATTTGCATCAAATGTTAGACTTTTAATTTAAATTTATTTAACATTACCAAAGTCTTTAGATGACTTAGAAGCAAATATTTATAATCTATTTATAACAAGCGTACAACCTTATTATACAAGTCATTTTCGGAGTAATTTAAATGGTCAGTAAACATAGAAAATTCTAACATTCTTAGGCGATGCAAAGGAAATATAGTCAACAGTGCCGTGTTCCAGAAATCGATTACAGTAATGTGAGATACCGATAATTAAAAGATTATTTCTGGTTAATAACATCAGTGACAATTTTAAAATTAAAAATAATATAGTTTGGTTCCCCGTTTTATATATGATTTATAAATGATTATATTCTTATCCTTTGATTGACAGTTAGAACCAAGTTGCCAACTTAAATGTTCTATCCCTAAAATTATAACATTTGGAGGAAATGTGTGGCTCATATATTTTTATAATTATATTGTTATTTTTAAAGACAGATCCTTTAAAAATTTCCAGAACATGCGCCCAAAAAAAAGAGATTTCGGTTTTCCTATCTTCATTCTTTAAACAATATCCAATAAGATTTCATTTTATTTTAACTATTCTTGGTTTGTAATTCATGAATTGATTTGAAACTCACAATTCAGTGGAACTGTCACCAATATTGAAATCATTGAAGTAATATTGAATTTTATAATTCGATGTACAGAAGTTTCTTTTCCAGGTAAACTTTCATTCTCAAAGCCACAAACTGACACGATTTTATCTTCACGTTTACCATTTACGTTACATAGCTTTTTTATAGCATCGCGCTCAAAATTGTAGCGCGTTATGTCATTGTGAATGCAGTTTAACTTATACCTTTCAAATTTTAAATCTAAAATTAATCCTAATGTAAAACGTTAAGGTATATTTTAGGTTGTACAAATGTGACAAATATATACTTGAGTCGGCGGCGTAGCAGGTGTAGTACATACCTTCATTATGTGGGACCTGGGTAGGACGCACTTAGAGTACCTATACATACAAAACAGGAAGGTAAAAGTACATTTAAATTTGCTTTTAGATATTTTTACACAAGAAGCGACCCGTTGCACTAATTAACCTGATTAGTTTATAATTAGAAGCCTAGTGCCAGCTCACACCTAGTTACACCGCCTAGAGACACCGTCGCTAGCTCGACGCGATGTGTGCACATAAGCACACTTATAAATCTAATCTAATCTTATACGCTGTCTTTACGAAACAAATACCTAATATAACCTCTCTGGTACAGATCGATATATTTCGATAGACCGGTGGTCTTGTAAGTTCGGGAGCTTTATGCGTAAAAGCTCCATATTTTAGTATTTCTAAATATATGTAATATAGAATAATATGATGACTAATAAGAGGAATGGGAAAAAATCCATAGTAGTTGGCAACACTAAAGTGACAGCCCGCCAAAACCGGGTCTACAGATTTTTCATTTTGTTAATGTTAATAACTTTTTCTCTTTGGTTAATAATGAAATAATAAGGGAATTGGGCATATGAATAAATGGACTAAATTATTTGCACCAATTAGAATAGCGATATCAGCATCTAAATGTTCTAGCCTTTCAACTGTACAGACAAGATTAATTTGTAACCATTCACCAAGTGTTTTCGTTTGTAATGTTGATCGTGTTTGTGTGAGAAGCATGTCGCAGAAGAATATAACTTCGTTCTTCAAGGTTACACCCAAGAAAGTAGCCGAGGTGAAGAAGGAAAAGCCGAAAGATGTACTAAAGTGATTCCAATTTTCATTATATTTATTACTGCGCATATTCCATCAGTAAATCCTTTTGATAAATAATTATATGAAAACTTAATGACATGAATCTAATTTCATTGAATTGGCACGCGTAGGGTGGGACGCTCCGCCGCCAGATGGACCGACGACTTAAAGAAGGTGGCTGGATGCGGAGGGCGGAGAACCGGGTGTGGTGGCGTTCATTGGGAAAGGCCTATGTCCAGCAGTGGACGTCTAGAGGCTGACATGATGATGATGATAAATCTAATTTCAGGAGGAACCCTCTACTAACTCTCCTTCAAGTGAGGCTGAGAAATCGCCAATTTCCAATGATAAAGAAAAGGTACAGTATTTTAATTTTCCTCTTGTTAATCTTTGTTTATTTGAAACAACCTTGGCCTAGTGGAGTTCATGGGTTCTAGGGACAGACAACTCTGTGCAGTTTGTACAAGTTGGACCTGGTCTGGGGGTTATATTTGACAGTTCAGTCCAGTTCCCATCATACAGGAGCAATCCTTGTTTAGTAATAGACATGGGTATTTACTGTATTTATTTATTTTATTTAACAATTTATTGCATACAAAAAGAAAGGAAAAAAATTAAATGTACAAATGCTACCTAATGCTTATCTATTTAAGAGATTTCTGCCAGCCTACCAGCGACAGAGAAAACTTTGTACTTATATATATGTAAAATGTAAAAGTGATTTTATGTTTTTTTTATTAATACCAGAGATCTTCAAAGCGGCAGAGGCTGGAGAGCAGTGAGAGTGAGACAGAGGCACCCAAAGTTACAAAACAATCGACATCACCTAGTAGCACTGAAAAGGTACAAATAGATTTCCTAACGATATTTTGTAGGCATATTGCAAGTAGTCGCTAACTTCTGTTGAATGACCATAGCAGTGGTTGTTCCCAAGCAATCAGTGCTGCCCTTAGCATAACCAACGCACTTGTGTCGCGAGCAGTTTCGAGAAAACGGCACCAAAAGTTTTTCATTTTTTAGCTGTCAACGATACGAACAGATATTTTAATTATTTTAATATTATACTGTACCTATTGACCATGGCTTTTGTATGAATTATCTTTATATTTCATTATTCTTTGATGGATATGATTAGTAAAGAGGTTGGGCATTTTGCACTTACGATGGTTATGCTTATCAAAAACCGGGAAAATAAACAATATCTCAGAAATTGGACCTTTTCATTGGATTCTTAAAGATCTCGTTGCTCTGATTCCGAATATGCTATTAACTCAATTTTCACAAAAATGACGATTACGTTGGTTATGCTAAGGATGGCAGAGTACCGTAGAGACCAAAAACAAATCCTCAGCACCCCCTTGTACACCCTGTCTTGTTATGTGGCATATTTTCTGAGACAGTCTACTTCAAACCTGGATAATGTGTATTTATAAAAAAATTAAGTTTCACTTGCATTTATTCAAGTAAATTAATTACTTTTCGCAGTATTATGTAGCTTAGTTTTGTATTGTTGGAGGTATATAACTAGAGCTATGATTTGAAAAACTACTTCATATGTTTAAATTTTTTGTATCTTATACAAGTGTGATTTTTTATTGTTAATCTTCTAGAAAAAAAAATTAAAACGACAAAGGATAGAGAGCTCTAGCAGTGAGGCTGAATCACACAAATCAGACCCAGAAACTGAAATTAAGCTGGAAAAAACGGACACACCCAGAACTTACAACTCTCCAAAGAATAAGAAGAGAGAAGTCAAAGTGAAGAAGTCACCTCTCATTGAGAAGAATGTAAAGGAAGCTAAGAAAAACGATAAAAGTTCTCCTCTGAGCAGTAAAGCTAAAAATATTAAAGAAACTGATGAGAAAGTTGTTTCTCCGAGCAGCATAACTGAGAATAATGTCAAAGAAATGGAGAATTCTTCTCCAAGCAATAAAGGAGCTGAGAAGAAGAATAAAAGTCCTTCTCCAAGCAGTAACAAGGTTAAAAAGAAAACAGAAATGAGTAAAAGTAAAAATACCATGAGTATGTTTGTGAAGAAAGAGAATGGTGTGAGTGAGACAAAAGATGAAGGTGAAGAGAAAAGCGGAGAAGGACAACCAGTTCCAGGTAACTAACAACAAATACATATATGCCTACAATTTGGTTCACTTATTATTTTCTCAATCAGTTTGTAGCTACCTTATATATGGCTTTTGAATCATTGATATAAAGGGGACTCTGTTTTAACTTTGTATAATCCTACTAATATTATAAATGCGAATGTTTAGATATTTGGATGTTTGTTACTCAATCATGCTTCAACCACTGGACGGATTGGGATGAAACTTGGCACACATATAGGTTAGGTCCTGGAATAGGACATAGGATAGTTTTTATCCCGTCATCATCATCATCAGCCTAAATACGTCCACTGCTGGACATAGGCCTCCCCAATAGAGTACCACTTTTGCTAAGTTGTCCATTGGGGGATTTACCATAATCACCATGCTTGGCAGGCGGATTGGTGAAGTAATGATCTTAACATACACACACAGGAGAACGCTGCTGGCCGTCCCTGGTGCAATCCCTTAGTCGCCTTGACGACACCCACGGGAAAGATAGTTATCCCGAAAAACATCTTATTCCTGCAGAAAATATGTAATCATTTTTAATATTAAGTTGTCCACGCGGAAGAGATAGCAGGCAATAGCTAGTAATTAATATAAAACCAGATGATTAAAAGACAGAAGTATAAAGAAATAGTATAAGAATTCTTGTCAATGTTCGAGTAATAACTTTGTTTATATTTCCATGTCACCAGAGGCAGAGTACAACCCATCCAAGTCCAAATACCACCCGATCAATGATGCTTGCTGGGTCAAAGACCAGCCGGTGCCTTACCTGGCTCTGGCCAAGACCCTGGAAGCCATAGAAGCTACGTCAGCACGCCTGAAGATCATAGAGATCCTCAGCAACTACCTGCGGTCGGTGCTGGTCCTCACCCCTGAGGACTTGCTGCCGAGCATCTACTTGTGTTTGAACCAGCTGGCTCCGGCTTATCACAGTGTGGAGCTTGGTAAGTTTATAGCAAGCAAGAAATTATTTATTTTAAAAAATGGGTCGTACACAATATCATTACTAACTGTTGTTATTTTGTATTTCACTGGTTTTTATTTAAATTAGAAAATGTTGTAAGATTATGATATTAGTTACCATATTTTTTTGTAAATTACAAGGCATTTTATGTTTTTTTATTGTTGATGGGTTTGCGCTTGAGCTCAATCTCACCTGATGGTAAGTGACTGAGATGAAGCGCGCTTACCCAGAAGATGCCTATTCACTCTTCCTTTAAAAAGATCCAAATTGTACTTGTCTGGAAATACTAAAGCTAAGAGTTCCATTCCTTAGCAGTCATTATTGATTCTTTTAATATTGGTCTGTTTTTAAACATGTTTATTGATATGGCAGATTGTTTATTGATTTGTCAGATACCAACAAATTCTTTCACCTGGGAAATTTGTTGTTGCTAATAAAACTAACTTTTAAAGTTGTGGACATTTTTAGTTTTCAAATACATTAGTAGGTAAGGTTAGTATGCAATATATTGCACATAATAGTATTTCCGTACTATTCAGATTGCGATGAGTTTGGACTACATTTGAAGCTGGGCGTGGGCGTGGGAGTGGGTGTGGGCGTGTGGAGTGGAATTGGAAGTGGGAGTGAGAGGCTGAAGCGGAGGCGGAAGTGGGAATGGGAGCGGATCCTGTAGTTCACGCGAGCGGAGCCGCGGGCACAGCTAGTTATTAATAAAGAGAAAGGATTGATAGTTTTCCTGTAGTGTTCGTGTGTACTGTTGTTGCATCTGGTTTATGCTAAATTAGTTGTTCGATGAAGTCTCACGTCTTTGTTTAGTAGGAGGCTTTACAATAAAATTAGTCTAGCCTGATTCATTGAACCACATTTAACGTTACACTCAAAAGTTTCATGTGCTCGTTATGCTTACTCAGTATATCTGTAGAATTTATTTATTTGACGAAACCAACAGCTTATTCTTATGCTTATTTAAACAATTTGTGCATTTATCTTAATTAACAAAGCCAATTATAGGTTTCCTAGTATACACCATGGTAAGAGTGAGACAGGCATTATCTACTTATTAGAATGTGTAGTATAATCTGTGGTCGGGCGCAGGCATCGCGGAGACGTACCTGATGAAGGCGGTGGGCGCGTGCACGGGCCGGTCGCTGGCGCAGGTGCGCGGCGCGGCGCGCGCGGCCGGCGACCTGGGCCGCGTGGCCGAGGGCGCGCGCGCCAAGCAGCGCACCATGTTCGCGCGCCCCCCCCTCGCGCTGCGACACGTATTCGGCGCGCTCAGGGACATCGCCGACATGACCGGTACGTACCCAGCTCTCCTGTTGACGTTCCTAGCCGGAGGCTGCGGGTTCGAATCCCGCTCGGGGCAAATGTTCGTGTGATGAATATGAATGTTTGTACCCGAGTCTTGGATGTTTATATATTTATTTAAGTATGTGTATCCGTTATCTAGTAACCATAGCACAGGCTCTGCCTAGTTTGGGACTGGATAATTGGTGTGAATGAGATTTTACTCACCTCTCGGGACAGTTCTTCGTCGCCCGCAGCAGGAGCAGCGCGGCGGCGTGTAAGAAAGAGAAGCACTTATGTGTAGACGTCTAACGTTGTCCCTCTCTCGCATCCCCCATCTCGAACGCAAGCCGAACCCATGGCCGTTGGGGTAGATGAGTTCTGGAGTGGAGGGTGCGTGGGATGCTCTGAGGAAGGTAGCCGGTAGCGAGTGGATGCGGAGGGCGGAGGACCAGGTGTGGTGTCGTTTATTGGAGAAGGCCTGAGTCCAGCAGTGGAGCCTGAGGGCAGATAGATAGATAAACTCTTTATTGCACACAAATTAAGGATAACAATAAAATTGGTACAGATTTTTGGAAAGTTAACAAAGGCGGCCTTATCGCTTAAAGCGATGTCTTCCAGGCAACCTTTCAGAAGGAAAATAAGAAAGACATAGCGACAGAGTATTGCAGGTGAAAGAAGAGAAATTTAGGATTTTAGAACATGGTAAATACTTAAAGAGCTCAACATTACAAAACGGCTCTCCACTATATGCAATGAAAGGACTCTAAGCTTCTTCGGTCACATTGTGCGATCTCCCAAGCACGACCTGGAGAGGCTCATCATCCTGGGACAAGTGGAGGGCAGGCGGGCCAGAGGACGAGCTCCGACGAGGTGGTCAGACCCGGTGCGGAGGGTGGCTGGCGGATCCTTATATGAAGCAGTGCGGCTGGCCAATGACCGCTGTACGTGGAGGCGCATTTTATACGGTCGCGATCCTCAGCAGTGAGGGATCGACAGAGAAGAAGAAATACTTAGTAATAATATTACACAATTGAATTGAATTGAGGGCAGATTTGAAGATGATGCCTCCTTACTTACTCCTATGTAATAAAGAATCTTTAATGTGTGTATAATTTTAACTGTTGCAGGTCAAGCTTCAGTCAACAAGAAAATAGCCAAAATCCAGACTTTGTACACAGCGTGTAGATACTCCGAGGCGAGGTTCTTGATAAGGTATGTTTCTTCACACGGGTTTCGACCTAGTGACTTGGTTGTTCGACTCGACTCGCAAGAGGTCGTGGATTCGATTCCCACCATAGACAGATAAATCATCATCAGGTTATTTTTGTCTCCACTGCAGGAGCACAACCCTCTCTCATCAAACAATTTAAAATTTTTAACATAGTTAAAATAGTATGCGTGTGTGGATAGGATTAATAGGAAGTAGGATACCACAAGCTTTTCGGTGAAGGAAACCTGCATATGTCAAAGAAGAAACTGTGAGACGTATGTGAAGTCCAAGCGGCTTGGGGCACCGTCGGTGGACAGGGCTTTAGCATAAAAGAACTTGAAAGGTCGAAGTGTCGCCAGGACTTCCTGCCCCCCTGAGTAGATAACTATAAGTAGCAGATGTGGAATAAACTGCCGACGGTCATTCGAGATAGTACGTCGGTGACATCCTTTAAAACTAAACTAAAAGAGCACTATCTGTCTCACTCAGTATAATATGATATGTATGTATTTACGTATATTTATTATTATTTATTATAAATATTTATTTACTATATGTAATATAATGGGTGTAAGGGACGGTCTTCCGAAAACTTTAACCATGGCTTCAGACCATCACCCTGAACATCGTACAGCAAGAATTTTTTGCCGGAAATAAAAAAAAATCGACTCTTCATACAAATCTGGCATGTCATTTGTAAAATTTGTATGGTGAGTCGAAATTTTTTTTTTATTTCCGGCGAAAAATTCTTGCTGTACGTTGTTCTGGGTGATGGTCTGAAGCCGTGATTAAAGTTTTCGGAAGGCTGTCCCTTACACCCTGTATATATATGTGTGTGTATATATATGTGTAAAGTTGTTTCAGTATTTAGTTATTATGTAGTATATTATGCACTTTTTGCCCCCTCGCTCTTAGTGCCTTGTCTCACACCCTGTAAGGTTGGCTGGAAGAGATCTCTTTTAGAGATAAGCTCGCCTTTGTATACAAAATTTGTAACTGTATTTACTTTTAAAATGTGTGCAATAAAGAATATATATATATAACTTGGTATTTAACGATACGTTACGTCCAGGTCGCTGGAAGGCAAGCTGCGTATCGGGCTGGCCGAGCAGTCCGTGCTGCAGGCCCTGGCGCTGGCCACCGCGCTCACCCCGCCCCCGCCCCCGCCCGACGGCGTCCTGGTGCTCGACGCCTCCAAGGGACTCACTCCGGAACAGTTCAAGGTACTACCACGTAAGGAAGTGACACTCACCTCCCTTTGACATTGTGCATTTTAGAAACATAAATTATATAGTACATAAGCGTAAACTTAAAGCATTCTTAGAAGCTAACGCATTCTATAATATAAATGAATATATCAATGCGCCCAAAGAAATGTTCACTTCCATGACGATGTCTGATGACTGAAAAGTAGATTATAAGTACATATTGCAATTATTTACGGTTAATTTAAGTATTATTGTAAATTTGACTGGCTAAATGCAACGTACCCTGTTACATGGCTAATAAATATTTTGATTTTGACATATCGACAATACGGGTACCTAGTTAACGTACATGACTATCCAGACGAGTCACGGGTATGCGGTCCCGGCTTCCCGAGGTATCGCTACTACAATCCCACTATCCTTCCGTAATAGCGGTATCCCATACCTACCCTATACTCCTTATCCATGCCCCCATCTGTCTCTCTCGCCCCGATCCCTGTCCCATCCGCCAGCCCCAGGTCTGCCGTGCCGATGGATGCGTGTCCACGGGCTAGCCTGGTCGTAAGCATGCCGACGTCCCGGAGCTGGGCGAACTCCGGGCACTATTAGCCATACCGAATTATGCGGGGCTTTGATGAGGTGGACAATAATTTCCCTAACTAATCGTGGTACCTCAACAAGGCGGCGATGTTCTTCGCAACACATCACGTCAAGGGGTATCACGGGGCGAAAAGCGGACGAAGGAAAGCCACTTTGCGATATTACATTGCGCAAAGTGGCGATACACCCTCTGCCTACCCTCTGTGACCAAGGCGCGAGCATTATGTATGTATGTATAAAACATAACTTTATTCAATTTAAAGCGATACATTATTTATGAAGCCCTGACTCCCAGACCAGGTAAACTATATTTCAAGAGTCAGTGTCTTCCCGATAACGACTAAGTTTAAATAATATTGACATAAAGTTGAGCACAGAATTACAATTTTGAAAAAATCAACAATAAAAAATATATATTTTTAGCTTTATACAAACACAAACAGAAAAAAAGGGTGAGTGTGTGATGTGTGGGTGTGTGGGTGTGTGTGTGTGTGTGTGTGTGTGTTATGATACTGGATGCCTCTTTTCGGATAATATCCTTCGAACTAAAGTCGTTTTGTACTCTCTAATGGGTCACGTGTCATATTCTCATAAGCGTTTAGAGCAGTGGTTCCCAAAGTCCACGGGAACCTCGACGGGGTCTGTGTTGGCGTGACAAAAAAATGGGGGTACACAATTCGTAATGTACGACGTAACGTACGAGAATGTATCTGCTTTCGATAGTGAAGAATTAGAATGTTGGCTTAACTTGACCTATCAATGTGGGCAGATAATATTTTAAGAAGCTCAGTGACAGTTGTAGAAACTTGCATATTCCATATTCAGTACAATGTGTCGAGACTTATTATTTTACCACTCCGAATGGGGAGTTTTCTAAATTAAATTGATGGCACAATCACCCATACCCCCTCCAACATACACACATCACACACACACACACACACACACACCCCAACACACACCCCAACACACACACACACACACACACACACACCAAACATACATGCACACTTTTAAAACTGACTTTTAAGCCACAAGTTTCTACTTAGTTTTAAAGTCACAGTGATGAATAAATTATTTGTTGAAACTGATTTTAAATTATTTTAATTTTGAAATTTATTTATTATTATTATTATTATGTGAGACATTCACACCAATTATCCAGTCCCATACTAGCGAGGGCCGCAAATGTCATTATTGGATGCGTCAATCAAACTGTAGTTACTCAACGGTCCACTAGATTGCGCTACAGGTAACGAATTATCACAATTCGATAAGAATATTAAAAAATTAGACTTTTACGCCATCTATGGTCGAATAGTCGTATGACGTTATATCTTTCATAATGTTATAGCATTTACAAACCCCAATAGATGGCGTTTAGGTAAATAACAAGACATATGTATGTAATCAATGATGATAATACCTATAACTTAGTACAAAGATAATATTATAAACTACGACGAGCAGTTAATGAACAGTAGCTCTCAATTTCATTATATAACAGCTTTGCTGTCAAACACATTTCGTTTCATGTTTGCTGTAATTCATTCGCTTACCCAAATAGCTCATATCTTTGAATGCATTGATGCATAAGAAGTGACATTTCTTTAGCTATTAACGGAATGGAACGTCGTTTGACGTTCGCATCGCGTGTTTGTTGTACGAATTTAAGCTACAAATGAAAACTCAAAAATTATATCTCGAAATCTTAGCTTACGGAACGGAACGTCGTTTGACCTTTACATCGCGTTTTTGTTGTACAAATCTGAGCTACAAATGAAAACTTTCAAAAATTATATTTCGAATTTGAGTTTGCAACTTTAACTTTAAATTATTATTACCTTATTATCACCTCTACCCATAGTAAAAATATAAATTGACTACTTAAGCAAAGCGAAACTAAAAATGGTATGGATCGACAGTATCCAAAAATCGTCGATTTAATGATGTTAGGGGAAAATTCATATTAAAAGAATTTAAAACACTGGTTTAGTTTTATTTAAAAGGTTCAGATTATTAAGATTTTCAATAAAATAAAACATTAATTAAAATACTGCATCGGCCATTTTGACTGAAACACCAATCACAGTGCATGACGTCACGCCTAGGTAAACAATACTGTCATGCTCTGTGTTTTGTTGTTGTTAGGGATACGCAAAAAAATAAAAGTAACGATACTGTATTCGATACCAGTATCGCATCAAAAGTATCGATGCCGACGATAGTATCGAATCAAAAGTATCGATACTACTCAGTATCGAGTACTTTTTCATCACATTAGAAACCTCAAAATTAATAATAAAAATAGTATAAATAGAGACGAAATATTATTATTGGTATAATAATAATATTCCGTCTCTATTTATTTATTACAATAAACATTGACTTAATGGTAGATGTAAATATGGTTCTTTTTAAACCCCTAGTCTTTATCACTGCAATCAGACCAAAATCAGACATAAAAAGTAATTTATCTCCATGCAGCGACATCATATTTTAATAAGATAGTGGTTTTCTCTAAATCTCGACCGAGAGGGTCGTTATGCATCAGCAAAGCAAGAAAGAAGAGAACGGTAATGAGATGACACTCTATGAGTATACAATGCGGTTTGCCGCATTTACACACGGAGCGTACGGAGCTTGCGCTGGCGTATTCTCATCCCTGGCGCTGGGCGATACGCAAAACAAAGTAGGTCTGGTATCGGTACACCAAAAAGTATCGAGTATGTGACGAAGTATCGATACCTAGTAAAGTATCGTAACAAAAGTATCGACTACGAAAATACTTGGTATCGTAACCAAAGTATCGATACTACTCAGGTATCGATACTTTTTGCGGATCCCTAGTTGTTGTGAATACTACTGACTACGCATTTGGATTGATTTTTTTCTTTTACGTGTGATTTATCGACTCCACTGTACTATAACAATGGAACCAAGCTTTGTTAAGGCAAACAGCTCAAATTTGCCCAGGATTGATGTATTAATGTTGGGCGATTTCCTCGCAACAAATAAAGAATTTTGCTCGCTGAGTTACGAGAAATGTGAAAACTTCCTTGTAAGTAAATTTGAAATAAGACACACCAGCAATGAAACGGGAAATAATAAGCAAGAAACTAGGGAAAAAAATCAAGAATACTGGACTGTTCATCCCAAAAATATCCAATGATAGCAGGTTCCCCTGATGGAATATGTCAAGATAGCATTGTGGAGATAAAATGTCCCATAAGCAACAAAACGTATCTCAATTATATAAAAAATGGGAAACACAGCAAGAAATGCTTTGCCCAGGTTCAAATGCAAATGTACCTAAGTGGTCTAAATAAGTGTTATTTCAGCATCGCAGACCCAAATTTTACTACTAATAAAAATATAGAAATTATATGTATAACTTTTGATGAGCAATATGTGTCAGGCTTGAAAGTGTTAATAAATTTTGAAAAAACTTATGTGTATCCATTGTTATATAAAAGTATAGAATAGGAAATAAAAATGCAGTAATTTCATTTGTGTTTTATTTAATAAGAGAATCTTGTATATTAATCAAACCACAAGCTATAGTTATCACATCATCAAGAACTTTAACCAAACTTAAGATAGGCATGTTACTATTAACACCTTGATGCTTGATTTTAAATGGTGATGTAGAGACAGAATGTAGAAACGGCTTCAATGGTGATGTCATCTGATTTACTGAACTGACTATTGTTTGGTTAGCTTTACTTCTGAATGTTTTCCATGTGTGTACTTGAATTGATTTATCCAACACTCTTGGTGTTACTTGGGGAACTTCTACATTCTGCTGAACTGTAAAACAAATATTTTATTATTTAAGTGCAATGTTATAATTATGAACACAAGTAGGAGATTACTAGGTCACAGAAAAATCTATGTAGTTTTGTGTGTACCAACAATGTACCTATGTAATAACACTGAGAATAAAATTAACTTTTTCAATGCTATATTCTAATAAATAAGTTAATATTAAATACCTGAACTTCCGGATGCAATTTCTTCAAAACTTGATTGTTTTGTAACTATACATTTTTCTTCGAATTCCTTTTTACACTCTTCAAGAATCATAATTCTTCGTTTCTTAGCTATATAGGGTCGCTCTGTTGTGTCAGATGTTCGTGTTTTCCTGTCTGGTTGGCATATAAATTTATGGGGCATACATCCTGGTTTCATACGTACTTGTGATACTGACCCCATCACATGATACTCCATATAATTTTCCATATCATTTGGCAACTGGAAAAAGAAAAGTAAACGATTAAAATTGTTATTAGGAATGATGGCCAAGACCAAAAAAAACATAACCTCAATAAATTAGTTATTCCATAGCCTCAATATTTCAACTATTTCATATCAAACAAACATATTAAGTATAAGATCTATCAATATATGATAACATACTCACATCAAAGTGGTCTTCACAGAAATAAAGTGGCGAATTCGTGACTAAGTTGTTTCGCCGTGCGAGCTTTAACCAAACCATTTATCTCTTGTTCATAACTTGTTTGGAACATGTACAAACACTTTGTTGGGTGTTTTTATTGATGTGTTTTTACACTGCAGTACTGCACACCACTTATAAACTTTGGAATTCATTTTTATCACACGAATTAATTGAATATTTTGTTGACTTTCTTCGTACGCATAGACACAATGACATGTTTACCTAACCGTGACGTCAGAGCCGACGCCATGACAGCTGCGAGCTGATTGCGCGCAATATTGAAAAAATATTATCAAAATGGCTTTAAACTCCGTTGAACTTAAGTTTTATACCGAAATAAAGGTTTTTTCGTAAATAGTAAATGTGTACCTACATTACGGAAGAGGTTTTCAAAATCTTTCGTCATGCCTATTTGGTACTTTCGGTTGATACGATAAATAACCATGTTCATTCTAATTTTTACTTTATCGCTATAACAATAAGGTGCTAGGGATGGTCACAATTCGGAATTTGACTGCACTACTAGTAGTAATCGCTACCAAACATAACATATTTCGCAACTGTGAAAAACAAATGGAACGAGAAAGAACAGCTGACCTCAGGTCAGTGACCTGTTTGAATATCTAGATATCTACCTCGGCTTGATTTACCAGAGCACTGTGCAGTTGCGATTGTATTCCAATTTTAGTTACCTAGAAGATAAGAAAAACAAGTTTACAGGTCATAGTAAAGCAACGATCTCTATGTAGGTACTACTAGATGGAGCGTTCCAAACTATCGCTATGTTCCACGCAAGTAGCCACAACTCTTTCACATTCACAATGAAACTTGTGCAGTTACTACGCAGACATTTAATTATTACTAAATATTGACGCTACGGGTAAATAATGTTAATATTTAGTAAATAATTAAATGTTCTGAGTAGTAACTGCACAAGTTTCATTGTGAATGTGAAAAAGTTGTGGCTACTTGCGTGGAACAGAGCGATTGTTTGGAACGCTCCATCTAGTAGTACATAGAGATCGTTGTAGTAAAGATAATATTTATGTACTAGAGTGAGTGAGTCAGGACTCGTGATTCTCACTGGGGGCAGGGAACTTTATATAATTTGTACAAGTTGGTTCGAGTCTGGATGTTATATTGAATTGTCCTTTCCTTAGGTACTTTGTTTCCATAACACAGAGATGTATATACCTACATGTAATATTAATGACTAATTAAAGGAATTTATGGATCGGATTTGAAAGAAATAGGATCAGAAAGTACTGAAAAAAATACATTTGGTTATTTGAGATAAAATCCCGCCAGTCCATTTACTCTATTTCGATAAAATTTATATGGGATCACCTCTGAAGTATAACCTACCAAACAAAAAAAGAAACATCAAAATCCATTCAGAATTGGCGAAGTAATCGCGTAACATACTAAAAAAAACATACTGTCGAGCTGAGAACCTCCTCCTTTTTTGAAGTCGGTTAAAAAGAAATTCAAAGAACGACACTGCAATAAGAAACATGGCGGGCATGGTGGCTAGGGGTGTGAATGAAAAGTATCTATGTTAAAGCAAGACAGGTATAACTGCCATTAGTTCGTTTCATATAACTGTTGTTACTATGAGAGTTGCGCCAGATTGTAACTAGTTTCGAATTAGCGCCATCTGTTACGTAACACGTTCATGAACTCATTAGGTGATTACATGTAATGACATCTAGCGACGGGTAGTGTTACCACTTTTTACCTTCGCCAACTGCTAATATTGGATAGCAAATGCGCCATCTAGGTTTATGCTACCAATTTTAGATTTACACTTTTTGTTCGGGGATTGCTTATCTTACTCTAGTATATATTATCTTTGATACTAGGCAGAGCCTGTGCTATGGTTACTGGATAACGGATACACATACTTAAATATATAAACGTCCAAGACTTGGGTACAAACATTCATATTTATCATACGAACATTTGCCCCTAGCGGGATTCGAACCCGCAACCTCCGGCGTGGCAGTCCGAAAGTGATTCCCCGTTCCGCCACGGAGGTCGTTAAATGTTTGTATAATGTGTGAGAAATAAATAACACTCCAACTCTTTCCGTGGATGTCGTACAAGGCGACTAAGGGAGTACATTATGAAACATCAATCAGGCCTCCCCAACCCGTCTGGCCAGCGCGGGGAGTGTGGGCCAAATCCTCCGGCAGATGAGAGAGGGTTGTGCTCCTGCAGTGGGGACAAAAATAACCTGACGATGAAATTATTATTATAATTATCATACGCTATACAATTATTAGAATATGACACATGTCCCGTTGGAGAGTCGAAGCCCCTTATCCCTCTGCCCCCAGTTCACCAGTATATAACATGTGCGCCCCCCCCCCGCCCCCTGCCCCCCCCTGCCCCCAGGCGCGCGTGGACGAGTACGCTCTGGTGATCAAGACGACGTACTGCGAGTGCCCCAACTACGAGCGGCTGGTGCCCGCCCTGCTGCGGCACGGCGTCCCCGCGCTGCCCCGCCACTGCCGCCTCACCCCCGGCGTGCCCCTCAAGCCCATGCTGGCGCACCCCACCAAGGGACTCAGCGAGGTGTTCAACAGGTGACGTGCACACGTATCGTATTTACCTTAACCTTGTACCATGAAGCTAAATGATTTTTCGCACCTCGTAAGGGCAATTACCTTCATGACTGACACTAATTGGTTATTAAATTAGATAACAGATGCACATTTTAAAATCATCTGTTATCTAATTTAATAACCAATATAACAATAATAACCAAAAAAAAAACCGCGTCATCGGCCCCACGTACTACGAACACCTGCCCGCAGATCTACGTAACGAGACCAATGACGAAACGTTTAGTCGACGACTGAAAAACATTTTGTTGGAAAATGAATATTATACCATAAATGAATTTTCTAAAAAATGAAATTGTGGGCCCTCTGACGTTTAATTTAATTTGTGATAATTTAATACCAAGTGTATTTTTATTTTAATATTATATACTGACATAGACAGTATGTTATATACTATGATATTATTTGAATTGTTAATTTATATTTTGTATATTATTTTATTTTATGACGATCCCTTTTATCATTTTTCTAATCATTTAAATTTCCTACTCAGCGCAACCTACAATTTCTCTGGCATAATATTTTTCTACCCAAAGGTTGTCTGGAAGAAATCGCTTAAAGCGATAAGACCGCCTAAATTGTACTATTTGTAACTTCTATAACTTGTAACTGTATTTGTTTGTGCAATAAAGTGTATTGTATTGTATAATATGTGAATTGATGTGTGTTCAGGTTCGAGGGGGCGGAGTTCACGTGCGAGTGGAAGTACGACGGCGAGCGCGCGCAGATACACGTGCCGAGTGCGGGCGGGGGAGGGGGCGAGGGCGGGGGAGGGGGCGAGGGCGAGGGAGGGGGCGAGGGCGGGGGCGAGGTCGAGGGAGGGGGCGAGGGCGCGCCAGACTTCGAACACGCGGCGGTGTTCAGTCGCAACCAGGAGAACAACACCAGGTATAGGCACGGGCATCAGAGTTGAGGCCACGCATATTATGTTAAATAAATCATCAACGTATATACGTCCACTGCTGAACAAGCCTCCCCAATAGAATGACACTTTTGGTAAGTTGTCCATTGGGGGATTTGACATCACCACGCTTGGCAGGCGGATTGGTGATCGCAGTAATGATCTTAATATACTCAGGAGAACGCTGCTGCCCATCCATGGTGCAATCCCTTAGTCGCCTTGACGACACCCACGGGAAGATTTTGGCCCTAATCTAAGGCGGGAACCACACGGCACTGTAAAACGCCTGTGGGCAAAACATAGAGTACCTAAATGTATTCGACCAGTTTAAAATTACCTGTGTTTACGATTAAATGATTTGAAATAAATAAAATTATAAAAATAAAATTTATTGATCAAAATAATGATGAAAAACAAATGTAGATCGGTCTCGAAAAATAAGAAGTCCCGGGTGTGTAAAGCCGCCAATCATTCAGATGTTGCGATAGCTCTGCTGTACATTACTGTGTGTGTGTGTGCGGGTTCGAATCCCGCTAGGGGCAAATGTTCGTATGATGAATATGAATGTTCGTACCCGAGTCTTGGATGTTTATATATTTATTTAAGTATGTATATCCGTTATCTAGTAACCATACCACAGGCTCTGCCTAGTTTGGGACTGGATAATTGGTGTGAAATGAAATGAAATATTTATTTGCTAGAATATGGTAAAAATGATATGGTATGCAATGAAAACCGTTTCACATATTCTGCCATTCATGGCGTGCAAATTTTAGTTTTACATTCTTAATAACTTTAAATATAGAAATAACATTTAATTTTAATACTAGAAAGTCATGCATGATCTAAATAAATAAAAACCTAATGTCAAAAATAATATTCATGTAATTTGTCTACTCTTGTTTAACATTGAAAAATTCTAACACTGAATAGTAAGTAACTCCTCTCCAAAAAGTACTTAAAAACCTGCTTTTTAAATAAATTAATATTAGCGCCTTTATAACCGTTTGGCAAATGGTTGTATATACTAATCGCCATGCAATATGCGTTTTTACTAAATACGGCTAAAATGTCTGTGATATATATATTTTATTTTATATTTATAGCAAGTACCCGGACATAGTGCGGCGGCTGCCGGCGCTGCTGAAGGATGACGTCACGAGCTGCGTCCTGGACGCCGAGGCGGTCGCCTACGACACCGTCAACAAGCGGATACTGCCCTTCCAGGTGACCACACTATACTACCACTTTCGGATTAAAAAACAACTTTGTAAGAAAGCCTATTATAAAATAAACGATTATTTGAATGACAAAGATGCCTGGTACTAATGTTAATCCAGCTTCGCAAAATCTTTATATAATTGTATGCAAACTTGATTTTTAAAACATGTGTTGCGTGAAGTTTGTTGCGCCGTTTCTTCTTCACAGCGCTAACACCTAGGAAGCGGTAGTCGATAAAAAAAATTACGTGTATAAATGTACCAAGTGTACTCATATGCAATAAATGATTTTGACTTTGACTTTGGACGAAGCTCACCAACTGACAACCCTTGCAGGACGGATCTTCTAACATGCCTTTACCTTTTTAAATGTTTTTACGGCTCTGGAAGCTGAGTCCTTTTGAGCTAATTGTTTTTTAATGTGTCAATGTTGCTACACTCAGATCTAACTGTATACTGGGCTCGATTCTGAAGGCACAATGGTAAAATTTGACAGTATTAAAACTGTTGCTATCCTTGTCACACAGTATTATGAAGATAAAGACGAAACTAATTTTAGTGCTGTCAAATTTTAAATGTGTGCCTTCAGAATCGGGCCCATTATTACTATACGTAGAACACAGCGTTCAGGCGCACCGCGCGCTTACACAAGCTGCGTATGGGGGCGGAGCACCCGACTCGGTTACACACGCAGACATAAATAATTAGTTTCAATTTTAATTAAAAACGAAGTAGCAGTATAAGATTCTACTCATTCTACTGCTTTACAAATGGCTACTGGAAAAAAAAACTTGTGCCAACGAATTGTTTGAACTTCAAACCCTGCCTGTAGCTATTTATAGTTTCCAGGCTAATGTAAGGTAGCTGAATAGCGGACTTTCACTGAATAAATTTCATTTCCTAACATCATCATCAGGTTATTTTTGTCTCCACTGCAGGAGCACAACCCTCCCTCATCTGCCGGAGACAGACGGAGGATTTGGCCTACACTCCCCGCGCTGGCCAGAAGGACCCGATTGATGTTTTACAATGCATTCCCTTAGTCGCCTTGTACGACATCCAAGGGAAGATTTGGAGTGGTCCTATTCTACTCTACCGGAAACCACACGGCTAGTAATAATACGGACAAAATCTGATTTTTTTGTTGTTGCAGATCCTGTCGACGCGCAAGCGCAAGGGCGCGCTGGAGGCCGACATCAAGGTGCAGGTGTGCGTGTTCATATTCGACCTGCTCTACCTCAACGGGCGCGCGCTCGTGCGCGAGCCGCTCGCCGAGCGGCGCGCCCTGCTCAGGAAGCACTTCAACGAGGTCGAAGGTGAGGCACAGAGTCACCTAGGTTATGTCGGACTCGCACCGAATAAAACCCCATCTCCGACGCACAGAACAAGGACTACTGGGATAAATTAGTATGTATTACAATCCAGTGTCCGGATCCTTCGTACGCCCCGCCACTCACACTCGGCGGCCCACCTCGGGGGGAGACGGAGTCCCTCCCCGACACCCTCGCGCCGCTGCCGCCCTGTCTGGGGATGGGAGGATGAGTGCACCTCGCCCCCGATGACCCCTTTAAGTCGGCAGGGAGTTCCACTCCTCAGCAGTTCGCATTTTGTAGTTGCAAAGTAGTTTTCGATCATACAAAGTCAAAATCATTTATTGCATATGAGTACACTTGGTACATTTATACACGTCATTTTTTTTATCGACTACCGCTTCCTAGGTGTTAGCGCTGCGAAGAACAAACGGCGCAACAAACTTCACGCAACACACCTTTTAAAAATGAAGTTTGCATACAATTAATAATGATTTTGCGAAGCTGAATTAACATTAGTACCAGGCATCTTTGTCATTCAAATAATCGTTTATTTTATAATAGGCTTTCTTACAAAGTTGTTTTTTAATGTGAATCTTAAACTCTCTGTCCGTCATATTTAAGATTTCCTCTGGTAGGACGTATACCACAGGGTGTACGATCATTTGGCTCGCTGATTGTGGGTTGGTTCGTGCGCAGGCGAGTGGCAGCTGGCGACGAGCAGAGACTGCACGTCCGTGGAGGAGGTGCAGCAGTTCCTGGAGGAGGCCGTCCGCGGCTCGTGCGAGGGGCTCATGGTGAAGACGCTGCGCGGGGACAGCGCCAGGTACGACATCGCGCGCCGCTCGCACAACTGGCTCAAGGTGGGTACATCAGTACGCAGTAGTTTCTCCAATGTATCAGACTACATTCTTATTTGTTACTAGCTGAGCCTGTTGACTCCGCTCGTGGACTAGGAACCTCCTTCCCTCCTTCCATCCCTCCCGCTCCCAAAATCAAAATATATTTTTTTTTAAATTGGAATACATTATGCTCTTTTTGACGTCAAATTCTGCCTAAAACTACTCCACTTCCACCTGTATAACCGAGCATCCCTCCCCCGCATCCACTTCTAATTCCCTTCCTGCGTCGTTTTCCGTACCCACTTCGTTATTTTTATCAGATCCCTACATGTTATCAAACGCAACGTATCTCTGTCTCTCTCTTTTTATCATATACGTATGGGCGCACGCATTCACGCGGTAGTCGGGCACATCATGAAATGGCGCCAGATCACGATGTGGCTGGGCGCAGCATGATCTGCCTGATTATATATGAGGTGTTTGTCGCTAGGTAAAGAAGGATTACCTCGAGGGCGTGGGCGACACCATCGACGCCGTGGTGATCGGCGCGTGGTGGGGCCGCGGCAAGCGCGCCGGCGCGCTGGGAGGGTTCCTGCTGGCGTGCCGCGACGCCGAGAGCGACGAGCTGCAGGCGCTCTGCAAGATCGGCACCGGCTTCTCCGACGAGGACCTGCAGACCCTCACCAAGACGCTGCAGGAGCATATCATCGATGCGCCCAGGAGTTACTACAGGTGAGGGGCACCAACGTTACTGAGGTCTTTGGATCAGAATTCATTTCTGTATTAGAGTCCGAGCTGTCCTGGCGGAGAGATTTTACGTTCACAATTAAAAATCGTCTTTAAATGTGTTGTAATAAAGTTCAAAAGCGGGAGCTCGAGCATACGCGGCTACCCGCTGGATACATTTTACTATTAGACTAATCTAATCTAACCGCTAACGGTTTCGTAAAGTTTTCAACATAGCCATGAGACTCTAGAAGACGATCCCCGAGCCTGTTTCAACGATTACGTTGGGTCAGCTGTCAGGTTTCAACGGTTAAATTTGGTCAGCTGTCAGGTTTCAACGGTTAAATTCGGTCAGCTGTCGGGTTTCAACGGTTAAATTCGGTCAGCTGTCGGGTTTCAACGGTTAAATTCGGTCAGCTGTCGGGTTTCAACGATTACGTTTGGTCAGCTGTCAGGTTTCAACGATTACGTTTGGTCAGCTGTCAGGTTTCAACGATTACGTTTGGTCAGCTGTCAGGTTTCAACGATTACGTTTGGTCAGCTGTCAGGTTTCAACGATTACGTTTGGTCAGCTGTCAGGTTTCAACGATTACGTTTGGTCAGCTGTCAGGTTTCAACGATTACGTTTGGTCAGCTGTCAGGTTTCAACGATTACGTTTGGTCAGCTGTCAGGTTTCAAAGATTACGTTTGGTCAGCTGTCAGGTTTCAACGATTACGTTTGGTCAACTTGTAGGGGATCAAGCAGGGTGCGCCGGGAAAGAGCTCTAACGCAAGTACCGGGCACCCCCCCGTGATTCGGTCCGTATAACCGTAAGGTTGAAAGGACCATGGGAGGTGGCGGGCCTTTGGTCAGCTGTCAGGTTTCAACGATTACGTTTGGTCAGCTGTCAGGTTTCGACGGTTAAATTCGGTCAGCTGTCAGGTTTTAAACGTACGAAGGATGAAGTTGTCGACCAAAGTAAAGAAATCCTATTTTAAATGACCGATGCTTGCTGCAATCGGCTTCTCAGCAGAAGTAGTCCGGACCTTCCTCCGCTCGTGATATCCCATCCATCATCTTCTATCTCCGTTGTTCCCACAGTACGTATATATACGTGCTCAGGGACGACCCCCACCTCCCACGGCCTTTCGACATCCAGGTCCCACAGGCCGAATCACGGGGGAGGTGCCCGGGAACTGCTCGGGTGCGCTTTATCGGAGCTTCCGGCGTGATCCCCCTACATCAGCTTCATCATATCGTGCGCGAAAACGATACGAGTAATGGGTCCCGCGGTGTACAACCGGCTTCCCACTGAGGTCGCCAGCTCTCCGAGCCTACCTATTTTCAAAAAGAGACTGTGCGCCTGGCTTGTCGAGCAGGCATTTTATTGCTAAGAAGAGTTCTTTCCGAACGCATTAACTTAATTTATTTAATTTTAAGAATTTTATTTGACATTTTTCTATTTATGTTAGTTATTGATGTTTAATTTGCCTGTCTATAATTTGATTTTATTGAACTTGTGCAAAAAAATTATTTGACCTGCAACGGAAATTATTAATAAAGTATGTATATGTCATAAATATCGCCGTGCTCCACTCCCATTTCTTTTTTCTCTTTTTATTTTTATCTCTTCTATTTTTGTTTCAGGTACGACCCGTCGCACGAGCCGGACGTGTGGGTGTCCGCGGCGAGCGTGTGGGAGGTGCGGTGCGCGGACCTGTCGCTGTCTCCCTCGCACCGCGCCGCCATCGGCCTCGTCGACCCGGACAAGGGCATCTCGCTCCGGTTCCCCAGGTGACTTACCAACGCTTCTCTTGGTACACCTGTGTGTGTTTTATAATGTATATACCGGTGTAATCGTAATGTTGCACCACTCGATTATTACTCCGCTCGCGTGAACTACAGAATCCGCTCCCATTCCCCCCCCCCCCCTCTCCCCTCCGCCACTTCCACTTCCCCTCCCCCACTCCCACTACCACACCCACTCCCCTTTTCCTACCCCCACTCCCATTCCCACTTCCAGCTCCAAATGTAGTCCAAACTCATCGCAATCTGAATAGTACGGAAAAACTATTATGTGCAATATTATTGCATACTAACATTGCCTACTAATGTACTTGAAAACTAAAAATGTCCATAACTTTTGATTGAGTCCAAATGACCAAATGTTAAGTTAAGCGCCATGTTTCTGTGAAAAGTCCATCAAAATACGTTCAGTAGTTTTCTAAGTAATGCGTGCATAAATGGTCATTTATTTAAATATGCAGTTTTTTTTTACTGTTTGCTATGGACATTCCGGACCTGCCCGGATGCCTGGAGTGCGGGGGTAAAAAAATAGGCTATAGCTTAAGGCTCAACTATACTGTTGCAGGTTCGTGCGCGTGCGCGACGACAAAACGCCCGAGCAGGCGACGTCGGCGCGGCAGGTCGCCGAGCTGTACCTGGCGCAGGACCAGGTCAAGAACCAGGCGCCCCGCGCCGCCAGAGCGGACGACGACTTCTACTAACGTCACCGCATGCGATACTAGTTTTGTGTACGCCGAAGATGATCATGAAATTATGACACAGTAGAGCGATTATATCTAGATTTTAAAGAGCGTTTAATTTTATTTACGCAATAATGTCAATTAAACTGGGATTGAATGAACTGTATGAAATGAACAGCCTTTGAACTGTTTTCTAAATAAGGCAGGTTTTAATTATCAGGCTGTAAAAAATTATCATACGATTTTTCATTCATCGTAATAATTTCATTTAAATTCATAGTCTATGGGCTCGATTCTGAAGGCACAACGTTAAAATTTGACAGCACTAAAACTGTTGCTATCCTTGTCACACAGTATTATGAAGATAAAGACGAAACCAATTTTAGCGCTGTCAAATTTTAAATGTGTGTCTTCAGAATTGGGCCCTATGTATATTTATTTTAAAAGTGCTTGTTCTCTTGTTCTCCTTCAGGACGTCAGCGTCCACTGGCAATTCCTAATTGGTCCACTTCCTTGCATCACATTGTGAACTATAACAGAAGTCACTGAAACTTGTTTTAAAAGGACGGCTATAAACATTTTCGCCGGTGCCTTTTAAACTCTTCCACTTTCCTAGCTGATCCACTTCCTAACTCATCCACTTTCCTAGCTGGTCTATTTCTTAACTCGTCCACGTTCCTAGATGATCCACTTCCTAACTTATCCACTTTCCTAGCTGATCCACTTCCTTGCATCACATGTTGAACATAACGAATATTGTTTGAAGAGACTGCTATCATCTATGGCACTCGCAGGGTGGGACGCCCCGCCGCCAGGTGGACCGACGACCTGAAGAAGGTGGCCGGAAGCGGCTGGATGCGGAGGGCGGAGGACCGGGTGTGGTGGCGTTCATTGGGGAAGGCCTATATGTCCAGCAGTGGACGTCTAAAGGCTGACATGATGATGATAATGATCATCATCTATGGCGGTGCCACAGAGCGGTGCTTTTCTCTATTAAATAAATATAAGAGAGGATATTGCGTATAATTACATATATATATATTTGTACAAATAAAAAACCGCTTTTATTCGTTCATTGCATTGTTTTATTTGTGATTACCTTACATCTACTTACACTAAGTTTACAAGAAGAGAGTATTGGGGTCATCTCTAACATCGTTGTGTGTGGACCGAGCCAGCGCAGACCTGGTGGAAAACTAAATAAATGCTGCTAAAGTGAAAACATCTATTTTCTTTGTAATAAGGTCTAAATTAGAGCAGCGTCAAGTTCGCCAGATCTGCGCCAACCACAGTGTCTTACTCTGCAGAGTTCTATGTATGAGAATTTCAGAGATTCATATAAGCTCGCAGTATTTTTGTCACAAATGAGATTCGAATGTCTGTATACATTTAAAGCTTTAGCAAACACTAATTAAAAATATCTATTAATCTTACACGCTATTAGTTGCCAATAAAGTACATTGAGTAGCTTAATTAAATTATATAACTTAGAGGGTACGAGTGAGCTTCGTAGTAACAAGATAACTTCGCGAGATGTTGCTCACCGATGCTGATGATTGAAACTGAATACAATTCATACGACGACCTCCGTGGCGGAACGCGTAGCTCTCGGACTGCCACGCCGGAGGTTGCGGGTTCGAATCCCGCTAGGGGCAAATGTTCTTATGATGAATATGAATGTTTGTACCCAGGTCTTGGTAGTTTATATATTTATTTAAGTATGTGTATCCATTATCTAGTGACATAGCACAGGCTCTGCCTAGTTTGGGACTGGATAATTGGTGTGAATGTGTGAGATATTTATTATTTATTTATACATAATATAGGATGTCAAATAGCTATTCCATTTTTAGTTAGAGTCATTTGAAGATCTAAACAAGCATAAAGAGTCATAATAAAATAAATTTAAATATCGATGTTAGGTATAATACTAAAGTCAAGTAAATATAATAATATTTGACATGTACATTTGTTATTGTATTCTTATTTATGCCTAATGTAATTCTACACAACTATTGTTGTAATGAATAATATATTTAAAAAAAAAGGTAATAGTTCACAAATAATCATCATTGCAATCCATGGTCCATAATAAATGTTTGACACCCTAAATCGAGTGGGGTGGGGGGAAATTAATGACTAAAAAAATATGCAATCAGTTGATGTTAGTCCGAGTAGATTTCACATAATTGTTATGTTCAGTCAAAATAAGAACATTTGTACCAAATTTCATCAAAATCGGTGAGTAACGGCTCGGGAGGTTCCCTTGTCAGTTGGTGACATTGCCGGCTTACATATAGATGGCTTTACCCGAGCTTGGCTACCTCTTAGGGACCATTCAAGCCTCCAGGATACAAAGTATCGCGTTTTTAAGTGGTAGGGGATATATATATGTAGCTATATACTTTCCGCCCACAAAGGAAAAGGCGTTTCTCTTTCCACGCGAACGAAGCTGCGGGTATAAGCTAGTAATCAATAAATACATCAGTAATGTCTAAACAGCTGCCGACCATCACCACGAGAGCTAAGCAACCTAGACTGGCCTTCAAGTACTTGCACCTTATGTAAAATATCTGCCAATATCAAAATAATTAAACATATCACAAAAAGGAACTTCCAAAAACTTCACAAAAGATCGAAGGTATGGCACTGCGTTCCGTTTTGATCGTCAAAATTTGTTCGTCGAGTATTAAAAATTAAAACTATACATAAAGCATTGTTAAATTGTACTACGTGGCGACAGAGTGCGCCAAGTGTTTGTTGCACCTGTGACGTTACCGCCGGACCACTGGGGGAAGAAGTCTAATGGGAATACAGAGTGGCAACGCGCCTCTAGTCTCAATAGTTCAGTTTAGTCTCAGAAGTTCAGTAACCTTTAGTCTCAATAGTTCAGTTTAGTCTCAGAAGTTCAGTAACCTTTAGTCTCAGTAGTTCAGTTTAGTCTCAGAAGTTCAGTAACCTTTAGTCTCAGTAGTTCAGTTTAGTCTCAGAAGTTCAGTAACCTTTAGTCTCAGTAGTTCAGTTTTGTCTCAGAAGTTCAGTAACCTTTAGTCTCAATAGTTCAGTTTAGTCTCAGAAGTTCAGTAACCTTTAGTCTCAGTAGTTCAGTTTAGTCTCAGAAGTTCAGTAACCTTTAGTCTCAGTAGTTCAGTTTAGTCTCAGAAGTTCAGTAACCTTTAGTCTCAATAGTTCAGTTTAGTCTCAGAAGTTCAGTAACCTTTAGTCTCAGTAGTTCAGTTTAGTCTCAGAAGTTCAGTACCCTTTGGTTTACCCTTTCGGTTGTACAACATAACCGAACTACTGAGACCTAGCTCGTGGCTTGAGCAACACTGGATTGCACCATTAGTAATGTAATGACCATAAATATCGCTAAAACTGAATAAATCGTAGGTTTTCGTCACGTAGTCAATATCCTCCAGGGAAATCTCGGGTCTTTTTGAGCTATATTCAAATATAGCGCTCAGGTTTTTGCGCTATATATAAAAAAATGGGTTACGTAGTTTGGGTACGTTCTCTAATGGCTGCCACTGTGGGAAATCCCCCACTTCTAATTTATGATCTATTAAACGGCAAAATTGAAGTGCTCAACAACTGTAGACATTATTTCTACTACCTTTTTTATCGTCACAAGAGCTCCTCACGGCCTGTAGTCCAGAAGTAACGTGGTAGGCGCAGTGCCGCCACGTTCATTTATTATCTAACGTTACGCTACGTCACTAACCACAGTTGCCAAGTGCCTGCCTACATTCACACTCATCCATCACACTCCTTTCCCTTCTGCAGGGGAAAAACGGCTCCCGAAAACTTAAACAAGGTTTGCGTTGTAACTTTTGGACAGCAACACGGAGGGGAGTCGCCATGCTCAGGCTTTCCCCTCTGCCGAAAGTATGAAAACTAGTCATGCGCGGTTGTGAATGAATGTGATATTCGAACCGGCAGCGGCGTTGCATTAAGAGACACGTTTCGGGAATAGTTTTTGATCACCCTGTGTGTTAGGTTAAATAAAAGGTCCATCCATACACTGCGTTAGCCTCGCCAGAACACGTCCGCCGGTTGATCCAAGAAACTAACTTGTTTAATGGTTTACTTAGAATTAACCAACCCCCCCAAGATACATGCTTGAATAGTGTGGCGACAAAAAGGAGTCATTCGTGGTCTTTATGGACGCGACCCCGGGGAGGATGGTCCATGGGACACGTGGATTCGCGCAGTCGTGTGGAACCGTATTAGGAACTCGCGAAGGTGACCACAGTGTTTTAGTATACAAAATTACCAAATAACCCCCCCCCCCCCTCCCGGAGGACGGGTATCTCAAGACCCCATCCTTCTTTTATTATAATTTAATATGAAATAAAAATCGTTCTGGTGTCACCTTCGTTTCTCTAAGAGGAATGAATGCTTGAGGTTTTACTTTACATAAGAGTTTTGACTTGTTCGCTCCTTAAGTTTCATAGATCGTTAGCAGTGTATGGATGGCCCCGCAAAATAATATTATTAAACCATATAGGAGATATTAATCTAGGACAGTCGAGTTCACATACATATGTGTTGTATACATAGCCTATCTAAACTATAGTAGTATGTATGTAGTTTCACAGATCACATAGCACTTACTTATTATCGTTACCTACAACATCATCAGCTGATCGTATTTGGTCATCGACAAATTATCATAATAAAAAGACAACACGAAAAATATCTAAATTATAAAATATTAAAAATTGTATAAAAGTTATAAAATAAAGAGTATTAAATAGTTATGGTCGTTTTGGATATGTAATGTTTAGTCAAAGTCAACGATCTCTATGTACCACTAGATGGAGCGTTCCAAACAATCGCTCTGTTCCACGCAACTACGCCGAACATGAATATAGCGTCAATATTTATTAAATAATTAAGTTTCTGCGTAGTTACTGCACAAGGGTCAAAGTGAATGTGAACGAGTTGCGGCTATCGGAGCCGCAGTAGCGTGGAACAGAGCGATTGTTTGGAACGCTCCATCTAGTAGTACATAGAGATCGTTGCTCAAATTTAACTCCTCAATAAAATAATTTTAATTTCATTTGTATAGGAGATAATTATTATATCAATTATTTTACTTCACATAACTACATTATGTGTATAGTGAATGGAGTTGCAAGTGGAGGTTACTCTACACTACACATCGAAATTACATATTTGGGGCATAGAGTTCTATTTATAGATATCGTTTGCTGCAGATGTATATATTTTTTACCGCCTCGTTAGCCTAATACATGGTCATTGTATTATCAGAGGCCGTGGGTTCGATTCCCACTGGGGACAGACAACAATTTGTACAAGTTGGTCCCGGTCTGGATGTTATATTTGTGAATTGTCCTCTCCTTGTTTAATTTCAATAGCACAGGAGAAGATCCTAATTTGGGATTAGACCAAAAGTACCTATGTAGAATATTACGTAATGTAATATTAAATCTACTGTCAGAGGAAATCGTAAATATGAGTGACAGAAAGTTTAAGAATCATATTAAATAAAATCTTTGTACAAAGCCTATTATAAAATAGACGATTTCTTCAAATGACAAAGATGCCTGGTACTAATGTTGCTTCAGCTTCGCACAATCTCTATAATATTGTATACAAACAAGATGTTGCTGAGAATTTGATGCGCCGTTTCTTCTAACACCTAGTTGGCGGTGGAGAAATAGAAAAAAATACGTGTATAAATGTACCAAGTGTACTAGTATGCTACAAAGAAATATCATATGATTTTTGACTCTTTTCGTCTTGCATCACAACCGGGGTCAGACAAAAAAGCCCAGAAACAAATATGTTTGCTCGAAAGGCAATACAGTCCATGACCTCTTCTATAACAGGCTGATATTTCAATGTAGGTACTTTAGACCTGTCCAAAACATTGTCATATATCTTTAATTCCATTAATTCCAGGCCTACAAAATAAACAGCACACCAAGTGTCGACCGCTGGGGAACAGCAAACGATATCTAGACACTATTATAAAATTCATGTCAGATGACACATTAACCTATCAGACGACGTGTGGAGCCACACGACTCCTACACGTAGTTTGGCACGTTGTCCCCTCGAGGCTGCGGACAGGAGCCCAGCGCTGGAGGTTCATATTGAGCTCAGAGCAGCGCGGCGCGCTCGGCCGGCGGCGGCGAGCCGTCTGCCGAACCGTCCGCGAGCAAGATCGCGTGCTCCTGTAACAAGAAATATGTGCGTTACAAAACAAAAGTCAATTACACCAATCTCATGCATGAGCCGTACTAGCCTAGTACGGCTCGCCTCACGTTCATGAGGTCATATGTTCAAACCCCGTCCGTACCAATGAGTTTTTCGAAACTTAAGTACTGTTTATTTATAACTAGCTGTTGCCCGCGACTTCGTCCGCGTGGACAACTTAACATCACAAATTATTATGTATTTCCCGTAGGAATGGGATGTTTTTTTCCGGATAAAACTATCCTATGTCCTGTTCCAGGAGCTAACCTATATGTGTGCCAAGTTGCATCCCGATCCGTCCAGTGGTTGAAGCGTGATTGAGTAACAAACATCCAAATATCTAAACTTTCACATTTATAATCTTTTGACCACTGATACCTAGGGAACGTACCCATACTACGTGACCCGTTCAGGGGGGAGGGGTGTCTTCAAAATACCACGCTTGGTCACAGGTGGCAACACGGACATCAGCTGATTGAAAACTGACAGTTTTTTCTTCGTGATAATATTTTTTCCACTTGTAATTATAGGTATGCACGCACTCTTGGCGTCACGCGGCAAGCGCCGTATTAATAAAGACAAATATATGCAATTTTTTTTTAGTTTCTGTTTGCAAAAATTGTTTTAAAACCATATTTATGCATTACTACGTGAAAACTAGAGGGGGGGGGGGGGGGGGGTCGTAGCATATTATTTATATTGTATGCCTACCCAAATACTGTTATCACTGACATCCTGCGAGACGGCCAACAGGTCAGTGCAGGTGCCAGGAACCATTTTTTCTTTTATTTATCTTACAAACAATTTTGGTACAAGGCGAATGTCCTCTCACTTGCACAACATCGTCCACCCCTTAATTTTAAGACAATGTTATAATTTTATATAATCTAGTAAATAATAATAATTTAAATAAAACATATCCTACTATATACTACGGGTGGCGGGTGGGCGGGGGAGGGGAGATTTAAAGCGTCAGGGGTAAGAGGGTCACGTAGTTTGGGTACGTTCCGCTATATGAGTAAATCTGCGTGTATGTACCTCTATGGGGTGGTTCTGCTGCGGCGCGAACATGCTCTCGTACACCGGGTTCGCGAAGTGGTTCCCGCCGTTCTGCGAACACACAGGATACTGCGTTAGTGGAGTCGGGGCTCTCACGGAAACTCCTACTCTACTGGACTCACTGACAGATTAACAAGGTTCGGAAAAAACTTAAATATTAGTTCAGTCACCAGCAATACACTCCTAGCATTTCATACAACCATGGTGTCACCACTTTCCCGCCTCCTCACCACTCTCCCTCCGAACCTCCTCCGAGAGAGGCTCAACGGAGACACACTTGATGTAGGGCGAGTTCCAAGGACTGAATTGGCCGTCGGGGCCGACGAGTTCTGGACGTGGGGACCGGATGAAGGGATGGTCTGAAGGTGTCCCGCAGCGGCCGCACATGGAGGACCGGGCGTCATCAACATCATCATCAGCCTAAATACGTCCACTGCTGGACATAGGCCTCCCCACTAGAATACCACTTTTGGTAAGCAGTCCATTGCGGAATTTGCCATAACTACCATGCTGGGCAGGCGGATTGGTGATCGCAGTGATCATATATACAGGAGAACGCTGCTGCCCGTCCCTGGTGCAATCCCTTAGTCGCCTTGACGACACCCACGGAAAGATAGGACCGGGTGTGGTGACGTTCATTGGGGAAGGTCTATGTCTGGCAGGGGACGTCTCCGGGCTGCTATAATGTGGTTTATAGTTACCGCGTGCGTATGGTTGTGATGCTGCTGGCCGGGCGCTCCGCCCCCTCCCCCTCCCTCGTCCGCCTCCCCGCCCCCGTCGCCGTCCTCGCCCAGGTACATGGGGTTGTTGATCTCCACGTTGTCCGCCAGCCGCGCGTGCACGAACGCGCCGCTGGAACATACATTTTATACTCTTACATTTCCGTGCGCTGGAAGTACGATCGATGCTTGCCAGAGATTAATCAACAAGTATATATATTTTCACCTCTCCAGCTCGAAAAGGGCGCTTTTGGTGCGTAAAAACTCGCAGCAAAATCGCTTTTTAGCTTAGCGTTAGCTTACTTAAAAATACCATGTTTACTTGGTTTTATAAAAATATCAAGCAGTGCAATTTCAGAACGCAACATTTAAATAAAAAAATAAACTTTTTTTCTTTTCTCGCTTGTTGAGGTGAAAAGTTGTATGTTTCACGCGAGGGTAAATTTTTTTATGTCTCGTGCATTATATCATTTACTGCGCTCAGTGGACTATAATTAGAATCACTCGCTTCGCTAGTTCGTGATTTAAAGTCAGCACTCGCAGCAAAAAAATAACTTTGCTCATACATACATACATCATCAGGTTATTTCTGTCTCCACTGCAGGAGCACAGCCCTCTCTCATCTGCCGGAGACAGACGGAGGATTTGGCCTACACTCCCCGCGCTGGCCAGACGGGTTGGGGAGGCCTGATTGATGTTTTATAATGTAATGTAATGTAAACTTTGCTCACTTGTTGAACAAATAACTATTTTAAAAGGTTGATGAATGTGAGTGAGGCTAGTGAGGTGCGTCAGGATCGGCCCCTCGCGTGTCGTAGTTGTATACGTTTGTGGTTTTCTTGTGGCTCGCTCCAATGTACACTTTATTAAGTAAATGGCGATGGGGCGAGTGTAAGTGAGAAGGCTGCACGTATACTGACTGTCTCCGCCTGTGCAGCACGTACAGCGCGGCCAGCACGGCCGCCGCCAGCGCCACCAGCGCGGCCAGCGCGCCCGCCAGCGCGCCGCCGCCCGCCCCCGCGCCCACACCCGCCCCCACTCCCGCCCCCACCCCCGCGCCCGCCCCCACCGGCGCGCACCGGGCGCCCTCCAGGCACGCGCAGTACGGCTCGCCGGGCTCCTCAGTATTCACTGCCGAATATAAATTATCATTTAAACGGTTAGCAGTATATACACCTCATACTATGAAGCAAAATAATTTTTCGTAGCTCATAGTTTCACCTCAAAGTGTTTTCCTTCAACATTGACACTAATTGGTTATTAAATTAGATAACAGATGCACATTTTAAAGTCATCTGTTATCTAATCTAATAACCAATTAGAGTCAGTCATGAAGGAAAACACTTTGAGGTGAAACTATGAGCTACGAAAAAAATATTTTGCTTCATGGTATGAGTTATAGGTATATCGTATTTTCTCTTTTAATATCTTAGTTGGCAAAAGGGAAAACAGCACTAGCTTACTCTTGCGACTCAGACTCATCGGTGTACGAGAACCTACACCTCAGACCACGAAGCAAAATAATTTTTCGCACCTCATAAGTCACCAAAAAGATTTTACCTTCATGATTGACACTAACTGGTTATTAAACTAGAAAAGAGTTGCCATCTGTTATCTAATTTAATAACCAATTAGTATCAATCGTAAAGGTAAAAACTTTGAGGTGACTTATTATGAGTGCGAAAAATTATTTTGCTTCGTGGTATGACCTGTAGCACCCATCCTAGCCGAGGCGGGCATCCGAGTGGAGTTTAACACCGCTGCATAGTTAACACGTTTCCTGGCTTCAATAACGGTACAGGAAATTACACTACATCATCAAGTAACGATTTTAAAAGGCAGATGATCCGTCTCCCTTTCCCCGACCCCGTCTCCTCGATGCGCCTGCGCCCGTCCTCCCCGACGTTCCGTCAGCGCGTGCTTGCGACGCTCGCCGAACCAAGCCGAACGGCGCGACGAACACGCACTGTGCCTCCAAATCAGCTCTCCTTTTATCATTTCGCCGACACATACGTAATTTGTGAGCACAAAATGTACTCGGTCAGACTAAATGGCGAGTTGGTGAGCAACTTATGGTCAGCAAACCTTTTATAAACAATCAGCAAATAAAGTCATACTGGACAGCTCATTTTTTTTTGGATAGCTAATTAAATATATTGGCTGCATTGAGTGAGCCAAAGTTGATATTACACTGTATAAATACAATGCAATACACTTTATTGCACAAACAAATACAGTTACAAGTTATAACAGTTACAAATAGTACATAATTTAGGCGGACTTATCGCTTTAAGCGATCTTTCCCATACAACCTTTTTTTTCCTTCAACACAAAGTTTTACTTAGATATCGTTTTCGCTGATTCCTTTCCTTTTCATTATTCGTAGTATTCATTAGGGAGCTTACTCAAACTACGGGACCTATTCAGGGGGGGGAAGTCTTCCACGCTTATTAATAAAGACAATTATGAGCTAAATTATAAAAAAAACATCTTTCTGTTTGCAAAAATTGGTTTTCAACCATATTTATGAATTACTACGTGAAAACTAGAGGGGGGGGGGGGGGGGGGTCTTGGCATATATACTACGGGTGGTCCCGAGGGGCGAGTGTCGGTACTGACGTGTGAGGCGCCAGGCGCACACGGCGGGCGGGGCGCAGGCGCGCGCGGCGCACGCGTGGTCGTGCCCCACGTAGTGCTGGCAGCGCGCGCCGCCCCACGCGCCCAGGCACGCGCACACGGCGCCCCCGCCCCCCAGCGCGCCCCCCGCCCCCACGCGCACGCACCGCCCCCCGTGCAGGCACTCTCCCGGCTCGCACGCCTCCGCCTCCACGTCTGAAACGACACGAAAACGTTACCCACGCGTCCTCCGATGCGACGCTGGCGCGACAGATCCGAACTGGTCGACGATGTTATGATCGTCAGCTGTTTACAGAAGTCATCAATAATTTTTCACATGTATAGATTAGTCGCTCTTTATAATCATAATCATATTTATTATTTGCCGTGTGGTTTCCGGTAGAGTAGAATAGGACCACTCCTACTCTTCCCGTGGATGTCGTACAAGGCGACTAAGGGAACACATTATGAAACATCAATCAGGCCTCCCCACCCCGTCTGGCCAGCGCAGGGAGTGTAGGCCAAATCCTCCGTCGTCTCCGGCAGATGAGAGAGGGTAGTGCTCCTGCAGTGGAGACAAAAATGGTGATGATGATATTTATTGGTAACAAAAGATTACAAGTCAAAAATGTTTTTAACAATTAATGTCACACAGGTAACAGAATATAATAATTAATATATAGTGTCATAAATGTATATTAAAAAAAAAAAAAGTAAAGTAATATAAGTTGTAACATCATTCAGGAATTCGTCAACGGAGTAGTATGCCTTAAAAATAAGATTATTTTAATTTATTTTTAAATGCGCTGGTGGAAGCCGCACTTTTCACGTCTCAAGGTAAACTATTACAAATTGTCGATCCGAGCTCATATACCGACCCTTGTGACAGGAAGTTTTAGTTCATGCCCGCTCCTGGTCGGGTATATGAGTTCGGCTCCCACCTGCGACAACTAGTCCAGTGTGTGGTGTGAGCTTCAGTGAGCATATCGCTCACGAGGTGGCATCCTTCCTACTAATATTATAAATGTGAAAGTTACGATGTTTGGATGTTTGTTACTCAATCACGCTTCAACCACTGGACGGATCGGGATGAAACTTGACACACATATAGGTTAGGTCCTGGAACAGGACATAGAATAGTTTTTATCCTATTACCTATTCCAGGAGCTAACCTATATATGTGGCAAGTTTCATCCCGATCCGTCCAGTGGTTGAAGCGTGATTGAGTAACAAACATCCAAACTTTCGCATTTATAATATAGTAGGAAGTAGGATAGGATTAATAAGATTATGTTTATTTTATGTAGGTATATTAAATGTCTAAGACTTGCAGTGCCAATTAATTTACTATGGCATAATAATAAATAAAAAAATTAACATTGCCTCGCATGCACGATGTCATTTTAGGAAACCGGTTTAAAACGCAAAATCCCATCCCACTAATATTATAGATGCGAATTGTTGTATGTTTGTTACCCAATCCCGCTTCAACCACTGGACGGTTCGGGATGAAACTTGGCACACACTCGTATAGCTTAGGTCCTGTTTAGTATAGCCTAGGTTTTTACCCCGAAAAAACATCCCATTCCTACGGGAAATACATAATAATTTGTGATGTTAAGTTGTCCACGCGGACGAAGTCGCGGGCAACAGCTAGTCCTACCAATATTATAAACGCGAAAGTTTGTAAGTATGGATGGATGTTTGTTATTCTTTCACGTAAAAACTACTGAATGGATTTTAATGAAACTTTACAATAATATAGCTTATACATCAGAATAACACATAGGCTACAATTTATAAATATATTATGTGAATTGTCCAAAATATCAAGTAAGTGGGAAAAAAATCTACCATCTGCGAGCTATTCTGGCGTGCGCTGCCAAAACCGTTAGAGTTACACATATGTAATGTATGATGGAAATGTTTATCTTAAATAGTCCTACAAAAAAGCTACTCGAAAGTCGCGGGCACCAGCTAGTACAAAATATATACAAGATGTACTCCGTGACAATGTCGTTCGTCCAGAGCTCAGACAGCCGGATTTCGTAGAGAATTGGAACGTAATAAAATTGTCCTCAACCCGTCTGGCCAGCGCGGGGAGTGTAGGCCAAATCCTCCGTCTGTCTCCGGCAGGTGAGAGAGGGTTGTGCTCCTGCAGTGGAGACAAAAATAACCTGATGATGATGAAAATTGTCCCCAAAATCGTACTCGCAACTGAATGCATCCCAGTGTTGCACTCACCGTGGCTTGCATACAGCGCCCGCGCCCGCCGCCGCCCGCGGCCGCGACCGCGAACCATCCTAACACCGCTTATATCACAATAACACTCTACCAGTATGTCCACACTATTTGCCAACGTTCAAGGCGACTACCAAACGCACATCCTTACATAACCACAGCACTAATGACAAATAGTTGCAAGTTACAATTAACTAACGCAGTTTTTAATATTCTACAAACAAGTTTACCTATTATTTAATTGAACTAGAGGCCAAAAACTATTAATTTTATTACGAAAAATCTTCAATGCAACTAATTATATTTTATGTATCACGAATAAATTAATTGTGGTAAACACGAAATTGGTTTTACGAGGCAAACAAAACGCGCGCGCCCGCGGCCGCGCTGCGAGCGAGTGAGCCGTCTGTCTGCCCGTCTGCTGCCGGCGCATGGGGCGTGTGACGTAGTGGGCTGGTTGGTGTACGTAGCGGTCGTCATGACGACGAGAGTGGCGGAGACGTCGCTCGCCGCGACACGAGTTCTTCAAAGTATTCATGCTAGAGAGGCATTCCCAGAAGTTGGTGCCTCAAGCTCGCCACTAATCCATATCCTATTCAATATTTTAAGTTTTAAATGTTATTGAATACTAGCTGGTGCCCGCGACTTTCGAGTAGCTTTTTTGTAGGACTATTTAAGATAAACATTTCCATCATACATTACATATGTGTAACTCTAACGGTTTTGGCAGCGCACGCCAGAATAGCTAGCAGATGGTACATTTTTTTCTACTTACTTGATATTTTGGACAATTCGCACAATATCTTTATAAATTGTAGCTTATGTGTTATTCTGATGTATAAGCTATATTATTGTAAAGTTTCATTAAAATCCATTCAGTAGATTTTACGTGAAAGAGTAACAAACATCCATCCATACTTACAAACTTTCGCGTTTATAATATTAGTAGGATTAACAGGAATCTCTATTGATATACTCTCATACTCATAGTATATAGAATTGTATGGATACCGGCAAGGCCGACACCACGCCAATGTGGGGGGGGGGGGGGGGGGGGGGGGTTCAGGGTTGGCAATGTTATGGATTAACATCATCGGGAGTGCGCCAGGAATATCACTATTCGATTCCCCCTTCCGTCACCGGACTACCAGGCGTGGTGAGGGACTTCATCCTTATGTAGTAGACACACCACGCTCTCGTACAAAGCGTTTTGCTTCCTCTTTCATAATGCGAACCGCTAAGGAATGGAACTCCCTACCAACTTCGGTATTTCCAGACAAGTACCACTTGGATCTTGTAAAGGAACAGTGAATAGGCATCATCTTCTAGCTTGAGGTCAAGCGTAAACACCAGTAATAAACAAAAATATCAAACACCATACTCCTCTACGATTTGCAACCATAAGCCGACGTGTGACGACTCCAAACGAGTTAATCGACGAAAGTAAAAGTATGAGGAATGCTCTCACTTTCCTCTCAATAGGTAATCGAGGAGAATGGACACCGGCACCTTGCTAGATGGTAATAGTGGATACATTGCAATGGTTTTGCGTGACCCAAGCTGTGACTGTGACCCACCGTACTCTTGCAGTACACGAGTGTAACTTAAATGTTGATGAAATTACAGGTACAGATGTTGCAATCATCATCATCATCAGCCGAAACACGTCCACAGCTGAACACAAGCCTCCTCAATGACACTTTTGGTGGGCTGTCCGTTGGGGGATTTGCCACAATCACCAAGCTTGGCAGGCGGATTGGTGATCGCAGTAATGATCGTAATAATATACACAGGTGAATGCTGCTGCCCGCCCCTAGTGCTATCCCCTAACCTTCCCGTGGGTGTCGACAAGGCGACATCTACATGGAACGACATCAACTGATTTCATAATATCTTTGGGGGCTTTCCGCCAAAAGCATGAATGTCAAAATTAATCAATTTACCAGACCTAGGGTACATCTGTACCCTGGTCGGTTCAGTAAAACAGCAAAATACTTGGTCTGAGAATCCAAATTATGTAAGGCATTGTTCAAAGTCAATGGCGCGGAGCTACCGCCAGCGATACGTCATCGTGGAACCGGTCTGACTACACCATCGCTATAATTCATCACGTACAGTCACGTCCGAACTGACCGCCCAGCCTTAGCACCTCACGCAATCAGCATAAAGTCAAAATTACAATTAATTCAGTCATTTCTCGTAGCGCACTGTCTGTCTACCTGTTTAACGCCGTCCCGACACTCGTTAGATATCCACTTGCTCGTGGAACCTCGAACTGACCATTCCTAATTCTTCGCCAAAAAGACTGCACTAACATAAAATTTCGGCCTATTCCACATATCCCTACCGGTCTGCCCCTACTAGTAGGGAAGAACGGAATTTTTTTCCACTCTTTTCTACTAGGGGGGATACTTTTCCATTTATCTCCACTGTTCTAATAATTCAGGAAATCGGTAAAGTGTTTTGCTCGTATTTTGTTTATTATAATTATTTTTCATAGGGCAGAGCTACAGAAATATACTATAAAGGGTGTAAGGGACGGTCTTCCGAAAACTTTAACCATGGCTTCAGACCATCACCCTGAACATCGTACAGCAAGAATTTTTTGCCGGAAATAAAAAAAAAATCGACTCTTCATACAAATCTGGCATGTCATTTGTAAAATTTGTATGGTGAGTCGAAATTTTTTTTTTATTTCCGGCAAAAAATTCTTGCTGTACGATGTTCAGGGTGATGGTCTGAAGCCATGGTTAAAGTTTTCGGAAGACCGTCCCTTACACCCTGTATATAAATAAGAGAACATACAAAAAAATACGGCTTACAAATTCTATATTAGAGCGTCAGTGGGGAATACGCGATGTCATATAGAGATCGGAGTTTTGTTTAAGTAAAGGCTTAATAAATTGTCGAATCTATTGTATAATGTAAACTATTCAAGGATAGAACAATCACAAATGTAAAACCAGTCGAACCGACGACCTCTGGCGCTCGTCTAACGACCGCCACTAAGACGAGGCGGTAATGTTGTTAACATGTATCAATATAAATTGTAGTATATATCCTTGACTGTAATAACACCTATCTTATCTTCTCAGGGCGCCAGGAAGACCTTCGACCCTTCAGGATATTTTGTGCCGAACCCCTGACCACCAACGGTGCCCCAAGCCGATTTGGTGGACTTCACATACGCCTCAGAATTTCTTCTTCGGCATATGCAGGTTTCCTCACGATGTTTTCCTTCACCGAAAAGCCTGTGGTATTATAAATAAACCGTACTTGAGTTTCGTAAAACTCATTTGCAATCCCTTAGTCGCCTTGACGATACCCACGGGAAGATTGGGGGTAGGTGGCCCTATTCTAAGCCGGGAACCAAACGTATTTTGTTGATGTTGATTTGTTGAGGTTGATGATGAATATTTATTAGATTTGATCCTTATGGTGCCATAAAAGTATTGGATGAGGCAAGCGACGGTTCTGTAATATTTTTTTCGTTTTACTTTCATATTTCTTAATGACATTAGAGCCGAGGATGGGGTTCAGTGGCACGCTTGGGAGAGGAATACGTCCAGCAGTGGACCTCTGCAGGCTGACGATGACGACGATGGCTGTACATGTCTCTCGGCCATCAAAACTAACGTTTGTGTGACAAGTTATATAGACATTAATGTATCCGTGTACTTAAACACGTGTTTTCCCTCCGCGTCGGTTTCCCCGAAGCGCGGCGCGGGCCGGCGGGGCGGCGGGGCGGCGGGGCGGCGGGGCCGGCGGGGCTGGCCCGCGCGTGGCCTCCACTACTGAACTTCACCCACTTGCCCACTCGCGCGAGTTGCCCAACTGGTTACATATTGAGCAGTATTTCCCGTCGTTGGTGATTCACGTACAATCCAAACGCAACTGAGTACCTGATTGTGAACGGGTGAGATTTCGTCGAGCATCAGATTGTTGCATAGAAAATTATGTTGCAGTAAAGAATATATATATATTCTTTACTGCACATCATCATCAATTATCATCAGGTTATTTTTGTCTCCACTGCAGTAGCACAACCCTCTCTCATCTGCCGGAGACAGACGGAGGATTTGGCCTACACTCCCCGCGCTGGCGAGACGGTTTGGGGAGGCCTGATTGATGTTTTATAATGTATTCCCTTAGTCGCCTTGTACGACATCCACGGGAAGAGTTGGAGTGATCCTATTCTACTCTACCGGAAACCACACGGCAAACCTGCACATCTTAAAACTAAATACGGTAACAAATGGTGTGTGCAAAGGCGAGCTTGTCTCTAAAAGAGATCTCTTCCGCCAACCTTACAGGGTGTGAGACAAGGCAGTAAGAGCGAGGGGGGCCGATACGCAGCTTGCCTTCCAGCGACCTGGAGATCAAGTTATCTACTCAGGGGGGCAGGAAGTCCTGGCGACACTCCGACCTTCCAAGTTCTTTTATGCTAAAGCGCTGTCCACCGACGGTGCCCCGAGCCGCTTGGACTTCACATACGTCTCACAGTTTCTTCTTTGACATATGCAGGTTTCCTTCACCGAAAAGCTTGTGGTATCCTACTTCCTACTAATATTCATCATCATCAGGTTATTTTTGTCTCCCCTGCAGGAGCACAACCCTCTCTCATCTGCCGGAGACAGACGGAGGATTTGGGGTACACTCCCAGCGCTGGCTAATATTATCCTACTAATATTATAAATGCGAAAGTTAGGATGTTTGTTACTCAATCACGCTTCAACCACTGGACGGATCGTGGTGAAACTTGGTACACATGTAGGTTAGGTCCTGGAACAGGACATAGAATAGTTTTTATCCCGAAAAAACATCCCATTCCTACTGGAAATACATAATAATTTGTGATGTCAAGTTGTCCACGCGGACGAAGTCGCGGGCAGCAGCTAGTAGTAAATAACCTAGCACTGAAGGTACGTACTCTTCATACGAGGCGAGTGTCGGTTAGCAACACACACGTAACGACAGGTGAGTACCCGCGGACAGTTTTGCGGAATCGCGGCGGCCGTCGCCGGGTTTTTTGCTCGTCGCGTGAAGGTTTTCCTTGATGGTAGCAGCGACGCGATGACTCAACGATATGCTAAGTGGATACCACCGGCACTACAAATCTCATATCAATCTACATTGTATTTGACCAGCCGCATAAAATTTTTGTAATAAATAAAAACTTCGCGTGTCTGTACATCTACTATCCTACTAATATTATGGATTTTAATGAAACTTTACAATAATATAGCTTATACATCAGAATAACACATAGGCTACAATTTATAAAGATATTGTGTGAATTGTCCAAGATATCAAGTAAGTAGGAAAAAATCTACCATCTGCGAGCTATTCTGGCGTGCGCTGCCAAAACCGCTAGAGTTACACATATGTAATGTATGATGGAAATGTTTATCTTAAATAGTCCTACAAAAAGCTACTCGAAATACTAATCGTGCGCAGACGAAGTCGCGGGCACCAGCTAGTTGAAGATATTTCCAAAAAATGGGGGAGGTCGATCATTTTTGAAATTTTTGTCTGTTCGTTTGTGCATGCATCACGTAAAAACTACTGAACGGCTATTGATGGCCTTTTCACAGAAACATAGTGCTTAATTCGGTGTAACATATAGGATTCATTTCATTACAATCGGTGCAGTCAATCGAACGTTTTCAGTCACGCGAATTTATAGTTTTCAAAAACTCACATACCTGGACTTGGACCGGGAATGGGCGGTGGAAGGGGAGAGGGAAGGGAATTAACACTTAATCATTTTCAAGTTTAATTCTGTAATCCACGCGAGCGGAGCCGCGGGCACAGCTAGTTTAATAATAATTGTTCGTTTTGCCATCAATTACATGTCATTTACATAGGTGGAAACGCAATTTATGACAAAATAAACAAATACACATTTTCTTTCTTTAAAAACCTCGTTTTTATGCGCATTAAAAATTATAAAATACCCCTCCTGATGGATGACCAAAGAGGACATTTTATTATTTTATTTTAAATGTAACGCGAGGTTAGTGTACTGTAGGGTCAGGCAGCAGAATATGCAGAGGCCATTTTTATTTTGCACTGCAGGGAGTTGCTAGGGAGTTTACAAACTGTGCTGTGGTAAGTCGTTCAGATAAAATAATAACTGAAATAAATAACAGAAAGTTTAAGAATCACATCAAAAAATAGCCCTTTGAAATTAATGAAGATACTAATGAAGCTTCGCAGAGTCTTTATTATCATCAGGTTATTTTTGTCTCGACTGCAGGAGCACAACCCTCTCTCATCTGCCGGAGACAGACGGAGGATTTGGCCTACACTCCCCGCGCTGGCCAGACGGGTTGGGGAGGCCTGATTGATGTTTTATAATGTATTCCCTTAGTCGCCTTGTACGACATCCACGGGAAGAGTTAGAGTGGTCCTATTCTACTCTACCGGAAACCACACGGCAGTCTTTATAATATTATATACAAACAAGATGTGTCGCTGGAAGTTTGTTGCGCCGTTTCTTCTTCACGGCGCTAACACCTACACCTCGTACCATACAGAAAAAAAAATTTTCGCACCTCATAAGTCAAGTGATTTCTTCCTTACATTTTTACGACATATATTTTAAAATGTGCATCTGTTATCTAATTTAATAACCAATTAGTGGCAGTCATGAAGGAAAAAACTTGAGGTGACTTATGAAGTGCGAAAAATTATTTTTTCTTCATGATATAATAATAATATCTCACACATTCCCACAACTACAACTACAACTGTCCCAAACTAGGCAGAGCCTGTGCTATGGTTACTGGATAACGGATACACATACTTAAATAAATATATAAACATCCAAGACTTGGGTACAAACGTTCATATTCATCATACGAACATTTGCCCCTAGCGGGATTCGAACCCGCAACCTCCGGCGTGGCAGGCCGAGAGCTACCCGTCCCGTCACGGAGACCGTCAAAGTCGTACGAGGTGTAGGAAACGGTCAGTAAAATTAGCTTGTATAAATGTATAGCTTGTATAGTATACTCATGTGATTTTTAAATGATTTTACTTCTAGTTGTAACACAGTGCAGGTACTCACGTGGCAGATGCGGCGAGTAGTCGAGGTCGTCTCCGCCGACGGTGTTGTGTCGGTGCTGCCCGCCCGACTTGTCGGGCTGGTCGGGCGCGTCGGGCCCGTCGGGGCGCGCGGGCCGTTGGCAGCGCTCGCCCGCCCAGGCCGGCGCGCACGCGCACACGGGCCCCCCGCCCCCTCCCGCGCCCCCACCCCCGTCCCCACCCACGGTGCACGTGCCCTGCGCGCGCACATTACGTTCTCTCACACGTCATCGATAAACACAATATCCTACGAAATTAATCAAGGTACTTCAGTTTAATTTAATTTAAATTGGTCTGAAAATATTTATTTTCCTGATTTTTCCCATCGAACGTAATTTTCAAAGTGTATGTACGTCCATCGACCCCCTGTCGGACTGTACTCGGTATTTTCTCTTGTACTACGAGAATGTTAGAACAATTCACAAACATAACATTTAGAAACCAACATAAGACCAGCTCTAACTTTTACAAAGTGTGAATGGAAGCATGACTTCTGTCGCTGTGCTGTGGGCTGTCTGTCTGTCTACACTACACAGCATACTATGTGACTGTACCTGGTTCAAACAGTAGTCCGCGCACACGTCGGCGCCCGCGTCCTCGCTCGCGCCCTCGCCCGCGCCGCACTGCGCGGGGTCCACGCACCGCTCGCACAAAGCGCCTGACATCAAAATAAAGAATTTAAATTTTTTTTTTAAATATATATTAACTGCAGCATTTTGACGTTTATGAAAAACGCAAAACGCTCAGTCCACAAAACTGGATGCAAAAAATATGCAGAACGGCGAAAAAGCACGACGCGGGATGACAAACACCATGAGGGTGCGACTGCAGTGGTTGTGGTATAGCACGACGTGAGATTAATAGATAATTAAATAAATATAATAATGACAAATAATCTCACGTAGTGTTATAGTAGTTGACAGCACATAGTGTTGTATAAGTTAGTATATAACAATATGTAAGTAGATAATAAGGTCTATTCTATTGTAGTCTGTATTTGCATCTATAGCAGTCCAATAAACCTCAGTTTAAAATGTAGTGAGTTATATTATTCACTAGCTGTGCCCGCGGCTCCGCTCGCGTGGACTACACGATCCGCTCCCATTCCCACTTCCGCTCCCTATCCCATTTCCACTCAGACTTCAAATCCAGGTCCAGGTGCAAGGCCCAGGTCCAGGTCCAGGTCCAGGTCCAGGTCCAGGTCCAGGTCCAGGTGCAGGTGCAGGTCCAGGTGCAGGTCCAGGTCCAGGTCCAGGTCCAGGTCCATATCCAGGTCCAGGTCCAGGTCAAGGTCCAGGTCCAGGTACAGGTCCATATTCAGGTCCAGGTCCAGGTCCTCAACCCTCCCCTCAACCCTCCCCTCAACCCTTCCCTCAACCCTCCCCTCTACACTCCTCTCAACCCTCCCCTCAGCTCTCCCCTCAACCCTCCCCTCAAACCTCTTTCCCTCGTCTCTCCAAACGTAGTCCTCGTAACTAATCCATCGCAGTCCAAATTTCGACCAACATTACTTTGTTGCATACCTATACCACAAATTCATCGTAATCGGGTAACTCAGTCAAAAATTATGCGAATTTTCAAACACTCAAATTACACTGGTACGGGCTCCCGCTCCCGCTCCAGTCCAGCTCCGGTTATGCTCCCGCTCCCCTCCCGCTTCCGCTTCCGCTTCCGCTCTCAATCCCACCCCCACTCCCACTCCCACTCCAATTCCTACTCGCAGCTCCAAATGTAATCCAAACTCATCGCAATCTGAATAGTAGGTACGGAAATACTACTTTAAGCAATATATTGCATAATAACCTTACCTAACTAATGTATTTGAAAACTAAAAATGTCTATAACTTTTGATTGAGTTAGCCGATTGCGATGAAATAAAGACTAAATGTTAAGTTAAGTTATTCACCATGTTTTTGTGAAAAGTCCATCAAAATCCGTTCAGTAGTTTTTAAGTGATGCGTGCACAAACTCACAGACAAACAGACAAACAGACAAACAGACAAACAGACAAACAGACAAAAATTTCAAAAATGATCGAAATGTGTTCTGTTGCTTATCCTTAGACCCCCCAATTCTTTTTTTTGGAAATATCTTCAATGTACAGACACGCGAAGTTTACGATTTTATTTATAAGATATATTGCTCCACCGTTATGGCTCCACCATCGACGGTGACGCCGGGGCGACATGAAACCTGTGGCAGTGTGTCAGCGGCAAGCAGAGTGCGCACGTACCCGTGAAGGCGGGCGGGCAGGCGCAGCGCGCAGAGTACCGCGTCGGCCGGCACGTGCCGCCGTTCGCGCACCGCGCGCCCCCCGCCCCCGCGCCGCACGCGCCCGCCCCCGCCCCCGGCGCCGCCTCCGGCGCAGGCGCAGGCGCAGGCGACTCGCAGCGCGCGCCCGACCAGCCCGCGTAGCACTTGCACTGCACACACACATACAATATTACGGTCCGCGGGTGGGAATGTACATTCAGATGTCATTTGTAAGGGTGGCGGGTTACCTGCAGCGCGACGCCGTCGGGCGCCAGGTCGCAGCGGCCGCGGCGGTGGCAGTGGTGCGCGCAGCGGTAGTGCTGGCAGCGCGCGCCGGAGAACACGCCCGGGCAGCGGCAGCGCGCCGCCCCCCCGCCCCCGCCCCCACCCTCGCGCACGCACGTGCCCGGCCCGCACTGCAGCGGGCACGTCGCGTTCGCGTTCTCACTCGCACTCGCCTCCCCGCCCGCGCCGCCCGCGCCGCCCTCCCCGCCCTCGGCCGCCGGGATGCTGTTGCTGGATATCACGCACTCGCGGTGCTCCTGTTGTCACACGGGCCACGTTGTGAGTATTCGACAGAGTACCACACTTTAAGTTTTAAAAAAATCTTATTTCTAAGGCATATTACTCAGTTGACGAATTCCTGAAAGATGATTACTTGACATTTGTGAATTTATGACATTATTTATTAATTATTATCTGTTACCTATGTGATATTAATTGTTAAAAACATTTTTGACTTGTATTTTTTTTTTAACAATAAATATGATTATGATTACCGACGTCGAATCGGACGATTTTGTAGTTCAATCGGCCTTAGCTGCCTTGAATTTTTAACGTTACAAAATGGAACCAAGATATTCGTTACAGACTGTGCAGTTCACGACGGCCCGCCCCACTCCTTTTCTAAATCATTAACATTTTCATTGTCCCTGTGTCAGTTCTATCCTTACGCACTAATCATCAAAGTGTGCGTGAGTACACTGACATAACTAACGCTGGGTCTCCGAGTCCCACACTCGACGCTCGCACAAAGTTGCGCGGCGTGCCATTGTGAATTGAATAACCTATACCGACATTTGACCTTCATTTTAAAAGTTCTATACGATAAATAACCGCGGATCGACACTCGCAGGGTGGGACGCCCCGCCGCCAGGTGGACCGACGACCTGAAGAAGGTGGCCGGTAGCGGCTGGATGCGGAGGGCAGAAGACCGGGTGTGGGGTCGTTCATTGGGGAAGGCCTATGTCCAGCAGTGGACTTCTAGGGGCTGACATGATGATGATGATACGATAAATAAAACTCTCTTACAGTAGACCAAAAACATTTTCAAAATAGGGTCTGTGTCGAGTGTTGATTGTTATCCATGTACATTATTCTAATTATTTGTATATAAGCAAAGTGGTATGACCATGTGGGTATTGAAAAATCAGGGCCGAGTGGTCGGCCGACTAGTCGTCGTTTTAGATGCCGACCAATCGGCGAACCAGCCGAAGACATCTCTTACTTATCTTAGATGGTAACGATACAAACAAGCATAGTAATGATGAATGCCCAGTATCAGCTGGCTACTCTGGACGCGGTCGAGCGTTGCGCCCGAAGGCTCACTGGTGACGACGCTCTGGTAAGCACCAAGCTACAGAGCCTCAAACATCGTCGCAGTGCGGCCTGTCTTTCGGTATTCTACAGGTAACATTTTGGAGAGTGTGGCCAGGAATTCACGATTTGATTCCCTCATCCCCCCTTCCGTCATCGGACTACCAGGCGTAGTGAGGGACTTCATCCTTATGTAGTAGACATACCACGCTCTCGTACAAAGCGTTTTGCTTTCTCGTTCATAATGCGAACTGCTAAGGAATGGAACTCTCTATCAGCTTCGGTATTTCCGGACAAGTACAATTTAGATCTTTTCAAAGGAAGAGTGATATCTTCTGCGTAAGCGCGCTCCACCTCAGGCCTCATCATCACCTACCATCAGGTGAGATTGAGGTCAAGAGCAAACCCTCAATATTAAAAAAAACGTGGTACTCACGTCTGGTTCGTCGTCAGCGGCGGCCGGCGCCAGCCCGTCGGGGCACAGGCAGGCCCGCGCGCCGGCCCGCGCCGCGCTGCGCACGCACAGCGCGCTGCCGTGGCACAAGGGCCGCTCGCCGCACGGGTCGCGGCCTAAGGAACGAGCACGGTTTGACAAACACGATACGAGCAGTGTGCCGTGGGGTTTCCGGTAGAGTGGAATAGGACCATACATGATGATGAAAACTTTTATTTATGAAACAATTTTCACCAGTGTGGACGCAAAATCTCTTATATGTTTACAGGAATACACAAAATCTTGTCATGATTAAACTATAACAGAAAGTCACATGTTAATAGTTATTCTCCACCAACTACGTCGTACATGATGCGAGACAGGTATGTGAATTGTTGGTTTGTGGGTTGTGAGGGGCTTGGCAGGCTCCGGGATCGTTTCGCAACGTTTAATCCTAAATACATACAGGCCACTAATGAACTCCCACCGAGTTATTGAACATACCGCAGTCCATAACATTTTTGACACTATTCTGTCGAATGATTTGTTTGCAAGACATTGCTAACCTATCGTAGGGCTAGTGGGTACTATCACATCCTCACTCGTACATTACAGATACACACCACACACACCGTACACACACCACACACACACACCACACACACACACACCACACACATACACACACATACACACACACACACACACACACACACACACACACACACACACACACACACATCCAGTCATAAAAATATGCAGACGTGACTGTTACTGCAATGGTAGAGCGGGACCACCTTGCACAAGTATTTGCAATAGGTAGCCTCATGGCAACACTTACTGTGCGGCGAGGCGGGGAACAGCAGCGGGTGTATGATCGCGATGGCGGAGAGGGCGGGGCGCGCGCGGGCGCGGGGCGGCGCGGGTGGCGCGGGCGGCGCGGGGCGCGCGCGCGGGCGGGGGCGGGGGCGGCGGGGCACGCGCTCCAGCCCGCGGCGCGTGGCGCACCACACGCTGTCCTCCCACACGCGCATGCGCGCGCACACGCGCCCCGGCGCGGCCAGCGGCGCGCCCGTGGTGTTGTCCGCAGGCGCCGCACTCCCTGTGACACGTCATGTTATCAAAATGGTACTGTATTATTTTTGAAAAACTAACATAATATGAAGCCAATCGGAGGTTAAAAAGTTAAAAGCAGCACTCGGAAGCACGTGGAAGAAAGAACAACAACGTGACTACCAAAACAGGTGACCATGTATCAGAGAATGTTTGACCGAGCAGTCGTTTTGCCAAACTGCTGAAGTTTGATTTGCTCGTAGAAGGTGGAATCAGGGCACTGCGCCCGAGGGGTCGGTCGGGGCACCGTGTAGATGTGAAAGAAGAAATCTACAGCGTCCCGTCCGCCTGGGGTCGCGGTAGTACCTCCGTCGGTCGCCGGCTGGCGGGGCGCGGCGAGCGCGTGCGCGGCGTCCGCGAACAGCGCGACGCGCTCGCGCTGCGAGCCGTCGATGCGCACGGCCTCCAGCGCGCCGTAGTACGCGTCCACGAAGTAGACGGTGTGCGTGGGCGCGTGCAGCGCCAGCGCCGTGACGCGCCGCGCGCGCCGCCGCACCAGGTAGCGCGCGCGCGCGCCGTCCAGCCCCGCCACCATCACGCCGGGCCACCACCCGCGCTCCGACCACACCATTTGCCTGCCGACACACACTCGGTCCAGTCCAGGTGACTCGCTTCAGATCCGCGCGACGCCCGGGCCGACCCGGGCAGACCCGCGCCCACCCGCGCCTCCCGGCTGCGCTCTCGCGGGCTCCCGACGTAGGGTAGGCGTGTAGACAGTACGAAATCTATAGTGTCTCGTCGGGCGCCCGAAGCGTTATGTTTTGTCCAAAGAATTTATGTTTTCTACTTATTTGTGAATTTGTTTGTGTCAGCGAAGTGAATAAATGTTTATCTATGTAGACATAAACATACTTTATTGAAAACTTCCGTACCAGGTCAAATAATTTTTTTACACAAAATAAATAAAATTAAATTAAAGACAGACAAATTAAACTTTTGGCGGGCTGTCCATTGGAGGATTTGACATAATTACCACGCGTGGCAAGTTGATTAGTGATCGCAGTGATAGCCCATCCCTGGTGCAGTCTCTGAGCCACCTTGAGGACACTCACAGATTGGGTGTGGCCCCATTCAAAGTTGCTAACGTCATTTGTATGTCAACAAGGCACATAACAGTATAATAGTGTGTGTGTGTGTGTGTGTGTGTGTGTGTGTGTGTGTAGTATGTGTGTGTATGTGTGTAGTATGTGTGTAGTATGTGTGTGTGTAGTGTGTGTGTGTGTGCGTGCGCACCTGGTGTCGTTGTGTATGAGTATGTCGTCCGGCTCGCCGAGCGCGCGCGCGTACAGCGTCACGCGCCGCCGCCCGTCCAGCGCGGCGCAGTACACGCCGCCCACCGCCTGCCCCGCCTGCCCCGCCCCCCCCGGCACGCCCACCGCCGTCCAGTACAGCCGGCGCGACACCCAGTCGACCGCCACGCCGCGCACGGTGCCCGCGTCGCGGACCTGCCACCACAGAGCGCTTTAAACAACGTACACTTACTAGTACTAGGTACTAGGTACACTACACAGCGTCTGTCGTGCCCGCACCTACATTTTTGGGAATGAGAAACCACTCGCACAAACTATTATTTTTATCAGATTAGATTATAATAACATGTGTGTGTGTGTGATAGTATAGTAATAAAAACTTTATTCAAGACAAAAGTTTATATACGACAAAATTTACATGAGTTTGTGACAGTACCTAATTTAAATTAAGGAATAGTTAACAGAGTAATACTGGAGAATGAACTAGGTTGCCCTGTGTATAGTGTGTGTCTCTGTGTGACGGGTTGTGCTTGGGTGCGTATATAAGTATAGTGCGTATATGAGTGTGTGTGCATATGTGTGTATGTAGGGAGAACACTTACGACAATGTCTGCGTGCTGCGTGTCCAGCGCGGGCGCGGGGGTGGGGGCGGGCGCGGGCGCGGCGTGCGCGCGGCGCACGTGCGGCGTGGCGTCCAGCCGGCGCACGCGGCCCGCGGCGTCCCCCCACCACACCCACCATTTGCCCTCTATCAGCGCCGTCGTCACGCACGTGATCTCCGCACTACCGACACGAGGATAAAATCAACTATCATCCCTCACATTCGATAGTCTCTATTACATTTGAAACAAGGTTTATTTTACGGTCTCAAGTGTCAAACGACCGGATGGCCCGCGTGGCAGACGGTCCCTGTCGCTCGTCAAACGACACACGACCGAAGGCCAGAAATGCGTTCCCAAGTATATATAAATCTAATGGAACTAGTCCTGAGCCACTCCTAGGTTTTAGTCTGCGACAATAAATGGGCACCCTATACCTCCAATCCCACCATAATATCAAACTACCCTCCCGTCCCGTACTCCGGCGACCACCGGCCCATCGCCGCGTGCGCACCGAGCAGCGAGCGAATACGACACGATTACGGACTGCAGTGATTATCTATTGTGAATTCCTAGTTTCCTAGTGAGTGACTCTAGCCACCGTTGACACTGGCTAGATCATCGTATATAGACAATAACGGGCCCGCACGTCGAAGGAGCTGCGACAATAGCTGTGAGTACCTCATCTCCTTTGTGACCCCTACCCCCCATTCATTGTCACAAGTCTGTGAAATCTAGACTTTTTATTTCAAATTATCAAAGTAAATTCAATAGTCTATAAATTTACCTTCCATTACATTACCTTAATTTACATTACCTTCCTGCTGTTTGAGAGTAACAAGTTTTATGAAATCACCACATATTTAGTCAAGCTGTACGTGTCGTGTACTCAGTGGTCTGTACTCTGTAGTCAGTGGAACAAACTCATTACGAAGAGTCATCTATTTTCTTTAAAAAAAAAGTTACGTAACCGAAGATATAATTTTTTTTGTATTTACAAGTGACACCTACCAAAACCACTCAACTGATGGTAGGTGATGATGAGGCCTAAGGTGGAGCGCGCTTACCCAGAAGATGCATATTCACTTTTCCTTTAAAAAGATCAAAATTGTACTTTATGACGTCACCCCAACCCCTTTTTTATATTTCGATGCTACGAATTGCCAGAGTTGCGACTTTCCACCGCTTGGAGCGCTGGGGTGGGCCTTTGCGTCGTAATAGGTAAGTCTTGTCGTAACTATCTTGTTCCGCTGGCGACAGCACTAACATATATGGACACAAAAAATTAAAAACCTTTTACCGATGTAAAAATTCGGAATCAGAAAAAAAAATTACGTCGATAGCTCCGGATCCTGGGTCTTCTCAATTAGAGACACGGGAGAGAGAGATCTTTAGAGGTCGGATTTTTTTCTGATTCCGACTTTGCAATAAAAGGGAATCAACAACGGTGTACATCACATATACGTATGTTCGTGTGACACGGACCTGTCCCGGGGCGTCTCCGCCGCGTGGTCCTGTCTGTCCGGTTGGTGCTCGTACTTATGAAGCTCCCACAGCCTCAGCGCGCCGCCCCCCGCCCCCACCCCCACCCCCACCACCGCCAGCGCCTTCTCGCCTGCACACAACAACACAGTGAAATGTGTACACACACAGAAACACACTACATGTCGCACAAGAACAAAGATACATACTTATATCAGACAATATACCATGGCTGAACACAAGCCTCTCCACTGATACTTTTAATGGGCTGTCCGATGGGGGATTTGACATAATCACCACGCTTGGCACGCGGGTTGGTGATCGCAGTAATGATCTTAATATACACAGGAGAACACAGCCCGTCCCTGGGGCAATCCCTTGGTCGGCTCGACGACACCCGCGGGAAGATCGAAAGTAGGGCTATTCTAAGCGGGGCACTGCATGGCCAGATTAGCCAACTAGGTGACCACAAAGTCATCGTCCTGCCCGGATACGAGAGAACGTCGTCCAAACTTGTTTTACTTAATTCTATAAAAATTACAGTTCTTTTTAATAATACTAGATAGTTTAGATCATTGTGCCTCCAGCTTCCCCCCCCCCCCCCTACTCCACACATTCGAACAGATTTAATCAACTATTACTATTAAAAAGGCTGGGGTCCGCAGTGAGAAGAATAAAAGGAGGTGCATGAAAAGGTTGATGAATGTGAGTGAGGCTAGTGAGGTGTGTCAGGATCGCGCAAAGTGGCGATCCATCGTCTCTGCATACACCTCTGGGACCAAGACGTGAGCATTATGTATGTATGTATTATGACACGCGCACCAGTCCGTCCGTACACGTGAATGCGTGCGCGTAAACTATCGAGAGAGGGACAGCGTTATACGTCAACATATAAGTGCTTCTCTGTCATACTATTGTTGCCGCCGTATTACTATTGTTGCGGGCGACGTTACACTGTCGTGGGAGGTGAGAGTCGCGTGATTACGTAGTCCCATGTAGCAGTGTGTCCCTCTGGTGTCGACCACGCGGGAGTAACTCCGAGCTCAACGCTTTGGGGATTGCCTTGTATTTTGGGAACGCAAAGCCTGATATTTAAGCCATGGAATAACCAAGACTTGAGCACTGAAGACTCTACCATTCCTATTTCCACACCGCGACCTTCTCTCGTATCTGGGCAATCTTTTAATTACTATGTTATCTTCGACGAATAGTTAATACTAGCGTGTCACGTGGCACTGACCTGTAGCGTCGCACGCCAGGCTGCCGTCGGCGAGCTGCCGCTGCACGTAGCCGGGGACGCACCTGCGCACACACACACATTAATCAAATACCAAACACCGCTCAACATATTTAAAAATATTGCCGTGTGGTTTCCGGTAGAGTAGAATAGGACCACTCCAACTCTGCCCGTGGATGTCGTACAAGGCGACTAAGGGAATACATTATAAAACATCAATCAGGCCTCCCCAACCCGTCTGGCCAGCGCGGGGAGTGTAGGCCAAATCCTCCGTCTGTCTCCGGCAGATGAGAGAGGGTTGTGCTCCTGCAGTGGAGACAAAAATAACCTAAAAAATACCGGAAACCACACGGCATCTGTTATAGTCTGATTATAATAATAATTGTTTATTCGTCTCACTACAGCTTTATAATTAGTTATGAAGTTTGTTACATAAGGCAGGTGTATAATAAATAATAAATGTGGCGTGTTACTGGTGCCCGTAGTTGGTCGTGAGTGGCGACACTCATCTTGCAGCTGGCGTACTGCATTCGCACAGAAGTGCTTCATCGTCTCGCTGTCGTCTCCACAGGATGTGCCATATTTTGCAGATGGCCGGTAACGGCTACGATAAGACGTATACTTCTCTCACATATGGCCACGTGTCCAGTAACATAGATGACCTGGCTAGGCGGTCTGCCGTTCAGTCGGTTCGAGTATCTTCGTATACGAAGATGCCCGATCCGACTGTGTCCCTACAAGCAGTAGTGTGTGGTAGTGTGTGTGTGTGTGGTAGTGTGCGTGTGTGCGCGCGGCCAATACTCACTTGCAGGTGTGGTTGTGCGCGTGCTTGGGCAGGCACAGGTGCGGGCACGTGTCCCACGCGCACGGCGCCCAGTCTGGGCACACAATGTTGTTCATTATTAATATGGCGCAATCCTCACATGATATAGAAGTTCGTGTAGCATAATAAAGAGATATACATATATATTCCTACTGTGCCTGAAAGCTATTATACCCCAATTAGTTTATATAATAAATCGTATCACATATTTTTAAAATAAAAGCAGTAAAATCAATTACGTAACACACTTTAACGTCATGGTAGATTACTAGTATATTTTGGGTAAAAATAGACCTCCCATTTTTTTTTAACAGAATCCATTCTCCTGGCGATCCATCGTTCTTGCTTAACCTTCTGGGACCAAGGCGTGAGCATTATGTACGTATGCATTGTCCTGGAGAATCTGACTATACTAATTTATAAATGTCGACAATATGATAAAAGAGAAGCTGATTTGGAGGCAGCGTGTTCGTCGCGCCGTTCGGCTCGGTTCGGCGAGCACGCGCTGGCATAACGTCGCGAAGGGCTCGCGCAGGCGCATCGTCGAAAGATAGGTAAAAAGTTACATAAAATAAATAAATAAAATAGGTACTAGGTTCTCGTACACCGATGAGTCTGAGTCCCAAAAGTAAGCTAGTACAGTTTTGTGAAAACCACGACATCAGAGGAGAGAGATACGACATATATGCTGTATGTATTGGAGCTTCTCTAGACAAACACTGTCGTTCCATAAAGCATGCTCGGCCCGTATACTCGTATGAGTTGTGTTAGAATTAAGAAAGTGTGTAAATTGTCGTAATAATATGTAAACATTGGGCCCAATTCGGAAGACACACATTTAAAATTTGACACCGCTAAAATTGGTTTCGTCTTTATCTTCATAATGCTGTGTGACAAGGATAGCAACAGTTTTAGTGCTGTCAAATTTTAACGTCGTGCCTTCACAATCGAGCCCAGTATAAACAACAATAAGTGTTTGTCCACGTACCCGTGCGGCAGTCGGCGCCGGCGGGCACGCAGCGGCCGTCGCCGCACAGCGCCTCGTCGCGCGCGCACGCCGCCTCGCCGCGCGGCCGCCAGCCTGCGGGCGCGACACCGACACAGCCGGTCAGTGGGCATGGCCAACTAGCACGACACGATGTATCGCGTACAGTACAAAGGGGATCGATTCAGATCGAAACCACAACTCATTTAAAATAGCAACCAGTCCTGCGGTCACTGGCGCACGGACCGACTAGTATTTGGCTATCAATAATTATTTTAGCAAGTTTTAAGTCAATATAATTGTACAACAGATTGTATTATGAGTTGTAAGAATTGTTATGGAAAACGAAATAAATTATTAAATTAAATTATTAAAATTAAATTAAATATAATACTAAAGAATGGAAATTTAGCATTTCAATTTAATTTACTTCGTTTAACACGATAGTAGTGAACCGGGGCAGCGAAATTATCCTCGGTCGATATGACACCTCAATAAATGACAAAGTATAATGGTATGTACACATGAGCCTCATCTCGTCCGTGCCGTCGGCGCAGTCCTGCCGCCCGTCGCACAGCAGCGCCGCGGGCAGGCACGCGCCGTCGCGGCAGCGGAACGTGCCCGGCGGGCAGGCGCGCCGCGCGCACCCCCCCGCGCGCTCGTCGCCCGCGCGCGCGCAGTCCGCGCGCCCGTCGCAGCGCCACGCGCCCGGCACGCACCCCCGCCCCGCGCCGCCGCACCACATGCGCCCGCCCGCGCACGCCTCCGCGCCCGCCTCGCCCTCCGCGCCCCCCTCCTCGCACTCCGCCTCGTCCGACCCGTCGCCGCAGTCCGGCTCGCCGTCGCACCACCACTCTCTGCAAACACGCGTACGTAAGTCAAAGTCTAACTGCACAGCGCCTCTAGCGTTGCGGAAAAGAAACTACTGTTCTATTGAAATTATAATCTTTTAAACGGTTATTATTCAAACACCAAATATATTTAGTTGCTAATGGCGGATAGGGACCTCTTATAGCGATTTATTAAACTTGTCCCGTGATATTTGGGGCACCGGAAATTAATAATCGTTGGCTCCTATCTCGCAAACAAAAATTAAAAGAAAGGTTTGCTTTCGAAACGTAGTTTTGATAATTCACCGACTGGCATAGAGCTTGCCGCTTCTCATAGAATCGACGATCGATTACAAAAATCGATAATCGATTATCGACTTAATTATTTACATTAAATGAATTCACGCTACAATTGATAGGTATTTTATACGAACACAACACGTACGTTTTACATTACACTAGTCCACAGTTTTTCACTTAAGGTCTACGTAGACCTGTATACATTTTTTTATACGACTTCAAACCTACAAAAAGATTCAACAGAGGGCACGGGAGCCAAATATAAAAATGGCTACAGGATTGTCGCAACCATCTGTATATAAGCATCCAAGGTATCGCTTTCTGGACATATAAACTTACTGTTTATTTACTATGGAACAATCGTTGGTGTCACTCCCGCCTCCTCACCCTTCTCCCCCCGCAACTCCTCTAAGCGAGGATCAACGGAGGTTGCTGCAAAGACACCTCCCAGTGAAGGTAGGGCGAGTCCCAGGTCATGAATTTACGCTACCTCGGGCCCCAGACATATTTAATTAAAGTAAAGAGTCAAAGTAGGAAGTAAGTTCCCACTTCCCCTCTAGCAAATGGGAGTGTAGCAAAGAAACGATGACCAGTGTGGTCATGTTGGGGGTTGGGGGGTTTGGTGTGGCCAAGATAGGCCTGGCCACCTAGTTGAACACCACGGACGTATAGCGCGTAATCGTCGGTGTCGAGGACGAGTGTAGTGTAGTGTAGCGCTACTCACTTGAGCACGCACTGCTGCGTATGGTTGCAGGGCGTGGCGTGCGGGCCGCAGCGCGCGCCGCCCCCCGCCCCGCCCCCGGCCCCGCCCGCGCCCCCGGCCCCGCCCGCGCCCGCGCCCGCGCCGCACTGCGCCTCGTCCGAGCCGTCCGCGCACTCGGCCGCCCCCGAGCACCGCAGCGCCCCGCGGACGCACTCGCCGTTGGAGCATCTACATACACACACACACGCACATATATATATATAGACACAAGCTATAGCTACACACTTCCGACACTCCACACAGGCAACAGATTTATTCACCTCCTACTACTATACGACAAATTATCAAGAGAGGGACAGCGTTATATATCAGTGCTCTGCCCTCGCAGGCAAAGCAATATGCTGAGCTGGGGCCTGGTTGCTGCTGCAGCACACATACTGTGTCTACTACTGTTGCCCCCTCCCCTACAGTACGGTCGCACGCCTTGGTTCCACTCCCGGTTTGTCGGGTAAGTTCCTCGCGTTGTTTCCGCTCCTCGTGCAAGCGAATGTAATGTTAAATTATCGTCCGACAAGCCGTGTCACGTGATCCCGGCGTGTGCACCCGACTCTTAGTTGTATATTATTTTTGTTTATGTGTAATGTTGCACTGTATGTGTTTTGTTACAGCGAATAAATGAATATTCTATTCTATTCTTATACACCCACATATAAGTGCTACTTTATCGTACTGCACGCCGCCGTGCTACTGTCGTTGCGGGCGACGTCACACTGTCGGGGTGTCACAATGAGTGGTCACCCGATACCTCCGATCCCACCATAATGTCAAACTACCCTCTCGTCCCGTACTCCGGCGACCGCCTCTCATCGCCGCGTGCGCATACGACAAGATTACGGGCTGCAGTGCTTGTAACGATTGTGGATTAATTACTCCTAGTGAGCGACTCGAGCCATACTACATTGGTACTGGCTATCTCATCTTATCTTCTCAGGGGGCCAGGAAGACCTCTTAGGTCGAAGTGTCGACCCTTCAGGATCTTTTGTGCCAAACCCCTGACCACCAACGGTGCCCCGAGCCGATTTGGTGGACTTCACACACGTTTTAGAATTATTTCTTTGGCATATACAGATTCCTTACGATGTTTTCCTTCACCGAAAAGCCTGTGGAATTATAAATAACCGTACTTTAGTTTCGAAAAACTCATGGGTACGGGCGGGGTTTGAACCCACGACCTCATGACGTGAGGCGAGTGCACAACCAACCAGGCTACCACGGCTCATTTGGTACTGGCTTGATCATCGCATACAGACAACACCGGACCCGTCCGTCGAAGGAGCTGTGACAATAGCTGCGAGTACTCCCTTATCTCCTTCGTGACCCCCCCCCCCCCCCCCCCCCTGTTCACTGTCACAGGGGGAGGCGAGTGTCGCTTGCTCACGTGGTCCTACCGAGTACTCCCTTGTAGGGAACATATTGTACTGTCAGCAGGTTAACGAGCATACGTACGGCGGCGGGCCAGTCGCCCCTCTACATCGCTCCCGGTCGGTTAGGTCATTAGATCAGTTCGGTTCCATTAGTAATAATATTTCATGTGAGCAGTTAAAATATAAACTTTAAATAGTGTTTATGCGTTTCAGTGTGTTCACCCTCCTTCTGATAGGAAGACATTGAGGGCACTCGAGCCCACATATTAACACCCTGTACTGTAACGTTATGTTACCGGAACTCTGTCTCGGAGCAGTTGCGCGGCGTGCAGTGGTCCTCGTCGGCGCGGTCGCCGCAGTCGTCCTCGAAGTCGCAGCGCCAGCGGCCCGGCACGCAGCGCCCCGACGGGCACCGGAAGTAGGTGGGCTCGCACGCCGGCGCCGAGCGCGCCGAGCACTCCGCCTCGTCCTCCAGCCCCACGCAGTCCGCCTATAGCACCACACCACACACGTCACTCGCAGGCACATGGAAGATACAGCACGCTTTTCACAAGCATAGGCACGACTAGTGCTAGCCGACGACCTAGTCCACATCTTCACTTTTGATAGTAGCTTTAATGAACATATAACAAGGGTCAATTTGCAACGATCTAATCCAGTAGTTACTCGCTTTTGATTTAGTCCACATCCTTCAGATTCCACTTTCGTGAGAAATCCATTTCATTCCACATTCGTCAGATATCTGAAATGGTTGACGAATTTATTGTAGTTTCCTGCGATGGATCGCTATTTTACGCTTTCCTGACACACCTCACCAGCCTCGCTTGCATCCTTCAATGTTTTCATCCTTTTTTTCATCTCACTGAGGATTCCCTTTGAGCACAAAATACTATCATCACAGATATAAATTGCAACTTTTTTAGAAGAATTAAATACAAGAGAAACCCTAGTCTTTTAAAATTAAAGCACGTAGTGTTGTATAAGTTAGTATATATGAATATGTAAGTAAATTCATGAGGGGACTGTTATTTATAGATTAAAAACTCTTCATTGTGAACAAGTATTGTTAATGTGTTAGACGACGTCCGGAGCGGAACGGGTAGCTCTCGGACTGCCACGCCGGAAGTTGCGGGTTGGAATCCCGCTAGGAGCAAATGTTCGTATGATGAATATGAATGTTTGTACCCAAGTCTTGGATGTTCATATATTTATTTAAGTATGTCTATCCGTTATCTAGTAACCATACCACAGGCTCTGCCTAGTTTGGGACTGGATAGTTGGTGTGAATGTCTGACATATTTATATCAATAAATTACATTGAACAATGTAGTGAGTTTGGATTCGTCTCTCCACCATCTTTCCCAACATCACATCAGTCCAAAACTACGAGCACAATCTAGTTCGTGTGGTGGTGTGTGGGGTGTGGGGTGTGTGTGGGGTGTGTGTGTGTGGGGGGGGGGGGGGGGGGGGTACCTCCGCGTCGCACAGCCAGTCGCGGGGGATGCACCGGCCGGAGCCGCAGCGGAACTCGTCGCGGTGGCAGGCGGTGCGCGCGCACAGCGCGCCCTCGTCCGACCCGTCGCCGCAGTCCGAGTCCGCGTCGCACACCCACACGCGCGGCACGCACGCGCCGCTCGCGCACGTGAACTGCGGACACGCCCAAACACCTCACTCGCCGTGTCTGTACGGTGCATCCATCGCCCCCGGCCTGCTGCATAGCTCGCTTGGATTCAGTGCACTGCATTCGCAAAGCGAGTGCTTCATCGTGTCTCTGACGGTCCAGTCTTATGAAGGAGGTGCCTTACACCACAGTGGTCGGCGAACACTCTTCAAGGCTTTCCACACTTATATTGCCCTGCTATTATAGATTTGGCTTTTATATCAAAACTCCTAGTTTCTACTCTAATAAAAAAAATTGAATTATTGTTTTTTGACAATTTCCAAAAGTATGCCAAAACACTTGGCGACCTTCTTTCTTAGCAGCGCAGTATACCTCACTCACTCAGGCAAGGCGAGCTCAATACGACTGCGAGCAGAGACTCTACGATCGCTCTCAGTGACAGCAAACTCATACATTTTGTAATGAAACGCAACCGAGTCAATGTTGGACTTCTGATTGGCACACAACAGGACGCTGCATCCTGAACAAAGCACAGTACGGGCATCACAGACAGTCCCCTGTGCTGGAGCGTCCGCATGAGAGCGAGACAGTGAAGCAGGTAATTCAGATCCAAAACGGGGCTGATGACAGATTAATGTATCAAGCTTGACGTGCTCGTCACTGTACCCACTCAGAAAAGTAAAATAACAATGACCTAAGCTAGCCTGACCCAGCTTAGTAGCTATAATATAATTATTATGCATATTTTCAAATACGTCCAAGAGATGTGCTTCTGGCCCCCGTCATATCCTGTGTAACCGATAAAAAAAACGTTTGTCTGCGAGATTATATCACATCACTAATTGATGATATATGTATAACGTGGAATCGTGGAAAAGTGGAGACATTTTACTATTTAAACAATACAGATTCAATATACCCATCTCTTTTGTATAATGACCATTATTTAATGTGTGAAGGAGTCGATTAAGCTTTTTACTTTCAGCTTAATAGGATGGATCCATGGTTTAATGCTAGATCCATGCCCTCCACCACTACTTAAAGAAGCAGAGATGGGGGAATCCCACAAAACTCTCGCTTTCTTGGAGTTAGTTTAAAATACGAGGATACGCACGTGGTGCGGGGGGCAGGTCTTGGGCGGGCAGTCGCGCTCGTCGGCCGCGTCGTGGCAGTCGTCGCGGCCGTCGCAGCGCGCCGCGGCCGGCACGCAGCGCGCGGGCACGCCGCCCGTCGCGTTGCCGGGGCACTTCCACTGCGACGACAGGCACGTGAACTGCGACAACCGACCATCGTAACGTCACCAAGTCGTCCACGTACACAATAATCAGAAAGTAAGTCATCGAGGTACATAACAATAGTGTAACATGCCAATAACTAACATATAAGGTTACTAACGAGTTTTAATACAGTACAGTAGAGAGAGTGAATTCGAATGACAAGTTTGTTCCGATATGCCTTCAATTGAAGGCTTCATCATCAGGTTATTGTTGTCTCCACGGCAGGAGCACAACCCACTCTCATCTGCCGGAGACAGACGGAGGATTTGGCCTACACTCCCCGCGCTGGCCAGACGGGGTGGGGAGGCCTGATTGATGTTTTATAATCTATTCCCTCAGTCGCCTTGTACGACATCCACGGGAAGAGTTGGAGTGGTCCTACTCTACTCTACCGGAAACCACACGGCAAAAATATGAACAAATTGAACATTTTGAATATATTATTTACGGTTTCCCACGGGAACCAGACCGGTTTCCGTAACAAAAAAAAAGGATACTATATGATATTCCAGGATATAAAGTATACTGTACCAAGTTCCTTCAAGATCCGTTCAATCGGTATGGCGTCACTGAGCGACAAACATCCACACTTTCATATTTAAAATATATGTATGTAGCATGGATTTCAATAGCTACATTGTAATTCGAAGTGAATATTCAGGTTTTTAAATATGACGAGTGATTCGCTCGACACTAGTTTAGTCAATATAAATCGTAAAGGGGCCGCAGGAGCCGGAGTGAGGTCCGAGTGACGTTCGAGACAAGCAGAGCACCTGGTCGCAGTCCCGCTCGTCGGTGCCGTCGCCGCACTGCTGCGCGCCGTCGCAGATGAGCGACGGGTGCACGCAGCGGCCGTTGCCGCACTGGAACTGGCCGGGCGCGCAGCGGAACTGCGGGCACGAGGCGGGCTCGTCACTCCCGTCGCCGCAGTCGTCCTGCGTGTCGCAGCGCCACCAGAACGGAATGCATTTGAGCGCCGAGCCGCACACGAAGTGCGCCGACGTGCAGTTGGCCGCGCACGACCGCCCGTCCGCGGCCAGCACGAAGTGCTCCGGGCACGCGCACCGCGCGCCCGCGCCCCCCGCCCCCGCGCCCGCGCCCCCAGCGACGTCGCCCGGCGCCGGGGTCAGGAGGCACAGCCCCGAGCAGTTCAGTTGCTCGCACAGCGCTGTCAGCTCTGCAAAGTAACGAAATAAAATTCGGAACCTACTTTTTTATTTACTATGAGGTTTTTCAAATACGTGTCCACTACAAGTTGTAGTTGTAATATCCGCTACTGTGTGTGCCAAAGCTACTTTAAAGCATAATGAAGAGTGATGGCTCATTGAAAAGGTAATTTCCTTGCGCTGGGGGCAAAATTCATTATTTCCGACAAGACTATTTCAAATTAGTATAATTTAACCAGTGTCTTGCTTTACAAAATAATTATTTATGGCTACATTAACAGACTGCTACTTCGCTGACTGTGCGTGTGTGTGTGTCGGGTGTGTGTCGTGTGTGTGTGTGTCGGGTGTGTGTGTGTGACCTGGTAGCGGGGGCTGCCTGGCCGGGTGGAACACCCGGAGGTCCATGGGCTTGTGCACGGTGCGCACGAGCGCGCGGCACTCGAGCGCGCCGGAGGGGTCGCCGCCGCCGGCGCCGGCGTTGGTGCCGGCGCTGGTGCCGTTGTAGTGCCGCCGCGGCCGGCGCCGGCACGACTCTATGGCGCGCGTCTCCCAGTCGCTCCAGTACACGCGGCCCTCCCACACGGCCAGCGCGAACACGTGGTGCAGCTGCAGCCACGGCATGCGCTCTGCAACCGAACACACACACGACGCTACAAACCACATGCAACTGCGTGTTGCCACACTCGCGCACATCCCAGCTCCCAGCGTGGTGCAGCTCGACGTGACGACACGTGACGACATAACAATAGTTTGTCACGACACAGTAGTGTCCCGTTCAGTTGTGGTAGTTTTAATAACATGCAGTGATGTTCAAGTCAACGTACGAGTATAGGAAGACGTAAGTAAGATCATCATCATCAGGTTATTTTAGTCTCCACTGCAGGAGCACACCCCTCTCTCGTCTGCCGGAGACAGACGGAGGATTTGGCCTACACTCCCCGCGCTGGCCAGACGGGTTGGGGAGGCCTGATTGATGTTTTATAATGTAATCGCTACTCTACCGGAAACCACACGGCTAAAGTTAGATCATTGGTGAATTATTCACAGATCGATTTATAGTGTGGCTCTGATAGTAACTAAACCACGTCGCGATCTTTGGCTTCATCTCTCCACCGTCGGAAGACCATACCGCACGCTTTTTGGCGAAGAAAAACATTGTAAGAAGATGGGCATGGAAAGGGTGCCAACTGGCAGTGGGCCAGGTGATGGACTACGGCTTTGCATCCTCCTCGTGCTAGTAGTCAACTTTGTTAGTGCAAGCGAGAGGCGACTACGCAAGGACCCGGGCGGCGGGGCAGAGGGGGGGGGGGGGGGAGGGGGGGTCGCAGCATCCACAGCGGGGTAATGGCGAAGCCCTAGCGTAGTAGCGAGCGACAGTAACGTCGCGCATAGGAATCGCATAGTAAAATATCGGTATTGTCAGAGGCTGGGAGTCGCACGCACCTCTCGAGAAGAGCACTCGCATATGTTTCCCGTCGAGGTCCGTGACGGCGATGAAGTCCTCGCGGGCGTCCGCGAAGTACAGCTCGCTGGAGGCGTGCAGCACGGTGAGCGCGTTGGGCCAGCCGAGCCGCTCGGAGACGAGCACGGCGCGCTGCGAGCCGTCCATGCCCGCGCGGCCGATGTGCGCGCGCGCGCCCCAGTCCGACCAGTACACGGTGCTGCCGTATCATACGTTCAACAAATTATATGACAAAGAAACATCAGTCCCGCGCAGATACCAGAGAAGGTTGCTAACGTTTTTAAGTAGTTTTTTAGAGTTATATGATATGGACTATTTTGGCACATATTTTTGCCTCAGGTTACCAAAACAGCGGCGTTCTGTATTAGCCAGGCCGAGTGGGTGTGTGTGTGTGTGGGGGGAGTGTGTGTGTGTGTGTACTGACCCCCTCTGCGGGTGCAGCGCGAGCGCGCGCGGCTCGGCGAGCCCGCCGCGCAGCAGCACGCGGCGGTGCCGGCCGTCGAGGCGCGACACCTCGACGGTGTCGGTGCCCTTGTCGCACCAGTACACGTTCCCGCCCACCCAGTCCACGGCCAGCCCGTCCGGGTTCTGCAGCGTGGCGCCGTGCACGACGTCCCCGCCGCCCGCGCCCCCGCCCGCGCCCGCGCCCCCGCCGCCGCCCCCGTCGGCCACGCCGCACGCGCGCCGTATGGAGCTCCCGAGGCGCGTGACGTCGCTCCAGTACAGGCAGCCCGTGGCCCACTCCATGTCCAGCGCCACGGCGTTGGTCAGGTTGTGCACCCACACCGACGTCGCCGGCTCCGCCCCGCCGCCCGCCGCCCCGCCCGCCGCGCCGCCCGCGCCCTCCGCCGGCAGCGGCGTGCGACGGATGTAGTAGCGGTTGGTGAATATTAGAGACGCTTTAACAGCTGCAACACACGTAATGTACACTTTATTTCACAAACATATACAGTTACAATTTAGGCGGTCTTATCGCTTTAAGCAATTTCTTACAGACAATCGTTAGGTAAAAAAAAGTGACGCACGAATCCATTTTTACTATAAGATAAAAACTCCATTAACACACCAAGGCTGCAATCTGCGGTCAACATGCGGTCCGGTAGGATAGAGACGCAATTATATAAAGCCGTGTGGTTTCCGGTAGAGTAGAATAGGACCACTCCAACTCTCTCCGTGGATGTCGTACAAGGCGACTGAGGAAATACATTATAAAACATCAACCAGCCCTCCCCAACCCGTCCGGCCAGCGCGGGGAGTGTAGGCCGAATACTCCGTCTGTCTCCGGCAGATGAGAGAGGGTTGTGCTCCAGCAGTGGAGACAAAAATAACCTGATGATGATGAGCGAGATAGACAATGTCCTTCCGTGCAGAGAGATCCTGCGGAGTACGGTAGCCACAGATCGCAGTGGTACAGTAAGACCGGCGTAACACTCACGTATGGTGGAGGCGCAGGAGACTCCGTCCGCCATCAGCCGGTACCCGGCCGCGCATGAGCACTTGAAGCTGCCCACGGTGTTCCTGCGGGCACACACGACATGGCGGTAAATATTACAATGTTTCCACCGCCCTCGGAACACCAGGTCAACCTTCTTGCATACTCCACCCGGCAAGCGAAAAGGCTTCGCCCCATTGCCCACACCCTGGTGAAGTGCGAGATAACGATACGAGTACTGGGTCCCGCGGTGTACGACCGGCTTCCCACTGAGGTCACCAGCTCTCCGAGCCTACCTGTTTTCAAAAAGAGACTGTGTGCCTGGCTTGTCGAACAGGCATTTTATTGCTATGAAGAGTTCTTTCAGAACTTGATTTATTTAGTTTTAAGAATTTTATTTGACATTTTTATATTTATGTTACTTATTGATGTTTAATTTATTGTGTTTAATTTGCCTGTCTATAATTTTATTTTATTTAATTTGTGTAAAATTTTAAGGAAGTTATCAATAAAGTATGTCTATGTCTTGATATACAATTATTATCTTCTCCTGACACAGATTTTGCATCGAGGAAGTATTTAATTAAATATATTCTACTTCATCAACTTTTGAGGGTCCCAGTGATGTACTAACAGCGGCTGAAACGCACGAATATTCACCCAACCGTCCCGGGAGCTACAGTCCCAAAAACGCACTGACAGCGCACTAAAATCTCCTACGCGCATAAAAATGGCTAGTCTTTCTTTGTTTTGTAGCGTGAATTTATTTCATTTAAGTCGATAATCGATCATCGATTCAATGAGAAGCGGCTTGCGGCGGCGGCGACCTTGTATGCTTAATACAAATGGTTGCGACAATCCTGTAGCCATTTTTATATTTGGCTCCCGTGCCCTCTGTTGGATCTTTTTGTGGGTTTGAAGTCGTATAAAAAAATATATCCAGGTGTACGTAGACCAGCTGCTCAAGTGAAAAACTGCGGACTAGTGTAATATAAAACGTGCGTGTTGTGTTTGTATAAAATACCTATCAATTGTAGTGTGAATTCATTTAATGTAAATAATTAAGTCGATAATCGATTATCGTTTTTTGTATTCGATCGTCGATTCTATGACAAGCGGCAAGCTCTATGCCAGCCGGTCAACTGTCAAAACTAAGTTTCGACAGCATACCTGCCTTTTCAATTTTGTTTGCGAGATAGGAGCCAACGGTTATTAAATTCCGGTGCCCCAAATATCACAAATATCACATTAAATAAATCACCCTAAGAGGTCTCTATCCGCCATTAGCAACTAAACATATTTGGTGCTTCCATAACCCCCACTTTTGGGTAAGTGTGAACAAAAATATCTCATTGCTACCTTATACTGTATACATTATCTTTAAATTCTTCTTTCCAATCATTTATCATTTCTGTGTATGTGCTGCGTATATGCTTATGTAAACTTTACAATTGACAAGCTTATATTATTATAAATTCATTTCATTATCACTACCCTACCTTACCAAAATTGTTACTACTCCGCATCTGATCTCCATGTATCGCCACCATCAATCTAACCATTAAGGCCTAAGCTTATCGGTGGTGATGTGGAACGGTGGATGCATGGAGATCCTCGCTGAACGAGGACCTAACACTATTCACTCTTTCAGGGTTCGAGTGCTCAGTTCAAATGCTCAGTTCGAGTGCTCAGTTCGAGTGCTCGGTTCGAGTGCCCAGTTCGAGTGCTCAGTTCGAGTTCTCAGTTCGAGTGCCTACTTACCATTTCTACTTAAGAGCTTGGAACAGAAGACTGTGTGATCTTCTTAATCGCCCAACATCACCTGTATCGGCGACTTCTGTTGCACCAGGCTTCACTACGAGATACCCAGACCAGTAGTGGCTCAGCAACGTTCACATAATACGAGCTACCATCTTAGGTCCTATGCCCGCGACCCAATTGAAACGATACACATAATTTAACTGTATCTTGGTTGATTCCAACCGAGCTAACCGGTACAGTTTCTAGATGTTACATTTGACACTGAGACATGAGTCGGCACCTGCACTCGTGGTCGCAGGGCTCGTCCTCGGCGCACTCGTCCACGTCGCGGCAGGCTCCCCCCCCGCCGCCCCCCGCCCGCCGCCACCCCCGCCGGCACCAGCAGGCGTGCCCCACGGCCAGGTCGGTGCACTGGTGCGCGCACGACCCGCCCATGGACAGGCACTCGTTGATGTCTACAAACAAACAAGCAAACAAACAAACATATCAGCTCCACGACCACACTCAACACCTCACATAGAGAGCGTTCACAGTTCACGGCATGAAGTAGTGACAGTTTAATGTAACATTCTATACAGTGTCGCTATTTTTCGCTAACATGAGTGACATGACTATTAGTAATCAATCTTATCTTATCTTGTCAGGGGGCCAGGAAGACCTGGCGACACTTCGACCCTTCAGGATCTTTTGTGCCAAACCCAAACCGCCAACGGTGCCCCAAGCCGATTTGGTGGACTTCACATACGCCTCAGAAATTCGTCTTCGGCATATGCAGGTTTCCTCACGATGTTTTCCTTCACCGAAAAGCCTGTGGTATTATAAATAAACCGTACTTAAGTTTCGTAAAACTCATTGGTACGGTAATCAAACTTAAAACCTCAAAAAATCCCATTTTCTGTTGAAACAAATAATATTAATGTATGTAATTTAGTTTTTGGAAGATGAGTTTCATTATTTTTTTAAATTGTAACAGTGACCACGAGGTTAAGAAATAACCGTCGGTAAGAGATGGCTCTAACTCGTGTTTGAGAAACACGGCACCTGGACAACGAGGATGCTTCGCTACGATACAAATATAGGTAGTAACGTACTGCAGTGCCACTCGTCTGTGTAGTCGCCGCAGTCGTCGGCGCCGTCGCACAGCGCGGCGAGCGGCACGCACGCGCCGTTGCCGCACTGCCAGCGGCCGCGCGCGCACGCGCCGCGCCCGCGCACCGACGCCGCCAGCGACGCCGCGCCGCCGAACGACGCCGCGAACGACGCTGCCCACAGACACAGCGGTAGCTTCAATCAATCAATCAATCGATCAACGTACAACACGCAAACATATCGAACTGGCGGAGTACTGACAGCACATGAGCGGATCCTCGTCGGAGCCGGCGCCGCCGCCGCCGCCGTCCTCGCAGTGGTCGCGCCCGTCGCACACCAGCTCGCGCGGCACGCAGCGCCCGGAGCAGTACACCGCGCCGCTCGCTCCCGGGCACCTCGGCTCGCCCGCCCCCGCCCCCTCCTCCTCCTCCTCCCCGGCCGCCCCGTCCTCCCCCCCGGGGGGCCGCGGGGAGGGGGCCGCGGGCGCGGCGCTCGGCGAGCAGCCCGGCGGCTCGTCCGAGCCGTCCTCGCAGTCCGCGTCACCGTCGCAGTACAGGCTCTGCGGGCAGCACACGCACCGACGTCAGCCAGCGGTGCGCACGGTGACGTACGTACCGCGTGCACTCCCGCCCCCTCGCCACTCTCCCCCCGCAAATCCCCTGAGCGAGGATCAACGGAGGTGCACCCACACATAACACTTACCAGCGAAGGTAGGACGAGTCCCTGGGACTGGACTAAGCTACCTCGGGTCATTTTAAATTAAAGAAATAGAGTCGAAGTAGGAAAAGAGGTCCCCCTTCCCCTCTAGCAAATGGGAGTGCAGCAAGGAAGTGATGACCAAATGCCGTACCGCGTGCAGACACAGGCCGGAGTCTGCGCAGCGGAAGGCCTGCGGCGCGCACGCGCAGCCCGCCTCGTCCTCGCCGCGCGGGCACTGCGCCACGCCGTCGCAGCGCGCGCGCGCCGCCACGCACCGCAGCCCGCCCCCGCCCCCGCCCGCGCCCCCGCCCCCGCCCGCCTCGCTCCCGTTGCCCGCGCCGCACGCGAACTGCCCCGCCGCGCACGCGCCGTCCACCGCCGCCACGTGCGCTGCACACGACACACAATCAACTCTCCGTCGCCTCCACTCTGACCACACCATTGGCGACGATGCTCCGGTAAATGTCAAGTTGCAGGGCCTCAAACATCCTCGCACTGGGGCCTGTCTTTCAGTTTTCTACAAACTACATCATGCGGGGTGTGTTCAGGAATTACTCGATTTGATTCCCCCCTCCCCCTTCCGTCACCGGACTACCAGGCGTGGTGAGGTCATCCTTATCTAATAGACATACCACGCTCTCGCACGAAGCGTTTTACTTCTTCTTTCATAATGCGAAATGCTAAGGAATGGTACTCCCCGCCAACTTGGGTATTTCCGGACTAGTACAATTTGGATCTTTTCAAACGAAGAGTGATATCTTCTAGGTAAGCTCCACCTTAGGCCTTATCGTCACTGCCATCAGGTATAATTGAGGTCAAGCGCGGAACCACCAGGAATTAAAAACATCAGGTGTGTGTGTGTGTGTGTGTGCGTGTGTGTGCGTGCGTGTGCGTATGGGGGTGCGTGTGATTAGATTAGATTAGATTTATTTATTTAACTTTTACATCTTAAAAAATCAGATTTACATGTCATTCTAATATGGTAAAAGGGATCGTCATAAAATAAAATAATGTACAAAATATAAATTACAATGTCAACAATTCAAATAATGTCATAGTATATAACATACTGTCTATGTCAGTATATAATATTAAAATAAAAATACACTTGGTGTTAAATTATCACAAATTAAATTAAACCTCAGTGTGTGTGTGTGCGTGTGTGTGTGTGTGTGTGCGTGCGTGCGTGTGTGTGTGTGCGTGCGTGCGTGCGTGTGTGTGAGTGCGTGCGTGTGTGTGCCACGTACCACAGTGCAGGGTCTCGTCCGAGCCGTCGGTGCAGTCCCGGCGGCCGTCGCAGCGCCACGCCAGCGGCACGCACTCGGCGGCGCCGGCGCCGGCCAGCCCCGTGCCCCCGCCGCACGCGAACTGCAGCGGGCCGCACCCCGCGCCGCTCTCCTCCATGGACTCCAGCAGCTCGTCCACGTCGCCCTCCGTAGACTCTGCAATGCGCCCGCGCCGTTAGCATCACGGGCCGTCCCGATAGAGTCGCAATTAGTATGTGGCGGGTGAGAATAATGATCCGTTTTAGCAATCTTGGTACCCACACGATAATATAACGATCTCCCATGACCAAATTACACGTGTTACACCGGAATAGGTATATTACATCTACACACGAATCGGTATCATCTCTGTAATTTAATGACTTGTTACTTGCAAGCCTTGAACTTGTTATCACTACCTTTACCTTTACGTTCATATCTTCTACTGTTTAATTTTTAAAATTGTATAATTGTTAATGTTTATATGGTAACTTTTTGTTGTTGTTATTTATAATTATGGTCTATTGTTACTCTACTCATAATTCTATTGTGTCTCTTTGCTTCGTTTATCTAGGTATCTATACATTATATTACTTCATATGTCTTACTCAATGAACACAACTAGACGCCCATGTGCGAACATTTATTATCAGCTTAGAGATATTATTACTGTTATTATCTTTATCTTAAACAAAGCTGTAAATCTTCCTAGAACAAATAAATAAATAAGGACTCACTTTCCTTTTTTCGCATTACGGCCAAGTAAGATACACATACCGTTCGATTCTTATCGGGATTTATTTGTTAATGAAATAGCCACAGACAATGATCTATATATTAGGTAATGCAGTGAGGATCAGTCACGTAATATTTAGCGATAAAACCCCAATAAATAGTATGAAATGACGAAGATACAGCAATTTCAGTGCAATATGTCAAAAACGGAAGTGACCGGAAGTGACGTCATCCGTCGCGTCGTGGCAAGAAGTGTGCGCAGCAGTGCGCATAGTCTGCCGTAAACAAAACACGCACGACACCGCTCCGGTGAATGAATTCCGGCGAGGGGGCGACAACATCGCGCGCGGGTTGTAATAAGTTACGTCGATATAAAAAGCGCGCGCGTTTTGAAAAGTCGCGTTAAATAAACTTTAATAACTTTGTCATTTGTTGATGGATTTTAATAATTCAAAAAATAAAATGCTATGCTATTTATAGCGCATACGCCATACTAATTAAAAATCAAATCTTACTATGTGAATGATCCTCATTTCATGGTATAAAGTTTAGTTTTGAGTCGTTATACTGTGCGTGATGGTGGTCGACCGGTGTGTTATTCTGAGTATCGACTTTGTGTATGCGAGTCATCGGCGGTGTATCAGTATGAGTGTGGCGGGTACCCGTGGCGCCGGCGACGGGGCCGGGGCAGTCGTCCTCGTCGCTGCCGTCGGCGCAGTCGGCGGCGCCGTCGCAGCGCCACGCGGGCAGGTAGCAGCCCGGCGCGCGCGCGCACGGCCTTGCGCCGGCGCCCAGCGACGCGCACGCCGAGTGCGCGCACGCGCGCTCGTCGCCGCCGTCCGCGCACTGCGCCACGCCGTCGCACCGCCCCGCCACCGGCACGCACATGCCGTCGTCGCATCTGACCAGTACATACATTATTGAACAAAATAACAGAACACTCTCGAAAAACGCAAAAACTACAATACATGTGATCTTTACATTCTATCTAAGACGCCAGACATACTCGTAGATCTCAACTGTTCTTGTATTTAATATTTAGTTACCTAGTGATTATTTGCTTATTTTTCTTACTTTCCTTCTCTGAACTATATAAATTCACCTAAACTCTGGAAATTTGTTAGGCTAATATTATATAATTCTATTTTATCTAATAATTGTACGTACATGAGAAATGCTGTTAATTTCCGATAATAAAAATCTAAAAAAAAATTTCGAGAATGGACGTGAGTACGGATGCTCAGTGCGAGAAAGAGACAGAAACAGTAGCTCGCGCGCACCTCCAGAACATGCCCCGAGCCCGTTCAATCTATATCTATCTAGCTTCTCGAAACAGTACCGTACGTCTGGAACGTTCCTGTGAATCTGCTGTCATAGCATATTACACCGATCAAATGTATATCCATATTCTGAGTGAATAAATTTTTTTAAGTGCGGGGGAGCGCGGGCGCTCACCTGAAGTGCGTGTCCGGACAGTCGCAGCCCGCCTCGTCGGCGCCGTCGTCGCAGTCCGCGCGGCCGTCGCAGCGCGCCGCCGCGCCCGCGCAGCGCCCGCCCGCGCCGCACCGCACCGTGTCCGCGGGGCACTCGCGGGACGCTGCAACACATGCGGCGACATTAAGCCACACGACACTGAACTCTAATGTATGTCTATGGATGTTTCGTCTGAATGAATATGTAGCGGCAAACGGAACGCTGACTAAGCGCGTTGTCCTTCAGGCGACGCGTGGCACTAGTCAGCCCCGCCAGTCGTTCCCCGTCCCCGCTCGTGTATCCTGTAATTTGTGTGTTGACCACGCGTGTTAAATAAATAGTTGAACGTTAAATATCACTATTCTTTATTCCCATACGTCCGTAGAACAAGCAACCAGTAGAGACGAACTAAACTCTACAAATACATGTCCGCTTTTATTTACAATCGTATAGGAGTGTTCTGCGACCTGAGGGGCGCCACGGTAAATAAGGCAAAACAGATATTACTAGTATTTCTACTTGCTAAGACACTCGCAAACAGAAAGCCTAATTAAGCAACTCATCTAACATACACCAGACACACACCCCCACATATCCCCCCGCCCCCACACATATACATCCTCACCCCATAACCCTCCCTCCCCCACGCACACATACATCACACATACTATTACACTCATATTCTCCACACCACCACCCACAATCACACTCCCATCTAACTCTCACCCTCCGAATAATATTATAATTTGTTTCTTTCTAACAATATCCATTCTATCCTACAGTTTGTAATGTAACCTATTTATTTATTTATTTTATTTTATTTAGTAAACAACAATCACAGACAATATATTCCACCATAGTTATAGGTACACACTCCTACCTGGGCAATAAACGAGACATGGTGTGGCAGTACCAGCCCAAAAAGACCTTGGCCTGTTCTAGGGCTAGTTACATGTACTTTAAAATGGCCAGCTGTAGAGGAGACTGCTGTAATCTCAGTCTCCCCGGTACAGACTGCACGGTCTGTGTCGAAGCTCCAATATGTATTGTCCTGTTAATTAATATTCATGTTTAATCGTACTCAAAAAAAAGAATAGTGGCTCACTGCAGTAGTAGAGGTCCTCGTCGCTGGCGTCGGGCGCGTCGCTGCAGTGCGGGATGCCGTCGCACACGAGGTCGGGCGGCAGGCAGGGCCCCTCGGCGCACGCGAACTGCCCGCCGGCGCAGGCCGCGTCCGCCGCGCGGCACGCGCGCCCGTCGGCGGCCAGCCGGCGGCCCGCGCCGCACGCGCACGCCGCCGCGCCGTCCGCCGCCGCGGCGCACGTCTCGGCGCACCCGCCGTTCAGCACCGCGCACGGGTCGCTCGAGCCTGCGCTCAAGGACATACGTACTTATTGCAAAAGGTACAGTACCCAGCAAAAGTGGGGTCAATTCTACGAAAGCCAGTCGCCTGCGCATCGACACACTCGCACATTGATATAAAGGACGCAGGTTGTAATTATTGTATCAGCTGAGTAGTATCTATAATCTCATAGTACTCGTCATAGGCGTCGTGGCTGTGTGGTTAGTACACACGCTAACCAACAACTCGAACCGGTGGGTCGAAGTCCAATAGAGGTCATCGGTAGATACTTTGTGTTTATGTTTTCATTTTAGAAAATTCATTCCTACTTTATATCATGCCTCCCACAAAAATGCATCGTTGCAAATTCGCTGTCAGGCAGGCTTGAGTATATTGAATACTAGCTGTGCCCGCGGCTCCGCTCGCGTGAACTACAGAATCCGCTCTCATTCCCACTCCCGCTCCCGCTTCCGCATCCGCTCCCATTTCCGCTCTCGTTTCCGCTTCCGCTCGCGCTCTCGCTCCCACTTCCTTTTTCCCACGCCCACGCCCTCGCCACGCCCACTCCCACTCCAATTTCCACTCGTAGCACCAAATGTAATCCAAACTCATCGCAATCTGAATAGTACGGAAATACTATTATGTGCAATATATTGCATACTAACAAAATCATAAAATCAAAATCAAATATTTATTTTTTCAAAATTGGAATCCATTATTCTCTTTTTGACGTCAAATTCTGCCTAAAACTACTCCACTTCCTTAACCTTTCCTTCCTTAACCTTACCTACTAATATATTTGAAAACTAAAAATGCCTATAACTTTTGATTGAGTTAGCCGATTGCGATAAAATGAAGACTAAATGTTAAGTTAAGTTAAGCCCCATGTGTCTGTGAAAAGTCCATCAAGTGGAGAAGAAATGGGACTAGATATGACGATATCGATATTTATGTTTTATTTTTAGACATGTGTAATTGTGATCCGGCTCGAAGGACCAAAATGTAAGGGTAGTGAACCCCTACAATTAATTATCCGTAGTTCGCGACGGTACACCGATAACTACGGATGGTGGTGGATGGTGGTTTTGAGAGTAAATGTTAAAAATTTTAAATAAATGTTAATTAAATGTTTAATTGTTAATGTTATTTTGTTGGTGAGTTAATTAGAACTAAGTTTAAAATGTGTAACTATGTGCGAGGCGGGCCGTGCGACGTCGGCAGTCGACACCATAATTCGGGTCACACGCGTAGCGCGCCTCGACCAAAGTTCACGATGTGCAATTCTGATTGTACAGATAGAATGTATTATTAATTTTTTTTTAATAATAATTCATTTATTGCCATAAATTACATGTAGGTGCAGATGTTATTAAAATATACAATATTTGGTAATTGATCAGTGCAATTTTACCCACAGGGGTAAAAAGACAATAACTTAATGTTACGAGAATCAAGTAAAGGTCTATGTGTATTTTGTGATTTTTGTTATTAATTATGTATTAAGTATTTGATATAAGGAGTAGTAAGGGTGTATGAGTGTGTGTGAGTGTGTGTGTGTGTGTGTGTGTGCGTGTGTGTACGTACAGGTCTGGTGGCGGGGCTGCACGGCGACGATGGCCATGGGGCGCGGCAGGTCGCGGCGCAGCGGCGTGGCGCCGCCGGCGCCGTCGAGCTTGTCGGCGCGGAACACGCCGTGCGCCACCCAGTCGGTCCAGTACACCCAGGGGCCGGCGACGGCCAGCGCGAACGGGTGGTCGGCGCTGGCGCGCGTGACGAGCCGGCGGTGCGAGCCGTCGTAGCGGCAGCGCTCCAGCTTGTCGAGGCGCGCGTCGGCCCAGTACAGCTGGCGCGCCGCGTGGTCCAGCGCCAGCCCGTTGGGCATCAGGATGTGCGTGCTCACGATGCGCTGCACGCCCCCCGCGCCACCCGCGCCCCCCGGGCCCCCCACAGGCCCGCTGCTGTACGCGCGCTCGATCGCAGGGGACGACTCATTCCAGTTCGTCCAGTACAGCCGTCTGTCACACATCATCGTCGTATCAGCCCTCGGGCGTCTCGCATACCATTCTACCACGAATTGAATATAAGGAAAGCGTGTATACTTGGACAGACTCCAGCGACACATCTTGTTTGTAAAAGGGGTGTGCGAAGCTGAAGCAACGTTGTACCTAGACATCTGTTGTATATTTTATAGATAGATAGATAAACTCTTTATTGCACACAAATTAAGGATAACAATAAAATAGGTACAGATTTTTGGAAAGTGTACAAAGGCGACATTATCGCTTAAAGCGATCTCTTCCAGGCAACCTTTCAGAAGGCAAATAAGAAAGACAGCGACAGAGTATTGCAGGGGAAAGAAGAGAAATGTACAATGTTATCATAGAGGGTAGAGAGTAGTGTGTACGTACGACTCGCAGGGGTCGATGTCGATGCCGCGCGGGCGCGCGCCGGCCGGCAGCCGCAGCACGGTGCGCACGAGCGCGGCGCTGGTGGCGCTGGTGGCGCCGGTGACGCCGGTGCCGTTGGCGGGCGCCTGCAGCAGCTCCGCCACGGCGGCGGCGTGGATGGCGGCGGCGCTGTTGCTCGTCCAGTACAGCTGGCCCGACGCGGAGTCGAACACCATGCCCTCCACCGCGCCCATCTCTACACACGAACAGTACACATGTAACTGGTGAACACACAAGTATCATATGTGAAGCCTAAAAAAAAATTGCGGATTATTCTACTAATATTATAAATGCAAGAGTTTGGACATTTGGATGTTTGTACTCAATCACGCTTCAACCACTGGATGGATCAGGATGAAACTTGGCACACATATAGGTTAGGTCCTGGAATAGGATAGTTTTTTATCCCGAACAACATCTTATTCCTACGGGAAATATTTAATAACTTTTAATGTTAAGTTCTCCACGCGGACGAAGTCGCGGGCAATAGCTAGTAATGTATAAGTTCTAGTAGGTAAGCTCTACGACGCTTTCTAATAAATTTACTTCAACTAACACTGTTGCAGTCAAACAGCATTCAATCTAGTCTAAAATAATATACATAACTAAGTGTGCCTATAAAATATGAAGAGTTCCCACGATTTCAGCAGGGTTTCATCATCAGATCCTGACTTGATGACCATGGGACCACCTGGGAAGTATACCCTTTCAAACAAAAAAGAATTTTCCAAATTGTTTCAGGCGTCTTCGAGTAATCAGGGAACATACATAAAAAATAAAAAGAAGATTCCGACGAATTGAGAACCTCCTCCTTTTTTTTGAAGTCGGTTAAAAATGGGAACTTGGTATCAAATGAGCATGAGTTGGACATGAGGCGTAGTACAAGGATGTGTGGGAGGGGTGTGTGTGTGGGTGTGTATGTGTGTGTGAGGGGTGTGTGTGTAAGGAGTGTGTGTGTGAGGGGTGTGTGTGGGTGAGGGGTGTGTGTGGGGTGTGTGTGTGAGGGGTGTGTGTGGGTGGGGTGTGTGTGTGAGGGGTGTGTGTGGGTGGGGTGTGTGTGTGAGGCGTGTGTGTGTGTGTGTGTGTGTGAGGCGTGTGTGTGGGGTGTGTGTGCGTGTGTGTGGGGGGGGGTGGGTGGGTGTGTGTGTACTCACGATGCAGCAGCACCCTGTGGCCGGTGCCGTCGAAGTGCACGGTGTTGATGGACCCGCGCTGGATGTCCGAGTAGAACAGCCGCCGGTCGCTGTACCGGTACGCCAGGCTGATGGCGTTGCGCATCAGCTCCCTGCACACACACACACACACACACGCTGCCAGTTAATACGCGGTACTCACGCGGCCGTTCTTAATGTTAAAATAATCTTAAGGTAATTATAATAACAACTGCGAAAAAATCATGTCGATATCTTAAAAACTTTTTTTTTTAATAAATCAATTTGGCTACTTCCGAAAACTGCTTACGCCTGCTCGGTAGAAGCCAACGGGCGATGTAACGTAAAAATTACAGTTTTTAAGATATCGCAAAAATTCTTTCACCAACATTTTTCTGATTTTATGTTCTATTTTTCTAGATCATAAAATAGTTTCGCTCATCTTCCTCATTGATTTGTCATACCACAGGCATTGTGAGGACTGCACTGGGGAAGCGTACTAGGTCTGTAGATCCTTGTTACGAGGGTAGATCTCTGTCCAACAATAAGACGAGTTACAGGCTGTGTGTATCAAGCTGCTCGGAGACGCTACTGGGTGTGAAACAAAGATCATATGGTGAGAGTAGGTACTCACTTGTTCTGTATGGGCGGGTAGGGCGAGTTGAGGTCCTTCTCGTCCGTCATGTGGATGCTGTCGATCCTGGTCACGCGGGAGTACATCACGAACGACTCGTACGCTGAACACACGAAGCATTTATCCAAACTATAGTTGTCACTTTATGTTTAATGTACAATACCATAATATAAATGTATAGTTTCTAGAAAAACGGCACGAGGGAGGCGCGAAAAGAACGTCATTATGGGGATTCGAGAGAGTGATTCAGTGTGATATTATTGTGAAAATAGATATTTGGGGTTTAAATATAGATGTAAAAAATATAAATATATGTGGGGACATTTCACACACGGCCACATGATCCCAAACTAGGCAGAGCCTGTAATATGGGTATCAGACAGCTGATATACATACATAAATACATAATATAATATATAAATAACATCCAGTCACAAGGCAAACACAAGTGCTCATCACACGAATGTTTGCCCTGGGCGGGATTCGAACCCGCGACCCCGAGCTTCGCAGGCAGGTGCATGTGAACTTAAATGTGTGTTCGTCGTATCATTTACTGCCCCTGCCCTGGCTGAGAGGATTATATCCGTAATGTTATAACCGTAGGCAGAGGTGTTAACAATATTGTTTATGTAACTTAGTGAATTCGTTAACAAATAACAGTTGCAGGCGAACGTCGCCGGGTAACGGACGGTAAGGAAGCAAGAGGTACGAGTTCAAACACTGCACTTACCGTCGAATCGTATATAGTGCTTTCACGACTAATGCGAGGAAATAAATAAATTAATTTATTAACTTGGTATAGACTCTAGTATATATTATCTTTGTATAGATGTAGTTTTAGTAAATTGACTAATTTTAGCATTTATCACTAGTGGCAGTGGTAGTTTGCCTGATATTGAAGTGTGTCTAATGTGTATTCTAATTTTTATATGACATAAGGTTTATTATTGTATTCAATTGACGATCCCTTTTATGGCTAAGATAGTATATAATATTATATATTGTTTTAAGGTATATTAGCGAAATAAATAAATCTAAATCTATTGGCGACGTAAAGACTCACAATAGCGCTCCAAGCGGACAAAAATCGAAACATTTTCCGTATCAATTGACAGTTCGTAGCACTGAAATATGGATATTTATTATGTGTTTTTTTTAATTCTATTAAGTGAAATTAGCGAAACTTCACGCTAAGCATCATCTCTGCGCTTTAATACATATACATACGCGTGCAGTTGTGTTTGTCCGGCGCCAGGTCTCCGTGCGGGCAGGCGCAGCGCTCCGGCGCCGGCGGGCCGGCCCACAGGCAGAGAGCCGCGCACCCGCCGTTGTCCACCGCGCACGGGTTGGCCCACGCGCTCGCGTTGGCGCCCAACTTCTGCGCACGGCTGGACCAGATCTACACACGAACGTACAGTTATACAAAGTAGATCACACATGTACATCTAGCTAGGCGGTGTCATAGTTAACATCAGCCTCTGGGTAAATAAAGATTAATATTTGGGTAATGATATTTTAAAAATCCTAATTTCATCATGAAAGCAGGATAAATGCGGTTGAGATGCGGTCTTTAAGAAAAATATGTGGAGTGAAGTTATGAGACAGACAAGTGTGGTTTAAAAGAAGATGTAGTAACGAAGGTAGAGAAGGGTATGTTGCGTTGGTGCGGACATTTAGAGCGTATGAGTGAAAGACGAATGACAAAAGATATTTACAGCGCGAATTTAGAAGGAACTGCAGCTAGAGATCGTCCTAGGACGATGTTCAAGGATCAAATAGGTGACGTAATAGAAAAGGCTGGGAACCGCAGTGAGGTAATAAAAGGAGGTGCATGAGAAGGTTGATGAGAGTGAGGCTAGTGAGGTGTGTCAGGATCGCGCAAAGTGGCGATCCATCGTCTCTGCCTACCCCTCTGGGACCATGGCGTGAGCATTATGTATGTATGTAATTTCAATTTAACTTATATATAGGTAAGTACAATATTAGACTAGTATGTATAACCATAATTATATTTACCCTAACACACACGTGGCGTGCTGTCGTTGCCTATAATTGGGGCGGCATCTGGTTAATGTACAATTGTAAGTTTCCGTTAAGCAACAATTGGTGTACACTCTGTGGTAACCTAATAAATAAAATAAAAAGACAAAATCCTTTATTGCACGCGAGTACGCGTGGTACAGTTATACGCGTCCGTGTGTGTGTATGTGTGTGTGTCGGGGGTGTGTGTGTGTGTGTCGGGTGTGTGTGTCGGGTGTGTGTGTGTCGGGGTGTGTGAGGTGACGTACCATGATGTCCCGCAGGTTGTCCCCGAGCGCGGCGCGCAGCACGGTGTAGTCGGTCAGGTTGTCCACCGGCGCGCGCACCACGCTGCCGCGCTCCACCAGCCTGCCATGCACACGGACAGACATACACGTACACTACACGTACACACCCCGTACACGGCCAGCGGAACAACATGTTACCGCTGTTCTTTAAAAACGCTATTGTTTTATTTTAGTCTATTTATTACACACAACGAACACCTAAGTATATACAAGTTAAACCAGTCGAAACCAATATTAAGTACAGTTTATACATACGAAAATAGGTCAAAGCATTCTTTCGTATTGTTACGTTCTACTACTTGAACAGAAAAGGAAGACGACATCAAGCGCCCGAACACGATTTTAAGATCAGTTGAAATCGGCTTTTCCTATCACAGTCAAAATATGGTTTCGGCGGGTTTTACTTTTAAATGCCTAGGTTTATAAATGTCTAATCAACTTATCTAATAAATAAAATCGTAAACTTCGCGTGTCTGTACATTGAAGATATTACAAAAAAAATTGGGGGGTCTAAGGATAAGCAACATAACACATTTCGATCATTTTTAAAATTTTGTCTGTTTGTCTGTGAGTTTGTGCACGTTTCACTTAAAAACTACTGAAGACAGAGAACAAAAAGAAGAAGAGAACTCTTTTTGGTAATTAGCTTCGCCGGCTACAGTGAATGCGAATTGTGAGTAAAAGTGTTTTTTACTGTATTTATTAAGTAAACTTTAAAAAACATAAAGTGCACAATTCGAGTAAACAAATTGACTTTCCAAATAAACATGACTTGTACGAACAAATTCAACGTCATTGATCCGTTAATGCCCGTATTTTTTGATGTCACACGGGTGGGAGGATGAGAGTGTAGGATTCGTCTGGGTGGTCACCACTCACCACCATGGTACCTATCTCTGGCGCCAGTACATTGGTAATTACTAATTACAGGCACACGACGCATTCTAACATAGGATAATGGGAGACAGGCAGACTCACGTGTCCAGCCAGTAGAGCGTGCGGTTGTAGACGGCGATGGCGACGGGCCTTGCGCGCGCGGCGGGCGCGGAGAGCCGCTCGCCCGCCGCGCCGTCGGGCGCGTCGTAGCGCATGCGCCACACGCCGCCCCCGCTCTCCGCCCAGTACACCATTTGCTCCTGCGCATCATTGAGGCTTCACATACGATACCCAACAACATTAACGATAGTCTCGAAAACAGTACACGGCATGTTTAAAGAACATACGATTAATAGATTTAAAGGCTCACGGAAATTATTTTTTACAACAATTATGAACATTTCGACAATAAAAAGGCTGTAAAACCGCCAAAGCGCCAGCTGACGGAGATAAAGTTCGAATCGTAAAAGATATTGATTCATTTTTCACGAAGAGTTCTGGTCCATGGTCAACGGCACCGCCAGACGACATTGATTAGATAAGATTAGAGGAGACAGACGGAAGATTTGGCCGACACTCCCCGCGCTGGCCAGACGGGGTGGGGAGGCCTGATTGATGTTTTATAATGTATTCCCTCAGTCGCCTTGTACGACATCCACGGGAAGAGTTGGAGTGGTCCTATTCTACTCTACCGGAAACCGGAAACCACACGGCATTACAATACCTAACATAAACTGGTTTGAACATTTGTTTGTTAAATGTCTGTTCCCAAGCAAACGGTACATTAAGTTGCTAATGTCACTGGGGCAGGGCTACGTCCAGTCGGGGAAAGCAACGAGCGACGGCTCTGCTATGTGCTGCGTGACGCGACGTTACCTGCGTGTCGAGCGCCAGGTCCGCGAGCGCGGTCCCGTTGTGCACGAGCTGCCGGCCGGACCCGTCGAGCCGCGCGCGCGCCACCCACCCGCCGCCCCCCAGGTACACCCACCCAGCGCGCCCGTCCACGCACAACACTGCACACACACACATACACAATTATGTGGCCGACACATACACATAAATAGTTTGATTTATATAACTAGAGGATTTTGTGAGAGTAACAAAATGAAGAGAAGATTTAGAAGAGGGAGGGGGGGATGTGTCAGCGTGGGAGCCACTCACTGGTGACGGGCAGCGGGTCGGTGTCCATGAGCACGTATCTGTGCGCGCCGTCCAGCCGCGCCACCTCCACGAGCGCGCGCCGCGCGTCCGACCAGTACACGTTGCGCGCCGCCCAGTCCACGGCCAGCCCGCCCGCCCACTCGCCCGCCCCCGGCCCCGCCCACTCGCCCGCGCCCGCCCCCGGCCCCGGCCCCGCCCCCAGCGCGGCCGCCTGCGCGACGCGCGCGCGCCGCGTGCCGTCGCGCCGCACGCGGTACACCGCGCCCGCCTCGGAGTCCGCCCAGTACACCCACTCGCCCTCTGACAACACGCACATACTCAGTTAGTACCGCCCAGCTCACTGCAAAGAAAACTTGGCTGCGCCGAGCGCGGTAGTCTTCCAACTATCGTTTTACTTCAATATTGAGACTATTTCCTATTAATTTCTTGGTGACTAAATTTAAAGCCAACGCCTTGTAAAACTTCGGTATCGCTAAAAACATCGCCAGGGCTAACGATTCCGAAACAGGTATGTATTTTAATTTTGTTTGGGATATATGTATTCGCGATTCTACGCTTGCTGGGCAAGCGTAGTGTGGGAAGATGGAGCGACGATCTGCGTAGGGCGGCTGGCAGTAACTGGATGGACAGGCCTCTCCGGCCTGTCCAACAGTGGACTCTTTCGGGCTGATGATGATGATGATTTTTATTCAAATCGCGACCACTAGATTAGACATTAAAAAAAGACAGTGTTACAAGAAATCACTACCAACATACACCAGCTCAAATACATAGAGAACAACAATTTGCTGGTAACATGTGGGAATATTTTCTTAGCACACAAAATTTAGCTTGACTTTCTGTACTATATAGTATTAATTATGTGTAACCCGATACATAGTGTGGGTACGATGTATTCACCTGCATAGTAGTCAATGGCGGAGGCCATGGAAAGCTGCGCTATGGGGGGCAGCGCGCCCCCCTCCGCCGCCCCCTCCCCCAGCACCATGCCGCCCACCTCCCAGCTGCCGGAGTAGATGAGCACCTCGTCCACAGCTGCAACACACACACACACACTTGTATATCACGCACAGACGCCCAGGCACACACAGACTGTATTACTACTGCAGGCGGCGGAACATTCTTATTACTAAATAGAGTTACTAATGTTACGTTTAGTTCACAATGGGCTCGATTCTGAAGACACAACGTTAAAATTTGACAGCACTAAAACTGTTGCTATCTTTGTCACACAGTATTATGAAGATAAAGATGAAACTAATTATAGCGCTGTCAAATTATAAATGTGTGCCTTCAGAATCGGGCCCAATGTTTTATTTACTGTATTTAAAAGTAACACCAGTCGAAACTAATAGCTGCAGTTTGGACACACAAAATAGACGATTACTGCTTTTTATACGATTTTTAAGAATAGTTTATTCGGCTCTTCCAACTGGTCTAAAAAGCGGTGGAAATAATCATTATAAACTTGTTTTGTTAGTGTCTAGACTACAGCTGAAATAGTTGCGTCGGGTTTCATTTTTAAAATGCGTGTAGTACCTAACTCTAAATAAAATTGTATTTTTTTGTAATGATGTTCAGATGGGTGCACATGTGTGTGTACATGTGAGATAGTGTGTGTGTGTGCGTGCGTGCGTGTGTAACTCACGCGTGCAGGCGGTGCCGTCGGTCCCGGCGGCGGTGTACCCGGCGGCGCAGCGGCACACGGAGCGGTCGCGGGCGGCCGGCACGCACAGGTGCGCGCACGGGGCAGAGCGCGCCAAGCACGCGCCCGCCCCCGCCCCCGCCCCCGCGCCCGCCCCCGCCCCGTCGTACACGCACAGAGACACCACGCCCTCTGTCGGCACATACCCGATACTTGTAGTGTGAGAGTAGACAGTGTTTTATATAAGTGACTCCTTATTTGTAAGCCTGCATGAACAGACATTAGGAAGACCTCACAGACACGGTCGCGCAGCGCAGTTAACATCATATTAGAACATTACCGACTTTCGTTGTAAAGGGGCCGTCCATTAATCACGTGAGGCTTCAAAGAGGGGGGTGGGAGGGGGGTTGACAAAAATCACGAAATGTCACAAGGGGGGAGGGGAGTGTAGTAAGATATCACGTGTATTTATTTTTTCATTATTTTATCAAACGCGCGATTTTTAAATCGAAATGCGGCGTACTACAAGCCGCATTTCAAAATCGCGCGTTTGAAAAAATAAATATTCGACAATACAACTAATCTAAAATAAAATAAGATTATACTTTATACATGTATTTAATTTGTAGATACTAAAAATACACGTGATGTTGGGTGGGTGGTGGGGGGTAGTCTTAAACCTCACCATGTATCACCAAGGGAGAGGGGAGGGTTAAAAAATGCTAAAAAAAAAGATCACGTGATTAATAAACGGCCCCAAAGCACGTTCCACCCTGTACCTGGTCCCCCCTGGTACCTGTGTCGTTCCGCAGCAGCCTGGTGTTCCGGCCGGTGCCGCCGTCGCAGGCGCGCAGGGCGCCGTCGGCCGCGTCGGCCCACACGACCTCCCCGCCCAGCACGGCGAGCGCGCTCGGCCGCGCGCCGCTCGCCAGCGGCAGCTACACGGCGCGGGCGGGCCGACTACTTATTATTGTGTCATTTACGATGAAATATTTATGTTAATATGGATATTCCAGGATTAATTCCAAGATTTATTTATCCTTGATACTAATAATATTATAAATATTAAAGTTTGGATATTTGGATGCTTTTATACTACTACTGCTTTTATACTGGATGCTCTTATACTCAGTTAATAAAATTTAGTGAAAAGGAATAGTCGTAATAAGTATTAATTTATTACTAATACACACAGTTGGCAATATAAACTTTTTTAGGAAACATGATAATAAAAAAATATGTTGAGTTAATTTCCACTCCAAAAAAATTAAAGGTTAAGTTAAAATACCAGTCACACCACGACACTGGCTTGACCCCTGGGCCGTCACCTGATCACAAAACATGAAACGAAACGGTCCTTTATGTATTTTTAAATAATATCCAAATAATAACGTTACTGTACCGTGAGCAGCCGGCCGGAGCGCACGTCCAGGTACTGTATGCAGGCCGAGGCGGCGCTCACCCAGTACACGCGGTTGTTGGCCACGTCCATGCTCATACCTGCGCACACACACACACGCACATACACACACACTAATTATCACAAATATCGACGGACAAACTCCTGATATGAGCTGACCAAGTGGAAATTGACAAGGAGCAGCAAACGGAGATTAACTGGTGGGAAAAACCACCTCAAGGCAGAGCGCATTACCAAGTGGTGCCTGCAGTAGTGGAGGGGTGTTTTCTTTACTTTCATTCAGGCGTCGCTGGCGCTGGCGTCTGTGTAGCGAGACAGTTCTGTTACGTCGCGTGCCACCCCTGCCACGTGCCACGTACTCAGTTATGCGCTTTGCCTTCATCATGTCAGCATCTAGAAGTCCACTGCTGGACATAGGCCTTCCCCAATGAACGCCCCCACACCCGGTCCTCCGCACCCAGCCGCTACCGGCCACCTTCTTCAGGTCGTCGGTCCACCTGGCGGCCTTCACTTTGCCACGAGTCGTGTATATTTCATTACAATATTTCCAATGTAATAAGCATAGTTCCAAAAACTGTGATGTTGAATCTGTCCTGGTCCTGTGAGAACATTCCCCGGTATACATATTATCGTGCAGTAGGTACAGATCGCAAGCAGATAAATAAATATCTCACACATTCACACCAATTATCCAGTCCCAAACTAGGCAGAGCCTGTGGTATGGGTACTAGATAACGGACACACATACTTAAACAAATATATAAACATCTAAAACTCCGGTACAAACATTAATATTCATCATACGAACATTTGCCCCTAGCGGGATTCGAACCCGCAACCTCCGGCGTGACAGTCCGAGAGCCACCCGTTCCGCCACGGAGGTCGTCAAATTAACATCTAGGACGTATTCTCAACTCTATAGGTCTATCCCCTAAATAATTTTGAAAGCGGACAACTGAGTCCGCGAGCTGAGTGCCCAGCTCGGGACGGCCGCTCGCCGGATGAAGGATGGCCTGGTGGGGGCGCGTCTATAAGTAGTCTGCCAACATACTGGTGACGCCGGCCAGGCGCGCGTCCTGCGCGGCCCGCGCCAGCACGCGCCGCGCCGACCCGTCGCACGCCGCGCCCTCCACGCGCTCCCCGCCGCCCTCGCCGCCCTCGTCGCCCCCGCCGCCCGACAGCGCCCAGTACAACTTGCCCCTGTAAGTACCACTCTACTAACGTACATAGCCTTTATACACATTTCATTAGCTCTTATATTTTATATACTTCTAGTGAAAATAAAATTATCATATTTGTAATATCGTGCTACCTAGTCTCAATAAAGACCGTCTAGGCATTAAACCTGTCGTAAATATTGAGAGATAGCCCCGGCACGGGCTGTAGGTCTATTCAGGCTTCTCTGGACATACAGTCCGTCGTTCCATAGCGCATGCTCGGCCCATATACTCGTATGAGTTGTGTTAGAATTAAGAAAGTGTGTAAATTGTCGTAATAATATGTAAACAATATAAACAAACAAACAAATAATAACATACTGGAAAATCGGGGGAAAAAACAGTATGATTACATTTACAGCTTCAATATACAATGAACATTCGAACCTTGAATTCTGACCGATTTACAAATTGTACAAGTTGGTCCCGATCTGAATGTTATGTTTACGAATTGTTCTATTCTTGTTTATTTTCCACAGGACAGGAAGTTTGGGATTAGACAAGCGTATGTATATAATATGTAATATATAAAAAAACGTGAGTCACATTTGCTACGCACGGTACTTGGTCAGAATCAGCTACCCGATTTGATCCAAAAGGACCCGTTCCGTATATCTCAGTGAGTCGAAGTGCTGCTGCGTGTGTGTGTGTGTGTGTGTGTGTATGTGTGTGTGTGGGGGGGGGGCGGGGGGGTGCGTGTACCTGAGCGGGTCGACCGCGAGCGCGGTGACGTTGGGCACGTCGTGCAGCAGGCGCGCGGTGTACTCGCCGTCCAGGTTGGCGACGGCGAGCGCGGCGCCCGCGGCGTAGTAGATGAGCCCGGCGGCGGGGTCCAGCGCGAACCCGCGCGGCGGCGCCGCGCCGCAGTCGACCACCGTGCGCACGGCGCCGCCGCCAGTCACGCTCGTGTACTTTATCTCGTTCGTCTGCAACACACCGGTCAGATCGTACCCCAGGAACGAGGACACACGGGCCCCGTCCACCACGCTGAGGCAGTGCCAGTCGGAACATTTCACATGCGACTTAGAATTGTTTCTTCTCGTAATGTTTTCAATGTTCAGGAAACCCCACTGACATGTCTATGTTGAACCTGGTCGCTGGTACTCAGTAGTGTAGTCGATCTGTGTAGTAGATCTGGTGCATCAGTGTGGGACGTAGTCGAATATATTACACCCGGAGGCTCCACGTTCAGTCCTTTGAGGTCTCACGTTAACTCATAACAGAAACAATAAAAAAAATACCATACCGTTATAATCGCTGGGGATTGGTGTCATTTTCGGTAGAAGACAAAAAAAATAGAAAGCGTGTGTGCGTGTGTGTGTGGGGGGGGGGGGGGGGGGGGCGCGTACCTCGGTGTCGGCCCAGTAGATGGCGCGGCGCGCGGGCAGCGCGTGCAGGGCGCCGGGCGCGGCGACGTGCGGGCCGCGCACGGCCGCCATGAGCTGTCCGCGCGGCGCCTCCGCGTCCAGCCCGCGGATCTCCCCCGCGCGCCCCACCACCAGCACGCGCTCGTGCGCTGCCGCCCGGCGAACAGACACACAGGTAAGCAATCGAGCGAGCAAACAAACAGTCGCCCTGCTCACATATGCTCCTGTACTCAGAGGAACAAGCTTATTATTAAAAAGAGTTATCTCGTATGAAGTGCCTGGTGTGTGTGTGTGTGTGTGTGTGTGTGTGTGTGTGTGTGTGTGTTTGTGTGTGTGCGTGTGTGTTGGGTGTGTGTGTGTGTGTAGGTACCTTCGCAGGTGCGGTTGTCTGGCGCGAGGCGCATGAGGTGGGGGCAGGCGCAGGCGCGCCGCGCGGGCCCGTCGATGAGGCACAGGTGCGAGCAGCCCCCGTTGCGGGCCGCGCACGGGTTGGCCACCAGCACGGGCTGCCGGCTGGGATGCACCACCTGCGCACACACCACACACCACACACCACATACCTCAAGTCAAAATCATTTATTGCATATGAGTACACTTGGTACATTTATACACGTCATTTTTTTTATCGACTACCGCTTCCTAGGTGTTAGCGATGTGAAGAAGAAACGGCGCAACAAACTTCACGCAACACATCTTTTAAAAATCAAGTTTGCATACAATTAATAAAGATTTTGCGAAGCTGGTTAACATGGCATCTTTGTCATTCAAATAATCGTTTACTTTATAATAGGCTTTCTTACAAAGTTGTTTTTTAATGTGAATCTTAAACTTTCTGTCCGTCATATTTAAGATTTCCTCTGGTAGTTTGTTGTAGAAGCGTATACATTGCCCCGTGAACGATTTGCTGACCTTACTTAGTCTTAACCCTGGTAAAACAAGTTTATTTTTATTTCTTGTATTATAACTATTATTGTCACAGTGCCTCAAAAAGAGAGATACATTTTTTCTGACATATAAAATATTATCTAAAATGAATTGACCAGCTACTGTTAATATGCTTATTTCTTTAAACTTTTCTCTTAATGAGTCTCTACAACGCAGATTATAGATTGCCCTAACTGCTCTTTTTTGCAAGATAAAAATGGTCTCTATATCTGCTGCTTGACCCCACAGTAGGATACCGTATGCCATGATACTGTGGAAGTAGCTAAAGTACACTAACGTCGCGGTAGCAACATCAGTTAATTGTCTGATTTTCCTTACGGCGTAGGCGGCAGAACTTAATCTGCCAGCTAATGAAGTTATGTGGGGTCCCCATTGTAAAGATGAATCTATAGTTATACCCAGGAACACAGTACTTTTAATAAATTCTAGTGTGTCATTACCTAATGTCACATTGTTTTCTACTTTTCTTACATTTGGTAGAGAGAATTTAATACATTTAGTTTTCTTTGTATTTAATGCAAGGTTATTTACACTAAACCAGTTAAGAATTTGCGTGAGAGTATTATTTACCTCGGCATGTTCACAATCTTTTCTGCTAATTTTAAAAATCAGCGAAGTGTCATCGGCAAATAAAACTATATTGGACATGTTTTGTATTAAAAAGGGCAAGTCATTTATATATACAAGGAAAAGAAATGGGCCCAGAACTGAACCCTGGGGTACCCCCATTTTCACGAATGACCCAGATGACCGAATTCCGTTTATATCTACTTTTTGTACTCTATTTTCTAAGTAAGATTTAAGTAATTATATTGACAGTTCGTAATTTTGCCGCTCGGGGCGCGCGCGTCATTTTTATGTCGCCAATATTAAATGTGGGGAATAAACGATTGCGGATGGATTGATCGATTTGATATATAAGTTGCATATAATAGGAAACATGCCCGATTTACAACAACTTAGGTAATTAAATGTTGCTACTTCAAATGTTACATTTGTATACATTTTATTTTCAATAATTAAGTTGAAATACCTCGTAATTACAGAACCAAGCGTGTGGGAACGAGTTAACGGACCGTCGTCGTTGGAACGTGTCAGTTATCAAATAGTGTTTGCAATACGATACGTTGAGCCCTCTCTCTGTGTGTGTATGTGCGTGTGTGTGTGTGTGTGTGTGTGTGTGTGTGTGTGCGTGCGTGCGTGTGTACCTTGAGGTCGAAGGGCTGCGTGAGCGTGCGCTGCACGACGGTAACGTCGGAGCCGTTCCACTTGTTGGCGCGCATGACGCTGTTGGAGCGCCAGTCGGTCCAGTACACGTGCGACTCGAACACCGTCACCGCGAACGGGTGCGCCAGCGCCGCCCCCCCGCGCACCACCACGCGCGCCGACCGGCCCAGGTAGTCCGTCGTGTGGATGGAGTCCGACCTGCCGCCATACCATCTCATGCACTCCCCACCCTCGACACCCTCGAGCTCAGTATATACACTTCCGCACCAAATCACGGATACAAATATATTTAAAAACTATGGTAAAGGTATTCATCACATCAGCTCTTAGATGTCTCCTGCTGGACGCGCACCTTCCCCGGGCCGTCGGTCCCCCTGCCCCCCGCCGGCGAGGCGTCCCTACCAGCGCCCGCGGTTTCCCCTACAGAAGTTGTCTGCCCCGGCAACAGATGTGGCCCGCCCACTGTCACATCGCCGAATCTTTCGGCTCCGTCGGTGACCTTCGTTCTTCGTCGGATCCCCTCAATACAAATCATATTCTTCAAACAACCCCCTCCACCCAGCCCTCTCCGGAACTCGCTGAGCGACTTGACACCGCGCCGTAGGTCACGACGAGCAGGACGCCCGATTAAAGACTTTTGTGGTACTCAAAAGTGAAAAATTTAGTGTACAGTGCTTCGAACTATATATCGTCACCATATACTAGATACTGAGGCTACTACACGGTCGGGTCGGGTCGGGGCGGGGCGGGTCGGGTCGGGGCGGGGCGGGGCGGGGCGGGGCGGGGCGGGGCGGGGCGGGGCGGTGTGGACAGTGCGTGGTACCTGGCGTCTATCCAGTACAGCCGGGCGGCGAGGTGGTCCAGCGCGATGCCGTTGGGCCACGCGCCGCCCGCGCCGCCCGCGCCGCCCACGCGCACGGCGACCGCGCGCGAGCCCTCGCGGCCGGACAGCGCGATGCGCTCGATGCGCGCCGCCGACGCCTCCCAGTCGCTCCAGAACAGGTACCCTGCACACGCACACGCACACGCGGTAGACAGCTACTAATATTGCTATTTTTCATTTCGATGTCCAAATACTGGTATTTCAGTCTATAATTTATTTTTATTTATTTTATATATTTATTTAATTTCACAGCAATTACATTATTATATACAATACGAGTTATTATAAAATTCAAAATATGCCAATTACGAAATTAAAATAATTAAAATTCTGTATAATTAAAGTACATATAAGATTTCAATCAATGATATTTGTTGATGATGATGATGAGTGAAGTAAGTGATGTGAGTGATGTGTGTATAGTGAGAGGAGTGGTGTGAGGGTGATGTGTTAGAGTATAAATTTAGTGGTTACAGGTCTATCAACACTTTCTTAATCTCCTTAATGTATTCGGTGCGTTTAAGGAAATATATATGTGCAGTCTGGAGGTGGTGTTCCTGAAAGTCAATGCTCCGGTTCAGGGGTGTGTTGGAGTCGTAGTCGGTGTGCGCGGTACCGGTATTCTTTAGCGGTCGCGCTCGCTACGGTAGCGCGGCCCGCGGTGCTCGAGGAGTCTCCTCTTGGCTACTCGGTACCCGAGTGCCGGCATGGCGCTACTCACCGGCGTTGGGGTCCAGCGCTATGGCCCGCGGGCTGTCCATGTCGCCGGACACCAGCGTGCGCCGGTACTGGCCGTCCGCGCGCGATACCTGCATACACACATACACACTGTACAGATTACGTCCGCACGCAGATGTTGTCATGTGAACGGATGTAGATACATTATCGTGTCAGTTGCGTTAAAATGTAATTGTGAACATAGCATGGACGACTAGACGCTTACCCGCAGGTCATATCATAAGTCATAAGTCACCTCCAAGTTTTTACCTTCATGACTGACACTAATTGGTTATTAAATTAGATAACAAATGATGAAGGTAAAAACTTTGAGGTGACTTATGAGGTGAAAAAAAATATTTTCCTTCATGGTATGACCTGCAGATTTTTCTCACCAGTAAGTAGAAAGTTAATACTTGTCTTTTCATAAAGGTTTTTATCTCGTGTCTAAAGCATAGTGTCAAAACTATCTACAGGTCATACCATGAAGGAAAATAACTTTTCTCAAATTCAAATTCAAATTGTATTTATTGCGTAACATGGGTATTTACATTAGTTTTGTTATATGGTAATAGTGAAGCCGTACATGTTCTACCATTTCTGGTGTGCAACAATTATTGGGTTATTTAAGTACTATATAAAAGACCAATACAATAATTACATCATAATATGTCAAAGTAACGTTAATAATAAAATCAAATAAAAAATAGTAAAAACAGTAAAAATAAAAATGTCATTCCGTATGTCTTACATAAATTATCTATCATTTACAAAGAATTCGTTAATGTCATAGTAACATTTATCAAGCAATAAAGCTCGAAGTTTTATTTTAAAGTGTGAGAGGGGCGCTTGTTTTATTCCCACAGGTAAATTATTAAATATTTTAGGGGCCATACATAGAAAACTTTAATGTAGCAATGCAGTATTTGATGATCGGAGACAAAGTTTCTTTCTATCACGCAAATTTAGTTCATGCACTTGGGATACATTGTCAAATAAATGCTCGTTTGTCTTAACAAAAACGGAAATTTCGTAAATATACAATGACGCGAGCGTAAGTATTTTCTGACCTCATAAGTCTTCTCAAAGTTTTTACCATCATCATTTGTTATCTAATTTAATAACCAATTAGTGTCAGTCATGAAGGTAAAAACTTTGCGCAGATAAAGTATGCACAAACAAACATCGTATGTTGATTGACTGTATATCGCCATGCTTAGTGTTCAAGTAGGTCCTGCCGCGCTGAAGAGCCTCACAGACCATAGACTAACTCTCGCGACATTAAAGAGCACTTCGGTATCTGTTAGACACGCAGTAAGTTGTATGGCCGTGTGGTTTCCGGTAGAGTAGAATAGGACCACTCCGACTCTTCCCGTGGATGTCGTACAAGGCGACTGAGGGAATACATTATAAAACATCAATCAGGCCTCCCCAACCCGTCTGGCCAGCGCGGGGAGTGCAGGCCGAATCCTCCGTCTGTCTCCGGCAGATGAGAGAGGGGTGTGCTCCTGTAGTGGAGACCAAAATAACCTGATGATGATGATGAAGCTGTACGACATTCGCTGGCACACTAGGCGCCGTGAGTTTACCTCTATCTGGTGCAGGCTGCTGTCGACCCAGTACAGGTTCCCGGCCAGCCAGTCCACGGCCAGCCCCTCGGCCGACAGCAGCCCCTGCGACACCACCACCTCGATGCCGCTCAGCGCTGCACACACACACATACACATACACACACATATTTACAATGCTCCTTTTTCATAACAACTTTCCACCCGCTTCCAGCTGCCGTACCTCTTGTGCAATTCTGGTGACGATACAGTAATATGGTACCATCGAGCTGTGTGATGGTAGGAAGTGGTCATTAGGGACTCCTCAAATCTACTCTGTAGGGGCTAGCAATAAAAACCGTTTATTCAGAATCCTACTAATATCATAAATGCGAAAGTTTGGATGTTTGGATATTTGTTACTCAATCACGCTTTAACCACTGGACGGGTCGTGATGAAACTTGGCACACGTATAGGTTAGATCCTGGATTAGGACACAGGATAGTTATCTCGAAAAAATATCCCATTCCTACGGGATATATATAATAATTTGTGATGTTAAGTTGACAAAGTCGCGGGCAACAGCTAGTGTTGTTCACGCGGACAAAGTCGCGGGCAACAGCTAGTCTAAGAATAATTTAAAAAAATATTAACGCTGTTTAGAAATTCATCTGTTTTCACCTTAAACTTGACATACGACCCTTTGTTTAAACTTGAACGATATGTATAGTCCCGGGGTGGGCCGGTATGAGGGCGGCGTGTAGGCGTGTATACTGACCGTCGCCGACGATGGTGCCGGTGTATATGGCGTCGTCGACGACGTCCGTCCAGTAGAGCGCGAGGGCCCCCGAGCGGGGGTCGGCGCGCCAGTCGAGCGCGATGGTGTTCTTGAGCGAGGAGACGAGCGCGCGCGAGGCCCGCGCGGGCAGCCGCACGGCGCGCAGCTCGTGCCGGGTGCTGTACACCAGCAGCGGCGCCGCCGGCGAAGTGCTCTTGCACGTGAACCCGTCCGCCGCCAGCCGGTAGCCCGCGTGGCACGTGCACTTGTGCCGCGCCTTCTGCGGCTGGCACGTCTGCCGGCAGCGACCGATGTACGCGTTACATCATACATTGTGGACAGTGCAAATGACTATATTTCATTCCAGATTAATAGTCCTATGAAAACCAACGCTATTTACGTCTCGGTAACATATACATGAAAGGGTCACCAGCAGCAAAAATAGGTTTGTATTACCAAGTTAACTTTGCGGTCCACTTAGGAACACCATCTATTGTGTATTTTGTTTTCGAGACGCAAATGCGTTTGTTTTCATAGGACTATTAATCTGGAATGAAATATACAAATATGACGAATGAAATAAGTTAGGTGGCTGCTAATAGTGTTGTACGTGTGTACATGTGCGTGTGTGTGTGTGAATGTATGTGTGCGTTGTGTGTGTGTGTGTGTGTGTGTGTGTGTATGTGTGCGGGGGGTGTGTGTGCGGGGGGTGTGTGTGCGGGGGGTGTGTGTACCTGGCTGCAGACGCCCCACTCTGCGCACGGGTGCGCGGCGCCGCAGGTGGCGCCGTCGCGCTGCAGGTGCAGGCCGGGCGGGCAGGCGCACACGGGCCCGCCGGGCGCCGGCCGGCACTCGTGCGAGCACGCGGCCAGCTCGCACATCGGCTCGCCTGAAACCAAACAGAGTGCTTTTAAACAACAGCACCGACTGCACCTGCGTTTTTATTTTAAACCTATTTTCGGCGCGTGCGGCAACCCTACAATTCACTCGCTCGTCAATCACCCATCGTTCGATCCGCGCTGTCACTCAGTCGTTCCATTCCAACTGACACGAACATTCTTCTACCTCGAGTTTTCCTTCATCATTACCAATGCGAACAATTTCCTTTCCTTTTTCTTATATCCTCGCAGAAATCTAAGATTGAAATATCTCAGCTAATTCCCCATCCCGCTCGTCCTGCTGAAGGGGCAAGGGAGGTGCGAGGTGCGAGGGGCGAGGCCCGGGTACGCACCGCATCTGTCCGCCTCGTCCGCGCCGTCCGCGCAGTCCTGGCTGCCATCGCACAGCTGCAGCAGCGGCACGCACCGCGAGCCGTTGTCGCACCGCACGGCCGGCGCGGGGCACGCGGCGACGCTGGTGCTGCTGGCGGTGGTGGCGGGGCTAGCGGTGCTAGTGGTACTGGTGGTGGTGGTGGGGGCAGTGGCCTCGCCGTCGCACTGCGCCTCGTCGCTCCCGTCCAGGCAGTCGACGCGCGCGTCGCACCGGAACTCCTGACAACACACCCCCCGCGTCCCATCACATACTGCGCACCTCGACGTGATAATGTCCAGCAGTTACCGTTATTAATCAACAATGTTCGGAGTATTTGAAGGCAAATACTATATTTCAGCAATATAAAACAATATTAAAACAGGATATCAATTTTTGTTTATATCGTTACGTACTCCTACTACTTGATACAACAGCGAAAAGAAATAGCAACAAGAAGTGTTCGAAGTTCGAACACGATATTAAAACCAACGGATTGTTCAACCGCCTTAAAACATGTCAGCCCCTAGAAGTCCACTGCTGGACATAGGTCTTCCCCAATGAACGCCCCCACACCCGGTCCTCCGCCCTCCGCATCCAGCCGCTACCGGCCACCCTCTTTAGGTCGTCGGTCCACCTTAAAACATGATAAGACATATTAAGTAGTTTTCTTCTGCTGTAAATAAGATCTATTATTGACAATATTAGAGCTAATACGCACTGCGAATCTATTCGCCGCGATTTTTTTCCGCATCCGCAGCGCGGTGAAATCTGCAGCAAACAATGATCTCTATGTACTACTTCGATAGCAGCAAAACACAGATTTGGTTGCGGATTTTTTTCCGGAAGTGCGTGCAGCTTCATACAACTTCCATATGTCACAGAATTCTGCGGAAAAATCGCGTCGAATAGATTCTGTTAGCCCTTATACTATAGGTGTTGTCGTTTTTACCGGATGGCAACATTGGTGTGACACTCGGCCGACTACGAGTGTTTCCGCAATATTTGGTTAGTTGGCAGCACTGTAACTGCGATCGACAACCATGTTTCAGTTGGTAGCATTGTGTAATGATGGGATAAAAGGGAGCCTTCGTGTAAGAATAGAATAGAATATCTTTATTGTATGGAAAACGGGTACATTTTGCGGCTTAATTTGCTATACACATTAGATTCACCGTAAACCTGCATTTCCAGGCATATACAAGGTTTTAATTTGCTACTTGTTGAAATTATAATGCCTGCCCTATACAAAATCAATATTCATAATAGTAAAATGACTAAAGAGGAACGAAAATAATATGTAAAACTTAAAAGAATTAATTAGATGTCACAGTGAATAAAGAACAGTCAGGGGAGCTCATTGGCAATTATCAACAGTCGCCAAGTAAAGTCAGTTAAGCCGAGACTATGTCTATGGTAAAGAGTTTATATAGGTGCGGGCCTCACCCGGCGGATGCACTCTCCGTCCGCGCACTGGAACTCGTGCTCCTCGCACACCCGCCCGCGCCCCGGCCCCCGCCCCCGCCCGCGCCCGCGAGCCTGCCACTGAAAGTCGCTGCAAACACACACAAACACACAATTAGTACTGCATGTAGCTGGGTAAAACATAAAAAAAAAAGATGGGAGTGGAGCAAGGCGATATTTATTTATTTAACTGACTTTACATACTTCACTGCAGTGTATGGAGACCTTTAGAATTGTCTTTGGGTGCGCTCCCTCTAGTTTTTATCTCTGGCTCCCGTGCCGCAGGAGTCAAATGTCAAAATAAAAGGTATCTAATTAATTGTCCTTTTTATTTTATTAAGAAAGACATCACAATTGGCGACGAGGATGGGATTCGAACCCACGCGTGCAAAGCACTATTCATGACACCGACTGGACCGCCCGACGACGAAGCCGGGGGCGTGGTGTCGCGCCCCAATGGGGAGAGTTGCCCGACAGAGGACGAAGGACAGAATTATGTTATATGTAGGGGGATCCACGCCGGGTGCTCCGACAAAGCGCACCGGAGCAGGTACCGGGCACCTCCCCCGTGATTCGGCCTGTGGGGCCTGGAGTCGAAAGGCCGTGGGGCCATGTAGGTAGGTACCCAGTGTGGAGTCGTGTACGTACATGCCGTTGACCGGCGGCGGCGTGGTGTCGGCGGTGTCGGCGGGGTCTGTGGGCGGGGCGCGGCAGGCGCGCTCGTCGCTGCCGTCCGCGCAGTCGGCGTGCCCGTCGCAGTAGTACTCCCACGGCACGCACGCGCCGTTCGCGCACGAGAACATGCTGCTGGAGCACGCCCCCCCGCCGGCCCCCCCGCCCGCACCCGCGCCCTCCACTGGCGACACACGCATGCATACTCGTATATATCTGCTCGAGCATAACACAGTCATGTCGAACGAGATCTCCCGGGCGAATCTAGAACATTGCTCCGACTACCCTGATCCCTAAATTCATACGCTGTCGACTCAAAAAAGATACTACATATAAATTGAACCTTAATGCGGTCAATTTGGATTGTAATTATGGCATACAGACAGAATTTTTTTAAATGGTTCTGATAAGATAATTATTGAACGAAACTTTTAACCATTGCTAGTTTGGAAAGGTTATTGGATGACTTGTTTCGAAAAAATGATGATCACACTAGTAGACTAGGGCAATTGAAGCAATCTTGCATCAACCTCACAGTAGATCTGACGTGTGTGGGTGTGTGTGTGGGGTGTGTGTGTGTGTGTGTGTGTGTGTGTGTGTGTGTGTACTGACGGCAGCCCCGCTCGTCGGAGTCGTCGCCGGGCCCGCAGTCGGGCGCGCCGTCGCAGCGCCACGCGGCCGGCACGCAGCGGCGCGAGGCGGCGCACGCGAACTGCGCCGCGCCGCACGTCACGCGCGCGCACGCGCCCGCGCCCTCGTCAGACCCGTCCACGCAGTCTACACACAGACGTACACACATACATTTTAACACCGTTAATAATACACGATCAATCCTGACGTGATCGCCTCCGAGCGTTCCAAATAAAATTACCCTATGCTAGTTCGGAGCTGCCTGAAGCGTCCGTAACCAGAACAGTTTACATTCCAACTCTAGTTTTAGACAAAGTTATTTTGCACTAATTATTTAAAATATTAATCAGTAATGCTGGTGAAAAAAATCACTGTTTAAGTGTAATCAAACACATGTGATCGCTTCCGGTGTCTCATACAGAAAATAAGTATTATTCTTATCTATTAAAGTACCATTGATTTGTTACTAACATAGATTAAGTTTTATTTTTTTGTATTACTAACAAATTATGGACTTTGTCTGAAATAAATTATTATTATTATTAAATAGATGATATATTGCAGACTTTGTTTAAGACTAGAGAGACGTGACAGCAGGACCAAATGAGTTGGATGTCGACGGTTGACCAGTAGCCGGACGCTCTCAATGTAGGTAGTACCAAAGTACCAATTGAGTTGGGTATGACGTAGACAACCCCGGCACACGCCTCGGCCATTTGGGGTCTGTATGGCAACACAGAGTGTATATTGCAGGCGCTTACTTGGAAAACTGTATTAATTGTGCGTGGTGCTAAAATGTTATCAATTAATGTACACCTAAAAAAATGAACAGCTCATAAGGCACATTGGGCTCACTCTACAGTACAGCATAATAACGTTATTAACTAATTTTCAGCTTGAACAAAAATTTAATTTGGAGATCACTTCTATCCTACTAATATTATAAACGCGAAAGTTTGTAAGTATGGATGGATGTTTTTTACTCTTTCACGTAAAAACTACTGAATGGATTTTAATGAAACTTTACAATAATATAGCTTATACATCAGAATAACACATAGGCTACAATTTATGAAAATATTGTGTGAATTGTCTAAAATATCAAGTAAGTAGGAAAAAATCTACCATCTGCGAGCTATTCTGGCGTGCGCTGCCAAAACCGCTAGAGTTACAAATCCTACTAATATTATAAATGCGAAAGTTTGGACATTTGGATGTTTGGATATTTGGATGTTTGTTACTCAATCACACCTCAACCACTGAACGGATCGGGATGAAACTTGGCACACATATAGGTTAGCTCCTGGAATAGGACATAGGATAGTCTTTATCCCGAAAAAACACCCCATTCCTACGGGAAATACATAATAATTTGTGATGTTAAGTTGTCCACGCAGACGAATATCGCGGGCAACAGCTAGTTCTCTAAATAAATATATTTGTATCGTGGCTGTGATCCTCTGCGAGTGTATGTCACGCAGTGGGTCTGTCTGCCTGTCTGCGTGCGTGCGTGCGTGCGTGCGTGCGTGCGTGCGTGCGTGTCTGACCTTTGAGTCCGTCGCACACCCAGCTCTGCGGCACGCAGCGGTTGGTGTCGCACTGCAGCGCGTGCTCGTCGCTGCAACTCACGTTGGCTGAACAACCGACCAACAAACAAACAGACAAACAAACACTGTTACAAACGCGTGTTGTACACGTTACATATACGTCACTACTCACAATACAATCAGACAAATATATTATATAGTAATAAATATAGTATAGGATATTTGGATGTTTGTTACTCGATTACGTTTCAACCGCTGGACGGATCGGGATGAAACTTGGCACACGTATAGACACCTCCGCGGCGGAACGGGGTAGCTCTCGGACTGTCACCCCGGTTGCGGGTTCGAATCCCGCTAGGGGCAAATATTCGTATAATGAATATGAATGTTCGTACCCGAGTCTTGGATGTTTATATATTTATTTAAGTATGTATATCCGTTATCTAGTAACCATACCACAGGCTCTGCCTAGTTTGAGTCTGTATAATTGGTGGGAATGTCTGACATATTTATTTTATATATAGGTTAGATCCTGGAATAGGACATAGGATAGTTTTTATTCCGAAAAAACATGTAATTTCTACGGGAAATACATAATAATGTGTGATGTTAAGTCGTTGTGCGGTTGGTACTCACCGCAGGGCCCCTGCGGCGAGGAGTCCTCGTCGGCGCCGTCGGGGCAGTCCGCGTCGCCGTCGCACACGTACAGCGCCGCCACGCACCGCCTGCAACCGACCGACCGACTACAGCCTGGCGAGCGAGGCATGCTCACCACCAAACGGAATACCACAGATTACTTCCCGTCTGCCCAACGAGCACGCTGGCGCAATATGTAGCTACATTACGGCTTGATACGTCCATAGGGGGGGTACGTCGGTGTTACCCATATACCTCCACTGTGGACCTATTTTACAGCTTTTGGCTGCGCATTTGGCCGGTGTACTAATTGCGTGTTTTCTTGTTCATCATCAGGTTATTTTTGTCTCCACTGCAGGAGCACAACCCTCTCTCATCTGCCGGAGGACAGACGGAGATTTGGCCGACACTCCCCGCGCTGGCCAGACGGGCTGGGGAGGCCTGATTGATGTTTTATAATGTATTCCCTCAGTCGCCTTGTACGACATCCACGGGAAGAGTTGGAGTGGTCCTATTCTACTCTACCGGAAACCACACGGCTAGTAATAATAAAAGTCACTAATGAATTAATTTCGTATGTATTCACGCTTCATGAACGCGATGTTAATGACCTCATACATCGTGCTCAGATTAAACTTTAAATACCTATTTTAGAATAACAACGAGAACAAACAACAGTTCAAAGCGTGCATATAATAGATCGTTTGTTCGTAGCTACGACACATACATACATGAGAAATGAACGCACAAAGTTTAGACTACAATTTAAAGACCTTCTAGGTATGTGTCGTAGTGTAACTGGAGGTCTATAATATGCGTGTTTGAACATTAGTGAAAAGCAACGGCATTGTGTAGTTGAATTACTCAACAGCATTGTGTAGTTGAATTACTCAACGGCATTGTGTAGTTGAATTACTCAACAGCATTGTGTAGTTGAATTACTCAACGGCATTGTGTAGTTAAATGACTTGGAGTAAAATATATACTATGTTAAAAAGGTACAGTGAGCTTATGTGCGACGTGTTTTCATACATATAGTGCGACATAGATACAGCGATACATTGTAACTCTTACTGCTTGGCCAAGGCAGCTCCTAGCTATGCCTGTCCTAGGTATCCGGACACCTGCATCACACGATACCAGTTCTTATATTCGGTTTATATTTAGTTACAAACACAACATATTATATCATAACGTTTTTAAATAAACATTTGCTAGACTGCGAGATTATATGTTTATTTTAAGACATTCCCAATTTTTTTTAACTAGTCTTAGACAGATCAACCTTATTTATGGTTTACGTTAGAACATAATATTATAGAATACCACTACTGCTTATAAATGAGATTGTTTTCGCGCTGTCACTGTACTCCTCCGAAACTACTGAATGAATTTGAATTGGGTGTTTAATATATGGAAAAATGTGAATAGTTAATATGTTGCAAAGTCACTGACCCTCGTCCGCAGTGGAAGTGCGTGGGCGGGCAGCGCTGCGCGGCCGCGGCGGCGGCGGCGGCCTCGGCCTCAGCCAGCGGCACGCACGCGCGCGCCTCGTGCGGCGGCGCCGCGCGCCCCGCCCCGCACGCGCACGTGCGCCCCTCGCCCGCACCGCCCGCACCGCCCGCACCGCCCGCACCGCCCGTCGCCAGGCACAGCTCGGCGCACCCGCCGTTGCGCACAGAGCACGCGTTCGAGCCTACACACACACACACACACGTACATACATAACCAGTGCACAGGGAACATCAGCAACGCGCGGTCGTGGGCAAGCGACGCTAGTTTGGAATACACTGGTGCTGGTAGACTGATCAGGCACACCCGACCTGCCCGCAGGACACACGTCCACCACCACTATGGCGTCCCGTGGACCACGCGATGATGCATGACCTCGCCCGCCTCGCTTAGCTCGCGAGGCCTGTGCGAGACCGGCGCACGCACACGCATAGTAGCATAATGTCGGCGAAAAAGAGGAGGTAATTTGAAGGCACAGTGCGTGTTCGGCGCGCCGTTCGGCTTTGTTCGGCTATCATCGCGAGCACGCGCTGACGGAACGTCGGGTATAACCGGCGCAGGCGCAGAACCGCGACAGTCTTCGATGGAAAGTTGTGCGGTGTGCAAGCGTTACGCTGACGGATCGTCTGCCATCTAAGTTCGTTACTTGATGATGTAGTGCAATTTCATGTAGTGTCATTAGATGCCAGTAAACATGTTAACTTTGTAACGGCGTTAAACTCAATTTGGGAGCCGACATTTTCGACGGAACCAGGAACCTACGACATATATCTGAATATTATTTATAAATAGATGATGTATAGCGAGGGTGTATGGTAAAAAGACGCCGCTACGCGACGGACCCCCCCCCCCCCCAACGCCCCCCGCCAAGCCACTGGGCACCAAACACCAAGCGCACGGGGCAGTCTGCCGCCAGGTACCTCCGCGATCCGCATGACGATATCTCAACTGCGCTCCGCATGACGGTATCATACGCCCTCGCTATGTTTCGTTGTTGTATTTCTTTATTAACTTTGCCGCCAACCAGCACACCAGCTACACACAGTATAGGATGAATGTAGTAGTGTTGTTTGTGAGGTGACTGACCGACGCGCTCCGTGACAGAGACGAGCTTGAGGTCGTACAGCGGCGGCGGCAGCTGGTACAGCAGCGTGACGGCGCCGGCGCCGGGGCCGGGGCCCGCGCGCGCCCAGCGGCGCACGGCGCCCGACCCGTGCTCGCTCCACACCACGGCGCCTGCGAAGACACACGGGAAGGCATCAGGCAACACAACACTGTACTCCCTACCAGGTGTTACCGCTTCATACCTATGGTCAGAGCCAACGATCTCTATGTACTACCAGATGAAGCGTTCCAAACAATAGCGTTAATATTTAGTAATAATTAAATGTTCTGCGTACTAACTGCACAAGTTTCATTATGAATGTGAAAGAGTTGTGGCTACTTGCATGGAACAGAGCGATTGTTTGGAACGCTCCATCTATAGTACATAGAGATCGTTGATCAGAGCATTTTAACTCGTAGGTGTTATCGTGCGCATATAGAACGTCGCTAGCTATCTCTGGAGGCCTTCTCCGGAAGCATTTCGAAGAATATCCGTCGAACTACGAAACCATTTTGTACTCTTTTACGAGTCACATGATATCATCATCAGGTTATTGTTGTCTCCACTGCAGGAGCACAATCCTCTCTCATCTGCCGGAGACAGACGGGGGATTTGGCCTACACTCCCCGCGCTGGCCAGACGGCTTGATTATATATTAGCGTTTATCCTCAAACTATGATAATTGGATGCCAAACCACTATTAGAATATTACACATAATCCGTTGCAATCAGCGCAGACCTGCTGGAGAGCAGCGCGGCGGAATTTTCACTGACGACTTATAATCGTCTTTCGCGCACCCGCTTACGAACTTTATTCAGATACCTTTAACTTCGTCCGCGAGGACAACTTAAAATCACAAATTATTATGTTTTCCCGTAGGAACAGGCTATTTTTCGGGATAAAAACTATCCTATGTCCTATTCCAGGACCTAACCTATATGTGTACCAAGTTTCATCACGATCCGTCCAGTGGTTGAAGCGTCAAAGAGTAACAAACATCCATCCATACTTACAAACTTTCGCGTTTATAATATTAGTAGGATAGGATTGTCAGCGTTTCGTTAGAGAGTACAAAATGGCTATTTAGTTTGACTGATATAATCCGGAAATGAGTACGGAGCAGGCCTGCGGGTCGGGTCCGACGGCACCCGGAGGTCAGTGGGTCACACGCATCTAACATTTTCACGTAACCTAATGTGTGTGTGTGTGCGGTGTGTGTGTGTGTGTGTGTGTGCGGTGTGTGTGTGTGTGTGTGTGTGTGTGTGGGGTGTGTGTGTGTGTGGGGGCGCGTGTTACCTTCGTATAGCAGCAGTCCGTAGGGCTTGAGCACGGGCGTGCCGGGCGCGTCGCGCACCACCAGCTCGCGCCGCCCGCTCGACAGCTCCAGCCGCTCGATCTTGTTCAGGTACGTGTCGCACCTGCACTCGCACATACCACACTACACTTACACACGCACGCAAGGTGCACAAGGTCTGGGTGAGTGCGCTCCACCTCAGGCCTCATCATCACTTACCATCAGGTGATATTGAGGTCGAGCGCAAACCGATCAACAATAAATAAAAAATAAAAAAACGATAGTCGTTACAAAAGTTATGTGAACGAAACCGCACAAATAAGTGTTTTGTCTCTGTTAATTTAACATTTAGTCAATATACTGCATGCGTTTACTTGCAGAATTGTATTGCGTGGTGATAAAATGTAATCATATAATGTACAACTAACAGCAATAATAAAAAAAATATCAGTACTTCAGCTAAAGAACGAGCTAATTCCAAAAACGATTTACTTGTTACATTCTCCAAAAGAATGTTTTATTTTACGCTGTTAGACATTTTTCAAAGTGAAACTTGTAGAATAATATTTCAGCTACTTTACTTTAAAGGTATGTAGAGCGTGTGTGTGTGTGTGTGTGTGTGTGTGCGTGTGTGTGTGTGTGTGTGCGTGTAAGACACGGACCAGTAGAGCACGTTGAGCTGCAAGTCGACCGCGAGCCCGTTGGGCCAGTGCAGGTCGGTGTCCACCAGCGTGGCGCGCGCGCCCGCGTCCAGCCGCGCGCCCTCGATGCGCGCGCGCGCCCCGCCCCCCCCGCCCCACACCGACCAGTACATCATGCTGCATCACACACAACACACAAACATTACTGATACGACCTCACTCCACGACTCGACTGACTGCCTACTTGAATTATACCTCCAAAATACATTAAATAAATAAATAAATGGTGGGGCTAATCTGAGAGCTCAGTCGCTCAGCGGGCCATGGAGCGAGTTATGCTCGGAATTTCTCCAAGGGACAGGATCCGAAATGAGGTGAGCCGCTCCAGAACTGAAGTCTTCGATATAGCTCAAAAAGTTAGTGCGTTAAAGAGGCAGCGGACTAGTCCCATCTGTCCTGCTCGAACGAGAACCGCCGCCGAGTGGTCGAGTACAGTCGCAGTACCCAGTTTACTCGAGGTCCTTTGGGTACAAATTATTCGTTTGTAGAGAATAATATCGTCGGCACCGAATCGGGTTCGGTGGACTGCTGCAGGCTGATGATGATGATGACGGAATATATGATGTGTGATGTGTGCGAGGCGCGGGCGTCGGTCGCGTGGCCGGTCGACTGCTCGACTGCTCACCCCTGCGGCGGGTGCAGCGCGATGGAGCGCGGGTGGAAGTCCCTCTCGCGGAGCAGCGCGCGGCGCGTGTCGTTGCGCCCCAGCCGCGCCACGCTCACCTGGCCCAGCGCGTCGTCCGTCCAGTACACGTTGCCGCCTGCGAACACACACACACTCCATATACTGTCACGTGTCACATGTCACGTGTCACGTGCCACGTGTCATGTGTCACGTGACATATGACACTTGTCATGTCACGTGGCATTGTTCACATGTAACTTGTCATGTATCACGTGTCATGTCACGTGTGACTTGTCAAGTGTCACGTGTCACATGTCATGTCACGTGCCATGTGTCACATGTCACTTGTCATGTCACGTGTCATGTGTCACATGTCATGTCACGTGTCACATGTCACGCGGCGACGTGCAGCACTGACCGATCCAGTCGACGGCGATGCCCTCGCAGTTGTCGACGTCTTGCTCCCCCAGGAACACCTCGCGCGCGCTGCCGTCCAACTTCTGACGTACTATCTCGTATCTGCACCAAACAAACAAACGTATGGACTGCATCATGTCCTACACAAATTCGGAATGTGGACTTTCAGTATGTATAAATAAAGCCTAAGCTGTGGAAGTGGTCCTCAGCTCAATATACAGCTTCATAGCACCCTCTAGGGCCTTCGCTAAGGTGTATCAGAGTGTGTGTTTGTGGGAGGGGGTGTATGTGAGAGAGAGAGAGAGAGTGGCAGTAGAAGTTGCTGCAGTATGTTGGCAGCAGGACGTCCTCAAGTGTATACGTTTAAATCCTGCTCAATAATGAATGCACAATGTGTGTATGTGTATGTGTGTGTATGTATGTACCTGTGCACGTCGCAGTAGTAGAGGTACTGCGAGGCGAGGTCCACGTCCGCGGCGGTGGGGCGCTGCGCGTCCGTGGCCGGCACCAGCGGCTCCCACGGCCACTCCGCGTCGGGCCCGGCGCCGGGGCCGGGGCCGGCGCCGGCGCCGGAGTGCGAGCCGGACAGAGTGAGCGCCTGCACCATGCCCGGGGAGCCGCGGGACACCACCAGGTAGCTCTCCGCACTCACGCCTACACACATACAAGCTGCCATCACATCCTCTCGAGTCAAACTAAAAAGTATTATACAAAGTCCAAAGCATTGATCGTATAGTTCACGATGGCACACCCCGCAACTTTTCGCGAGGGGTGCGCTAAATCCGAACGTCAGTATGTTAGTGTACGTATGCATAGACATAGATGATTAGTGCGTAACGATAGAACTGACACAATATAACGCACACAATGACATGTAACAAATTTAGAGGAGCGGGGCATGCCATCGTGAACTGTACGGTGTGCACCTTTAAAACGTTGATATTATTTAGAAACAATGTTTGATGTCAACACAAAGACCTGCAATCGGTTGTACATACTGATACATTCCCTCATTTGGTGGAACCCTTTTGTGAAGCTAATGTAGTATTTGCTTCACAAAGGGTTCTGCACAAAATGTGTGTTGTGTGTGTGTGTGTGTGTGTGTGTGTGTGTGTGTGTTGCGAGTGTACTCACGCACGCAGTCCTTGTGCCCGGACAGCCGGTACCCGTGGCTGCACAGGCACAGCGCGCGCGGCGCCTGCTGCCCGTCACTGGTCGCCGAGTACGCAGTGATACAGATGTGCGCGCACCCGCCGTTGGACTCGCCGCACGGGTGCGATACTGTAAGTGACACCAGTATCGATATTAAAAAAAAGAAATTATTAAGGCATTTAAATCATTAAAACTAAAATCCTCTGAAGATCTATGGGGAATGTCCGTTAAAGTAATAAATTGAGTCCTAACGGTTCTTGCGCCTTACCAAAGCTTTTATATTTAACATGATCAAGCGGTTTTCCCTGATCTTATAAAGAACAGTACTCTATCAATTGCTTTGTCATTTCAATCTTAAACAACTCCTTCCCGATCGTCAGTTCGGTTTTACTAAGGGACGTTCCACAACCGACGCAGCAGTCATGCTTGTTAAGCATATCTATAATGCTTAGGAACGCTTCCATGATGCAATAGGCGTCTTCTGCGACCTCTCCAAGGCATTTGATTGTGTTGATCACGAAACCTTGCTACTTAAATTGAAACATAATGGCGTTAAAGACAGAGCATTCGAATTACTTAAATCTTACTTAGAAAATAAAGTACAAAAAGTAGATATAAACGGAATTCGATCATCTGGGTCATTTATGAAAATGGAGGTTCCTCAGAGTTCAGTTCTGCGCCCATTTCTTTTTCTTGTATATATAAAGGATTTGCCCTTTTAATACAAACATATCCAATATAGTTTAATTTGCCGATGACACTTCGCTGATTTTTAAAATTAGCAGAAAAGATTGTGAACTTGCTGAGGTAAATAATACTCTCACGCAAATTCTTAACTGGTTTAGCGTAAATAATCTTGCATTAAATTCAAAGAAAACTAAATGTATTAAATTCTCCCTACCAAATGTAAGAAAAGTAGAAAATAATGTGACATTAGGTGTGTAATAATGTGACACACTAGAATTTATTAAAAGTACTGTGTTCCTGGGTATAACTATAGATTCATGTCTACAATGGGGACCCCACAGACTTCACTAGCTGGCAGACTAAGTTCTGCTGCCTACGCCGTAAGGAAAATCAGACAATTAACTGATGTTGCTACCGCGACGTTAGTGTACTTTAGCTACTTCCACAGTATCATGGCATACGGTATCCTACTGTGGGGTCAAGCAGCAGATATAGAGACCATTTTTTTTTGCAAAAAAGAGCAATTAGGGCAATCTATAATCTGCGTTGTAGAGACTCATTAAGAGAAAAGTTTAAAGAAATAAGCATATTAACAGTAGCTAGTCAATTCGTTTTAGATAATATTTTATATGTCAGAAAAAATGTATCTCTCTTTTTGAGGCACTGTGACAATAACAGTTATGATTATGATACAAGAAATAATAATAAACTTGTTTTACCAGGGTTAAGACTTAGCAAGGTCAGCAAATCGTTCACGGGGCAGAGTATACGCTTCTCTCAACAAACTACCAGAGGAAATCTTACATATGACAGACAGAAAGATTTATATTTTAATTTTAAATCAACTAATATAGTTCATAAGATTCGTCAGCCTGTGTGCACACACTTGCATGTGTGTGGTGTGTGTGTGTGTGTGTGTGTGTGTGTGTGTGTGTGTGTGTAGTGACCTGCGGGCTGCCTGAGGCGGTGGTAGACGATGGCGATGGTGGGGCGCGCGGGCGCTGTGGCGTTGCGCAGCCGCACGAGGTCGGCGGTGGCGGGGGCGGGGGCGGCGCGGGCCCGCGAGTAGCGCGACACGAGCGCGACGCCGGCGCCGGCGCCCGCGCCCGCGGGCACGTACAGCGTGCTCTCCAGGAAGCCCATCGCGTGCACCTGCAGGGACTGCGCGGCGCAAACACGACACACGATATACTATATTATATCAACGACTGGAGAGGGGCGGGGGGGGGGGAGGGGGGCTCGATCGTCATTCCGCTATGTTCATCAGCTTGAAAGTTTACGAGCTCGACAATACAAAACTTCGAAGGCTCATAAAAGGGGTTTCTCGGACCCTCTAACTTTAGTAATTTTCTTTATAATGGTTTGAGACGATCAAAATTTGATATTCCATGGCGGCCATCTTGGAACCTAGATCTAAGATGGTCGCCATGAATTTGTGGATATATGGATGGATGTCGTTTTATCGGTTTAAGGGATATATGCTATTTATTGTTCTAAACACATTTTACACTCTCGGAATAAATTAATATTGCTCAAACGCATTATATTAACTGTCAGAATATTTTTAATTTCCACTGAAAATATCTTCTTCATCTGTAAACGTAGTTCCATAGGCAACAATGTGTGTGTGTGTATGTGTGTGCGCGTGTGTGTGTGTGTGTGTGTGTGTGTCGAGGGCGGGTACTGACGATGTGGCTGGTGCGTATGACGCGCCTGTTGCCGCCGTCGTAGTCGGCGCGCTCGACGCACTCCAGGTAGGTGTCGGCCCAGTAGACGGCGCGCGCGGCCAGGTCCAGCACGGGCGCGCCGGGGTACACCAGCTTGCGGCTGGCCACGGCCGCGCGCGCGCGCCCCGCCAGGTCCGCGCGCTCCACGCCCGCCGGCGACGCGCCCCACACCGTCCAGAACATGTACCTGCGGCGTTGGCGGCGTTAGGCTGGGAGCGACCGGATGTGGTCATGTTTACGACGGATAGGAAGAGATATGCCGCCCAGTGAGGTACAAACAGTGTTTTCGTCCGGTCGCAATATATCGCTGCCCAGTCACATTAACCGCTCGGCCACGACCTTGCCGCTGCCGGCGGCAGCTAGGAGCGGGGCGGCGAGCGGCGAGAACAAATGTACAAAAATGTTAGCAGCACGCCACGAGGCGCCGCAAACCTCACCGCGCCGCGTCCCGCTAAGCCGAAAGTCGTGGCCGAGCGGTAATGCTGCCACATATATCCGTTCAACTGTTGTCCGTTTCGTAGTACCTTAAAATGGAAAGTGTAGGGCCAAAGCGCATCTCCTGGGCGTGTTTTATTGTATCAAAACATCACACAAAGAATTTTTTTTTACCAAACAGGTTGGCTTTTAATGAAAATAAAACATTTTGTATAGACATGTAAACGAGTTCAAATCTGTGGACGGTGGGAGTCGGGGGGTTGTCAAAAAACAAATTCACCGTTCTCACCCGCGCGGGGAACGTTCTCCATCACCGCGGAAAACAAAAGCATTGCGGAAGCATAGACAATATTTTTGTGTAATGTTTCGATAAACCCAGCGCAGGAAACGCGGCTTCAGAGCGTCGGTATAGAGTACAGTAAAGAGGGGAGAGGCTCACCCGGCGCCCGGCAGGGGGTCGAGGGCGAGGCCGTGCACCTTGCTGAGGCCGGAGTCGAGCAGCACGCGGCAGGCGCCCCCGCCCCCGCCCGCGCCCGCGCACACGTACAGCGCCTCGCGGGCCTCGTCCACCACGTACCAGTTGCGGGACACCCAGTCCACGCACACGTGGCTCACGGCTGCACACACACATACACACGCAGTGAGCACCCGGCGAGCACACACACACACACACACACACACCGCGCCACGTGGCAGCACGTGGCAGCACTCACAGCTGAGGTCGGGGAACAGCCGCGGCTGCGGCAGCTCCGTGCGGCGCGACATGTCGTCCGCGTCCGCGCACACGAGGCCCGACCGGCTCAGGTTGTGGTGCACGTAGCATATCGTCCTGCACACGTTTAATATAGGTCGGTCAGGAGCTGCTCAGTGTCGTCTACATACATACGTAACGGTCCCGCCTCGCTCCCCGAGGGGAGGGCCGAGACGATGTATCGCCACTTTGCGCAATCTGATGTCGCAGAGCGGCTCTCCTTCGCCCCGTGATACCCCTTGACGTGATGTGTTGCGAACGACATCACGTTTAATTTAATTTGTGATAATTTAATACCAAGTGTATTTTTAAATTTTTATTTTAATATTATATACTGACATAGACAGTATGTTATATACTATGACATTATTTGAATTGTTGACATTGTAATTTATATTTTGTACATTATTTTATTTTATGACGATCCCTTTTACCATATTAGAATGACATGTAAAGATGATGTAAAAGAAGAAGATGTAAAAGTGAAATAAATAAATCTAATCTAATCTAATCATCGCCGCCTTGTTGAGGTACCACGATTTGCTATGAAAATAATTGTCCACCTCGTCTGAGCCCGCCGGAGCTGGGCGCTGCGGGATGTCATCAAAGTCGTATCAAAAAAGACAAGTCAAATAAAATTACACGGATTCAGACAGACAGATCAGTCCTCGGCGACAGTCTGTGGTCTATGGGTGAGTAGTCGCAATATGCCACCGCTTCGGACCTGTGGATACTGTGTACTGACTTGTTGTCGTAGAGGAAGTCAATGGCGCGCACGTTGAGCGCGTCCAGCGTGTGGTTGCGGGGCGCGGAGGCGGCGGGCGGGGGGGACACCCACTCGCGGCGCACCTCGCTGCCCGTCACCACCACCAGCGACAGCGGCTCGTCCACCGGGTCTGCGGCACGGAACACACGCGTCATCGGGGGAGGGGGGGGGGGCACTTGGTATGTCCACATGTGGTCACACTGACAGATGGAGCCGATTCACAATCAAGTCACTCATCTACAGGAAGGGCTATACTCGAGGTATCTTTGAGGGGTGTTTAATATTGTGCTGAATAAGCGTCTCCGTAGAGAATGACAGTTGACAGAAAAATTAGATCCTCTTTACAATTATTACAATGTGGTTTGATTTCTCGCCGGTCCTTATTTTCATAATTAAACATGGTCCTTCGAGCCGGATGAGACATGAAGAACAAAAGGAAGTCGTTGACGCAGACACATTCTGTGGTGGAAACAGCGCAGCGTGGAACTCTGCCAGATAGACCGAAAACCTGCGAAATGTAGTAAAAAAGTTGCTATGATTCAGGGCGGATCACGGGACAATTCAGCGGTCGGAGGTGGGTCCGGTTTATCACCGGGATCTCGTGAATACCGAGGCGAACTTCGCTCAACTAAAGCGGTTTGCCAATGCTTGGCACAAGCGCGGAAGATCACTAGAGCTGCCCGAGAGAGCGTAACAGTACAGAAGCTGGAACAGACAGGGAACTAAAGCCGCCCGACGGCGAAGTAATGTGTAGTAAAGTAATGCAGTGAAGTAAAACCCCCAGAAAGGGGGCTGGTTGTCAGAAAGCACGCCAGTACAAACGAAAGGACAGAACATAACTTGTAGGGGGAACAAGCAGGGCGCACCGGGAAAGAGCACTAACGCAAGTACCGGGCACTCCCCCCCCCCCCCCCCCGTTGACGAGATTATGGTTAGACGTCACATTCCAGAAGAGGAAAAGTGAAGGAGAGAGGATCAAATTAAAAGCGAATACTGTCCCGAGTAATGTGTGTGTGTGTGTGTGTGGCACGGTACCGTTGACGGCGAGGCAGGTGGTTGCATCTGCTTGCAGGCGGTACCCGCTTGCGCAGGCGCAGGCGAACGAGCCGGGCGTGTTGCGGCACAGCTGCGAGCACGCCGCCTCCAGGGAGCACTCGTCGCTGTCTGCGGACACACGCGCGCGTTACAGGAGGGGGCAGGGGGCAGGGCAGGGGAGGTGGAGGTGGAGGTGTACGCAGCGACACTCACCGACGCACCGCCCGCCGCGCGGCTCGTACCCGCGCGCGCAGTAGCAGGCCAGCCCCGCGTGCGTGGGCCGGCACGCGCCCCCCGCCGCGCCCGCCGCCGCGCCCTCCCCCGCGCCCGCGCAGCCCAGCGCCGCGCACGCGCCGACGGTGACTGCCCAACAGCACACATCAATACGACGTCCCAGTATCGCACACAACATACAATTCGTTACCGTGATGGCGAGCACAGATTTTTAAAATTTAGATTTGTACTCGTATAGCACGACGTGAGAAATAAATAATTAAATAAATATAATAAAAGACGAATATTATCACGTTGGGTTATATTAATTAAACAACACGCAGTGATATATAAGTCCCAGGCCGATCTTAAAATTAGGCACATCATGATGCGCCTAGGCACATCGTGATCTGGCGCCATTTCGTGATGTGCCTGACTAACGCTTAGCCATATCGTGATACGGCTGATTTATAACCAGGCATATCAATCGAAGACGAACGTTCGACGATCTGCCTTGCTACTCGCTTAGGCATATCATGATATAGCTAGGAATATCGAAGAATAGTTTTAAAATACACCACCTGAGGCGCTGGCTGCGCTTTGTTTATGTTTGAGCAATCATGGCGTCTGACGAGTTTGTTAGTTTACAATTAGATAAAACTGATAATAAAAAGCAATGTGGTAACAAAAGTGTTTTACAGATTAATTATGAGCGGAAACTAATGGAGTTTTATGGAAGTCATGCAAGTTCTGATCATAAGGATTACTACATGCTGTCTAAGTACGATGTTATGGAAACTACGGAAAAAGACTATTTAATATTTAAACAGAAACTTCCGAATGATTTCACGGTACGCATTGTATCAACTGATCAATATTTTGATATTTTGACAGAAGTTCATAAGTCTGTTGGACACGGTTTTCAATATTAGTATGTAACTTATATTTAAGGAATAAACAATATTTAGGTTCATTAAAATGTCTCTACTTATTTAACTAAAACATAATCTTCCTACAAAACGATATGGCTAAACGTGGCTAGCCAAATCGACAAACGACGAGTGTCGAACGATTGGCCTGATATAAGTCAGGCACATCGTGAAAGGGCGCCAGAACGCGATGTGCCTAGGCGCATCATGATCTGCCTAATTTTAAGATCGGCCTGCGACATATACATATAAGAATAATGTCAGGTTTAGATCTTATTTGACTATTGATTGTTAGAGACAAGTATTGTTACTTACTAACATTGAACAATGTCGTGATTTTGGATTCATCTCTCCTCCATCGCGTCCCAACATTACCATGTCTTGTCTTGTACAAGAGTTAAAAAAATAAATGTTTTTGGTGTCTTCAGACAATACTTTACTTTGATTTTAACCAATAATTTTATTATCTATTAACAAACAAACAAATTTATTAATAAATATTCCTTGGACATTCTCGCCGACATATTCTATTACTAAAGTTTTATTTTTTCTCAATTGAAGAAATCTTTTTTATCTGTGGGAGGATCGAATATAGTTCATGATCAAATAATATGTATTATGATCGCTTGGCGAGCCTGCTGCCACCGTGTGGCTACCAACATGTGCCACAACAGTGTAGCGTGTGTGTGGTGTGTGTGTGTGTGTGGTGTGTGTGTGCGCGTGTGACGTACAGTTGTCGCAGATGTCCCACTCGTCCGACCCGTCGAGGCAGTCGCGCGCGCCGTCGCAGAACCGCTCCACGGGCACGCACGCGAACTGCCCGCCCGCCGGCGTCGCGCACCGCGCCTCGCCCGCGCCGCCCGGGCACTGGAACTCCTTCTCGCCTGCGACACGAAACACCCCCCAGTCAGCCGACCCCGCTGCGACCGCCTCGCGCGTACCATCGGACGGGTGGGGAGGGGACGTACACAGGTAGGGGTCCTCGTCGGAGGCGTCGTGCGGGCCGCAGTCGACGTCGCCGTCGCACACCCAGCTGGCCACAAGGCAGAGGCCGCTGCGCGCGCACCGGAACTGTCCCGCGCCGCACCGCCCCGGGCCCCCCGGCTCGCCGCCGCCGCTGGAGTACGCTGCCACACGACAGTGTCCAAACTCACAATCATATAAACACACTCGGTACATTACGGTCCTGCTGAGCACACGTGAGCATTTCCGCCTCCTCACCACTCTCCCCCCGCGACTCCTCTAAGCGAAGATCAACGGAGGTAGCTGCAAAGACACCTCCCAGTGAAGGGAGGGCGAGTCCCAGGTCATGAATTTACGCTACCTCGGGCCCCAGACATATTTAATTAAAGAAGTAAAGAGTCATAGTAGGAAGAGAGTTCCCACTTCCCCTCTAGCAAATGGGAGTGTAGCAATGAAACGATGACCGGAGTGGTCATGTTGGGGGTTGGGGGGTTTGGTGTGGCCAAGATAAGCCTGGCCACCTAGTTGAACACCACGGACGAATTAGCGCCTATATGACGCAGTGCAGTAAGTATATAGCGAGTAGTGTGTGGGCGTGTGTGTGTGTGTGTGGTGTGTGTGGTGTGTGTGTGTGTGTGTGTGTACTGACTGCAGTGCAGCTCGTCGCTGCCGTCCGGGCAGTGCGGGCGCGCGTCGCACCGCCACGCGGCCGGCACGCACCGCGAGCCGTCCGCGCACGCCCACTGCCCCGCGCCGCACGCCAGCCCGCCCTCGCCCCCGCCCCCACCCTCGCCAGGCACGCCTGCAACAGAGACCACTGGCTCTTCACTTAAAGCGATATGCTGGGAGACTGTTACAAGATCGCTCCGACTGGCCGAATATCACAATGCTTTTATATTATAGGTACGTTGAACCCTCATCCGTTATTAAAGTTTGGTTTTACAATACAATACACTTTATTGCACTGTAACGGAGCACCCCTAGACCGGGCTAGCGGGGGTGCTTCTCGTTGCACTAAATTTATATTCCCTTGTACGTCTGAGTACTGAGGGCTGTTTGGGATTTATAACCTACTATGACTTAGACAAAGGAAACATCATTGTAATAGTTGAGATGGCACCGTCGTGCCTTTATTTAATTTAACTTAGTTGCTACACTATACATAAGGTGATTTATTCTACTCGACTATGACGGGCCTTTATGAGGCCCGTTCGATATCCGTTCTACTCCCTCCTTCCCGGTCGGTCCTCCAAGACCGGCCGGGTCCCTATGGGTCTGAGGGTAACCTCGTACGGACTGCGCGGACCCCCCCGCACCGCCACACATACGAGGTCAGGAACGTAAGCACGACGCGGCCCTCCCCCCGCACCGCGCTATACGTCTCCTCAGCCGAAGGTACCGTACGGACTTCGCGGGGACCCCGCACCGCCACACATACGTGACCTGTTGAGCAACTCGCCTTAGAGCTCGTTTCGCTATCAGTCAGAGGACGTCGCGGTCTACCCCGCACCGCCACACTCTGCTGTCCGGCTAGTGAGCTCCCCGATGAGTGCTGACGATCTCGGTCCGGGGCCGCCTTTTATCTTCTGGCGGCGACTCGCTGCGCGCGGCGCGCAGTGGGGATAACTTGCCAGGGCCGGCTCGAGTTGTGAGGTTGGCGCTCGATGCAGCACTGGGCCGGCTCGGTGGGTCGTTACACTCCCCCTCTTCTTTTGGAGATTTTTACGTCTGTAAAAATCACAGTGGCATTAGATACAATCTACATTAATACACAGGGTTAAATTTGTTAAAATATTATTAAAAAAATAGGATTATATGTTGAATCTCTTTATATCTTTTATATGTGCTGTAGCTATTCTCTTTTTGCCCGTCGTGTCTTGTAAAAGAAATATGACTGGCGACTTTTCTTCTACTTTCATATTGTTGCTGGGCGGCCATACCGCCTTCAAATTCTTTCTCTTATATTTTCTCTCATCATATTTGATGTTGCCATTTTTAAGTGGCCTCCTTTTGGCCCACTTTTTTTTTAGTATGTTGTTAAACCGATAGAATTTTCCCATTCTATCCTTCAGGAGACCGTGGTAAAGTCCCGATTCAATCGGTAAATGACGATTGTCACGTTCCTCCTGCGTTTTTGACATACACTTCGAATATTTCTCTCATGACGCTTTTAAATTCATTCTTTTATTATGTTCTCTTATCATATTTAATGTCGCTGTTTTATGTGGCCTCCTTTTGGCCCACTTTCTTAGTTTGTTGTTAAAACGATAGAATTTTCCCGTTCTATCCTGTCGGAGACCGTGATAACGTCCCGATTCAATCGGTAATGACGATTTGTCACATTTCCCCATCATTTTTAACATACCCAAACTTTGCAGTTTTCTCTCGTGATGGTTTATGCTCTTAACATTATACACCTCTGTTTTTCTTCTTATACATCTTATACCTCGTATTCTCTTTCTTCTTCTCGTTTACAAATTTCAAGAGTACTCACATATTACACGTATCCTGGGATGTCCTTGGCTTTTCCTGGCCTGTAATATCTCGTTGCTCTTCTCATTTATGTCTTTCACACTCTCAAGCGTCCTACACACGGCGCTTTGTATTTTTTTGTTTAACATAGATTCCAAAAAAATTGTATACCCGCATATATATTTTTTCATTTCTGGTTCTAGTTTCTGTTCTGCTTGCTTCTTACTTTTATTATTCTCGTATTTCTACCTTCATTTTGTATCTGTTATAATTTTCCGGTGTCTATTTGACTTCTTTCAACTTTCTGTTATACCAGTCCTTGTCTTCTTGACTTTTCTTACGTATCGTTGAGCTATATGGGCTGTCTTATATTTCTATATCTTATTTAGCCTTTTCTCCGCGTGTTCGTTAATTTTTCTTGTCACTTTCTGATCCTGAGTAGCACTTTTGTTTGATTAGTTCCGCGTTTATTTTTGTATTTTACCCTCGTAACCCTTGTTTTTCTCAGCTTTTGTTGCATTTTTCGCACTCCGGCGACAACAATTTTTCTCATTCTCTTGTTCTTTTTATGATTAGTCCTTCTCTGGACCCTTGTATATTTATCTCCTTTTCTTACGACTTTTGTCTTTCTTTCTACTTAGGGTTTTCTAACTCTGTGGACTAGATTCCTCTTGAATTGGTCTACTGTTAGATCTTCCCGTTTGCTAATTTTTCTCAATTTTCTTATTTCTCTTATGGTTAGTCCTTCTCTGGACTCTTATTTCTTCATCTTTCTTTTCTACGACTTCTTGTCTCTTTCTGCTTTGGTTTTTCTAACTGTATGGACTAAATCCCTCTTGAATTTGTCTACTGTTAAATATTCCGTTCGCTAATTTTTCCCCATTTTCTTATTTCTCTTATGGTAAGTCCTCTCTGGACCCTTATTTCTTCATTTTCCTTTTTTTTTCTTTACGACTTCCTTGTCTTTTTCTGCTTTAGTTTTTCTAACTGTATGGACTAAATCCCTCTTGAATTTGTCTACTGTTAAATATTCCGGACCCTTATTTCTTCATTTTCCTTTTATTTTCTTTACGACTTCCTTGTCTTTCTTCTTCTTCGGTATTTCTAACTGCATGGACGAGATTCCTTCTGAGTTCGTCTACTGTTAGATCTTCATATGGTAAATTTCTTCTTTGAAATTCTTCTATTAATTCTTGTTTTTTCTTTTCGTATATCCAGGAGGTGAACATGTGTGGTTACCTACCGGTGTCTTGTCTGTTTTTGTCTTTGATTTTACTTTCTTTGGGGAGGGTAATTACAAAAACATTAATCGCGGGATGTTTCCTTTAAAAATGGTGGGTTTTTATCGTTGGGCGCCAAATGTAACGGAGCACCCCTAGACCGGGCTAGCGGGGGTGCTTCTCGTTGCACTAAATTTATATTCCCTTGTACGTCTGAGTACTGAGGGCTGTTTGGGATTTATAACCTACTATGACTTAGACAAAGGAAACATCATTGTAATAGTTGAGATGGCACCGTCGTGCCTTTATTTAATTTAACTTAGTTGCTACACTATACATAAGGTGATTTATTCTACTCGACTATGACGGGCCTTTATGAGGCCCGTTCGATATCCGTTCTACTCCCTCCTTCCCGGTCGGTCCTCCAAGACCGGCCGGGTCCCTATGGGTCTGAGGGTAACCTCGTACGGACTGCGCGGACCCCCCCGCACCGCCACACATACGAGGTCAGGAACGTAAGCACGACGCGGCCCTCCCCCCGCACCGCGCTATACGTCTCCTCAGCCGAAGGTACCGTACGGACTTCGCGGGGACCCCGCACCGCCACACATACGTGACCTGTTGAGCAACTCGCCTTAGAGCTCGTTTCGCTATCAGTCAGAGGACGTCGCGGTCTACCCCGCACCGCCACACTCTGCTGTCCGGCTAGTGAGCTCCCCGATGAGTGCTGACGATCTCGGTCCGGGGCCGCCTTTTATCTTCTGGCGGCGACTCGCTGCGCGCGGCGCGCAGTGGGGATAACTTGCCAGGGCCGGCTCGAGTTGTGAGGTTGGCGCTCGATGCAGCACTGGGCCGGCTCGGTGGGTCGTTACAGCACAATCAAATACAAATAGTACCATTTAGGAGGTCTTATCGCTTTAAGCGGTTTCTTCCAGACAATCTTTAATTTAATTTGGATTGTATTTACGACATAAATAAATAAATACTAGAAAGAACAAGTTAACACATTAATGATTTCCAACGATCGATCCAATAGTAGTCGTAAATCCGCTAAGGAAGACGTTAAATCAGAATCCATCCGGGCAAAAGTCCATCTCTACCGAGATAATAACCTCTCTGGCCTAATGGCTCGAGAGCTACAGATCTGGGTTCGATTCCTACCAGGGACAGACAACTTTTTACAATTGTACAAGCTGGTCTCTGCATGTTATGTTTGTGAATAATTATACTTGTTTCATTCTCGTAGTACAGGAGACAATCCGTATGTTTACCATCCCACTTAATATTATAAATGCGAAAGTTTGGATGTTTGTTACTCAATCACGCTTCAACCACTGGACGGATCGTGATGAAACTTCGCACACATATAGATTAGTTTCTGAAATAGGACGTAGGATAGTTTTTATCCAGAAAAAACATCTCATTCCTCCGGGAAATCCTAATAATATTATAAACGCGAAAGTTTCTAAGTATGGATGGATGTTTGTTACTCTTTCACGTAAAAACTACTGAATGGATTTGAATGAAACTTCACAATAATATAGCTTATACATCAGAATAACACATAGGCTACAATTTATAAAGATATTGTGCGAATTGTCCAAAATATCAAGTAAGTAGGAAAAAATCTACCATCTGCGAGCTATTCTGGCGTGCGCTGCCAAAACCGCTAGAGTTACACATATGTAATGTATGATGGAAATGTTTATCTTAAATAGTCCTACAAAAAAGCTACTCGAAATACTAATCGTGCGCAGACGAAGTCGCGGGCACCAGCTAGTACATAATAATTTGTGATGTTAAGTTGTCCACGCGGACGAAATGCAGGCAACAGTTTAAATTGCGCCGTCTTAGTTCCTCACGTTCATTCAATACAGTTTCAATTGTATATGTATGCTACGATACGATATGACCGGCTGCGAGCTCGGGCGCGGAATATTGAATGAGCGGCGCGTGCGCCGACATAAACAAAACGTTTGTTTTGTAGTAACTGCGTGTGCGCGCGCATGCAATCTTTATTTAGGTAGCCAGCAACGCTCTCTATGTACTTACTAGATGGAGCGTTCCAAACAATCACTCTGTTCCACGCAATTAGCCACAACTCTTTCACACTCACTTTGAAACTATTGACATTATTTAACCGTAGCGTCAATATTTAGTAATAATTAAATGTTCTGCGTAGTAACTGCACAAGTTTCATTGTGAATCTGAAAGAGTTGTGGCTACTTGCGTGGAACAGAGCGATTGTTTAGAACGCTCCATCTTACATAGAGATCGTTGGTAGCCAGTGTTACATTTGTCGGCCCAAACATAGGCTTGTATGACATTTGGATACACCAGAGATCATGATAAAGCCGGCTGGGTCAATCACACCGATGGTGGCATCGACTGATAGTCTATAAACGACTAATGCATGACGAACACTTTCTGGCAACACATCAGACTTATAATAAATATGTCTTATACAAGAAACCGTTCCTCATTGCAGAGGACTCGTGGCTATATACAAAATATATGGTCCAATTTATACAGATATACTCCGCTTCTTATTTTGACTGATTAGAATAAAATTAGATAACAGATGCACATTTTAAAATCATCTGTTATCTAATTTAATAACCAATTAGTGTCAATCATGAAGGAAAACACTGAGCTACAAAAAATTATCTTGTTTCATGGTATGAGATAGTTAGGTAGAATAGAACGACTTTACATACAGGAGTACGTCATTGTGAATACTCGATGAATCGATACCCTCTGACCTACGGCGACGACACGATCCTTTGTTCCATTATCACACACAACCGATACTTCTGTTTGCTCCAGCTTTCCCCTTGTTGCATCAATTTATATTCTTACTAATAGCGGTATCCCATACCTACCCTATGCCGTGTGGTTTCCGGTAGAGTAGAATGGGACCACTCCCAACTCTTCCCGTGGATGTCGTACAAGGCGACTGAGGGAATACATTATAAAACATCAATCTGGCCTCCCCAACCTGTCTGGCCAGCGCGGGGAGTGTAGGCCGAATCCTCCGTCTGTCTCCGGCAGATGAGAGAGGGTTGTGCTCCTGCAGTGGAGACAAAAATAACCTGATGATGATACCTACCCTACTACTACTTACCCATACTCCCATTACCTTTCTTTCTCGCCCCGATCCCTCTCCCGTCAGTCAACCCCAGGCCTGCCGTGCCGATGGCTGCGTGTCCAGGGGCTAGCCTGGTCGTAAGCGTGCCGACATCCCGGAGAAGGGCGAACTCCGGGCACTATTAGCCTCACCGAATCATGCGGGGCTCTGACGAGGTGGACAATTATTTCCCTAGCAAATCGTGGTAAATCAACAAGGCGGCGATGTTGTTCGCAACACATCACGTCAAGGGGTATCACGGGGCGAAGGAAAGCCACTTTGCGACATAAGATTGCGCAAAGTGGCGATACATCGTCTCTGCCTACCCCTCTGGGACCAAGGTGGGAGCATTATGTATGTATGTATGTATGTATATTCTTAGTACACTACAGAAGAATCATTCATCGTCAGCTTGTCGACGTCCATTGCTGCTCGTGATACCGGCAGTTGGTCTGCCGCTGTACACATCCTGCTCTACGCGTCATTGCTCATGTGTATGTCTCAGTAATGATTAACAAGAAGCTACCCGACAGAGAACGTAAACAAGCTATTATATTGTGTGTGGTCGACTCATTAACTACAAGGACGCATTGTGGCGCTGTGAGAGCGCGATTGTTTGTTTGTGGGAGCGATGAGATGAGAACCGACCACCTTCCCTGGTGGAGACAGGGATATTTCACATACTTCATACATTCAATTCAATTACTCTTTTTTGCACGATAAAAATACAAAGATACAATAATAAAATAGCTTATACATGGCCTCAAAACATAGCTTCTCCAACTGAGCCGAGAGCGGTCTTAATGATACAGGGCGTTATTTTGACGGCGTGTGTTCGTTCTTAAGACGAGATATTTAGATGCATTAATTCTAACAAGCTCACAGTCCAGGTGTGAGTCACGCAATTGCTTGCCAGGAGCATGGGGCTCCCACTGTGGGGTCACTGGTATACACTTGTGAGATAGACAGAACATTTGGTATGGGGACTATTAACGTGTAAATATGTCTAGTGTCGGTATGTGCATTAGTACCTTGACTTGGCTGTATCGGAGGTTGTAAACTATTGTACGCACTAACGATGGTAGCCTTGGATCGGAGATACATGTCAATAAAGATGTTTGTTAATTACAAGGGTCGCATGGCCAATACTTTAAACCCTCAATAATATATCTCACATAATTGTAGGTGAATAAACTAGAGGCTGTCCCGCTTTTCGGAAGTGCCCGCACCGGTGACTCCCACGCCATCTTGTGCATAAAATCTGGTCCTTACTACAGAGATGTAGGGGCGGAGAGGTTGCGGCCAACGGCATTCTGAAGGTAATTGCAGAGTTACAACTGCCCTATTATTTGGCACGTTATAAGTCCGATTTTATTATACTCATCATCATCATGTTATTTTTGTCTCCACTGCAGGAGCACAACCCTCTCTTATCTGCCGGAGACATTCCCGCCTCCTCACCATTCTCCCCCCGCAACTCCTCTAAGCGAGGATCAACGGAGGTAACTGCAAAGACACCTACCAGTGAAGGTAGGGCAAGTCCCAGGTCATGAATTTACGCTACCTTGGGCCCCAGACAAAGTTAATTAAAGAAGTAAAGAGTCAAAGTAGGAAGAGAGTTCCCACTTCCCCTCTAGCAAATGGGAGTGTAGCAATGAAACGATGACCAAAGTGGTCACGTCGGGGGGTTGGGGGTATTGGTATGGCCAAGATAAGCCTGGCCACCTAGTTGAACACCACGGACGTATTTAGCGCCTTTGTGACGCAGTGAGCTGTGACGGAGTAGCAGAAGGCTACTTCGTATAATAGTGCCAATAGTAGGCATGGCAAAAACGCTTGAACGCTCGGAAATTGTGACGGTTCGCAACCAGATCTCCATAGTATACCGGACGGTTCACGTAATTTAGATCCGATAGCATGAGTTCACGTTCCCGATCCCACCGTGTGCACTCCCACAGAATGTGATGAGCGGTTTGATCCGACTCACCACATTCGCAGTCGGGAGATGCGACCAGCTTCATGGAGTGAAGCTTCGCCTGGAAGTTGCCGTGACCGGTGAGGAACTGCGCGACGCAGTGATCCACCTCTAGCCACCGTTTCTCCAATCTCTCCTCAACGCTTGGGAAGAATTTGAAAAGGTGCCTGCCCTTTTCAGATTCCTCCCATCTGCGCTGCCAATCGGACACCAGAAGGTCGTCCACAACCGAAGCTGTCTCCCCGAACAGTCGACATGTGCGGTCCCTGTCTCCAACCCCGAAATCGGTCCAAGTGAGTTGTCGAGCTCTGAAGTGAACACTGGCGCGCCGCTGAATCTCCAAGTCTATCGGCCAAACACCGGCCATGACTGGCAAGGCGTCGGTGCTGGTCGTTCTGTATGCCTTGCACATAAAGAGCAAGGCCATACGCTGACTCTGGAGCAATCTTCGGCGCACCGCAGCCATGGTGGCTCTGTCCACCCAGGTTGGAGCCGCGTAGCACATACTGGCTACATATGTCGCCAGATATATCGTGCGGAGGACGGGGAACCGGAGTCCCCACGTGGCCCGAGAGATCCTGGAGAAGGCGTAGAAATTCGACCGGGCGCGTTCGCCAACGGTACGAGTGTGCTCAGTGAATGCAAAGTTCCTCTCCAGGACTACCCCCAAGTATGTCACGTAGGTCTTGCTAGCGACAGGCACACCCCTGAAGCGAATGCGCGGTGGTTCCTTGAGGATACCCTTCAGCAATAGCTGTTGGGTCTTGTGCGGAGCAAAGTCCAGCTTGTTCCTCAGTCCCCACTCACCCACTCGCTCCAGGCATGCCCCTGCATGCCGCTCCAGCTCCGCCCTCGAGTTCCCCTCAACGATCAGGAGACCGTCATCTGCGTACGCCAGCAATTGACAACCCCTGGGGGTTGGGATCTCCAGGAAATCATCAAAGCACACATTCCACAGATAAGGTCCCAGAACTGATCCCTGAGGGCATCCCCGCGTGAGCTCCTTTGGCAATTCACATTGTCCCAATCGCAGCACAATAGAGCCGTTGTTAAAGTACTGCAGCAACATCCGATAGATGTTGCTGAAGCAACCCCTAACTTTCAGCTTGAGCATAATCATTGGCCACCATGCATTGTCAAAAGCGCCCGATATATCCAGGAATATGCCAATAACGTACTTACACGTCGACTGTTCAGCAGTTTTCCTGACCAGGCTTATGGCGTCCACCGTCGATCGTCCCTTAGCAAAACCGAACTGCCTGTCATGGCCTGAAGGGCCCCCCGGAAGTAGTCTCGGCACTATCAGCCTCTCCAGCAGCTTACCCAAAGCTGGGAGAAGCGTGATTGGCCGAAAGGATTTTGGGTCATCGAGAGGTTTATCCCCACCTTTGGGGATAATCCTAACGACTCCCTGCCGCCATACTGAGGGAAATACACCGGATTCGAGGCAGCGATTCATCACGTATAGTACGGATTCGGGGGCTGCCTTGATGATTTCCTTCAGCATGCGGTTGTTAATCCTGTCTACTCCCGGGGCTTTGTTCGTGGCTAACGAGCGGGCTATAATAGCAAGCTCGTCAACCGACGCTAGGGTCGAAGTTGGCGCTTCGGGGACAATCGGCAGTACATGCCGTATCTCCTGGTGGTGCAATGAGTCCTCTTCCGGCACGTCGTCCGGCATGAGGACTCTCAGGAGTTCCTGACCAGTTTCCTCAACAGTTATGGTGTGACCCTCCGATGTCCGCAGGTTGTTGAAATATGAGAGATTCGGCTTGTATGAGGTTTTATACTCATGGTAGAGGTGAGACCACGGGTCGGCATTACCAAGAGCATCTGCAACTTCGCGCAGCTTGTTGCTCTTGGTATTGGCGACCGACGCCCGGTACCTTGACCGAGCTACTCGTAGTTCGGTCAGGGCACCCAGCATCAGTTCCTCACCGGCCTGCTGCCGTTTCAGCCTATTATACTTTCGGCGTGCTTTGCGGAAGCTCTTCCTGAGCTCCGTCAACCCCCCATGCCACCAGTCGCATCCTGCCGGAGACAGACGGAGGATTTGGCCTACACTCCCCGCGCTGGCCAGACGGGTTGGAGAGGCCTGATCGATGTTTTATAATGTATTCCCTTAGTCGCCTCGTACGACATCCACGGGAAGAGTTGGAGTGGTCCTATTCTACTCTAACGGAAACCACACGGCATTTATTATACTAACATGTTCATAAGCTGCTACAACTACTGCGGATCCTCGTTGTCCTTTTATTTAATAGATGTGCAGTCATGTGACAGGGACAGACGGCGAGGCGGGACGGGGCGGGGCGGGGGAACAGTGGAACTCCCAACGCGGGTCGTGTCTATGGTCTGTGGTGTCGAGTAAATACAAACATGTCTCATCTCGCTGTGTGCAGATAGCGGCGCGCTATCGGGCACGCGGGCACGAGGGTCGCGGTCGGAGGTGACCCCGGCCCCGCCGTGCGGGCGGAGATACGCCGCTTACCTACACCACAGAACAAGAAGTACTTCTGTCTACTACAGTATCTCTACTGTCCACGATTGATACAACATGGTCATCATCATCAGGTTATTTTTGTCTCCACTGCAGGAGCACAACCCTCTCTCATCTGCCGGAGAAAGACGGAGAATTTGGCCTACACTCCCCGCGCTGGCCAGACGGGTTGGAGAGGCCTGATTGATGTTTTATAATGTATTCCCTTAGTCGCCTTGTACGACATCCACGGGAAGAGTTGGAGTGGTCCTATTCTACTCTACCGGAAACCACACGGCACATGGTCGATGGTCATTAATAAGGTCAGAGGATGAGATGTGACTGTCAGTTTTGGTGCTAGATTAATGTTACTTGTACTGCGACGCTGGGCGGGGAAGTTACGTCATATCTTCTCATCGCGGACGCGTATACCACAGTTCCAAGACAGTCTTGAACCAGTGCGCCCTAGCGCCGAAACGACACACACTAATGGGAGTAGTCCGAATAGACGCTATGGAAAGAGCTGTGCTCAGAGTTTCTCTAAGGGACAGAATCCGAAATCAGGTGAGCGGCCAGTGAACTAAAGTCTTCGCCATAGCTCAAAAAGTTAATAGGCTCTCACATCTGTCGGAGAACCGATTACCGTTGGGGTAAACGAGTTGTCAAGTGGAGACAGCGACTGGGAAGGCGTAGTGTGGGACGACCACTGGCTTGATGGAGCGACGTGAGGCGCAAGGCTGCTGGCAGGGACTGGATGAGAGGAACGGAGGATCGGCATTGCGAGAGGCCTATGTTCAGCAGTGGACTGGCGAGAAAATGTATGGCACAAAGTGGTGTAAACATAGTATATATGCTGCGTGTCTCTGCCTACCCCTCTGGGACCAATGTGTGAGCATTATGCATGTATGTATGTGGCATTAGGGAAATCCCGTGTCAACATGTGTCTATATGTAGCAATGCTTCATAGTTATAACAGAGATGAGGTCGCAGATGGTGGCTGGCGACCGGCCCACGTGACACCTCGGCTGGCGTACACTTTATTACAAACACGTGTGCTCCGCCTTAGTCTGGACTCTCGTCCCGTCCCCAGCACAGCTGGCTCGCCCGACACATCCACATCGACAATGAAGAATATTGAAATGATGTGAAATAAGTGTTTACACGCAACGATCTCTATGTACTACTAGATGGAGCGTTCCAAACAATCGCTCTGTTCCACGCAAGGAGCCGCAACTTGTTTACATTCACTTTGAAACTTGTGCAGTTACTACGCAGAGCATTTAATTATTTACTAAATATTGACGCTGTTTAACCGTAGCGTCAATATTCAGTAATAATTAAATGTTCTGCGTAGTAAATGCACAAGTTTTATTGTGAATGTAACCGAGTTGCGGCTCCTTGCGTGGAGCAGAGCGATTGTTTGGAACGCTCCATCTAGTAGTACATAGAGATCGTTTACACGCAAAAGTGTGTCTAAGGAGCTCGACTTGGCGTTGTTATTACTCCGTACGGACGGGGCGACAACCTCGCTGTAGGTAGGTTATCGCGGTAGGTTCGATCGAGTGGCGGAGAACTGCTTTAGTGTTCAACATCACCGTAATTATGACCATAGCACGCGCTTTGTCTACACTATTCGATTCTGTTACTTGTGTTTGTATGAGACAGCGCCGGCCGAGGTCGAAGTCGACATTCATAATGCGAATGCGCGCGTTGAAGCTCAACTTTTATTGAAACGTGACGATCTTTTAATGTAACGTCTACAGTAATATCTTCCTTCTCCGTCTCGCGTCGTCGGGTCTCCATTAATCTGCGAGTGATAGGGATAATTGGTCGCGTCTGTGCGTCTGTCGCCGATCGTCGCCCGGAAACACGTCAAGTGGTGTGCGCGCGCGCATCGCCTCGCTCGCTCGCTAGGCGTGCGTGGGCGTCAGGCAGGAGCGACAACAGGAGCGAGTCTCACGCGCATCTATTGATAAATACTCCATGCTTGTACTACATTGTTAGTTTGCTAACAACTGTATTATACACAACGCTAATAATGTACGACCCTCGAGCTTTACGCCCGCAGTGCACCACCGCTGCGGTCTGCGGTAAATATTTTTTTTTTTTTTTAAATCTCAGACATTCACACCAATTATCAAGTCCCAAACTAGGCAGAGCCTGTGGTATGGTTACTAGATAACGGATACACATACTTAAATAAATATATAAACAGCCAAGACTTCGGTACAAACATTCATATTCATCATACGAACATTTGCCCCTAGCGGGATTCGAACCCGCAACCTCCGGCGTGGCAGTCCGAGAGTTACCCGTTCCGCCACGGAGGTCGTCAAGCCATACCTGTGCGAGGTATACAGACGCAATTCTAGTAAAGTCGCGGGAAGCCAGCTAGAGCGAGACATGGTATAGGTAAAGTGCTTTCCGCATATTTACAGACACAAGACACCAGATAAGAAAAAAAAACTCTGCGCATTCTGATCCGACATAAGAAATAATGTCTTGTAATGTGTATGGTCTCATATAACAACCAATACCAATGCCACTGGGTTTCTTATAACACATTTCTCATAAGACAAAAAAAAATCTTATAATGTGTAATAGGGCTAAAATCACATCCAAGAAGCAGCTTTGTAAGAAAGTATATTATACAATACAGAATTATTTGAATAACAAAGCTGGCTGGTATCTCTTAATGTTGCTTCAGCTTGGAACAGCAAGTACACGTATCCAGGCAGCCAGCGGGAATGAGCTGGGTACTACTATATATGTATATATATATATATATATATATATATATATATATATATATATATATATATATATATACTAGCTGTTGGCCGCGACTTCATCCGCGTGGACAACTTAACATCACAAATTATTATGTATTTCCCGTAGGAATGCAATGGTTTTTCGGGATAAAAACTGTTCTATGTCTTGTTCCAGGACCTAACCTCTATGTGTGCCAAGTTTCATCACAATGGTTCACTATTTTGGCTATAATGGCTTACACATAAGATATAGATATATACTGTGGCGGGCTTTTTTTTTTTTGGGTAGGACTATTTAATATAAACATTTCCATCATACATTACATATGTGTAACTCTAGCGGTTTTGGCAGCGCACGCCAGAATAGCTCGCAGATGGTAGATTTTTTCCTACTTACGATATTTTGGACAATTCGCACAATATCTTTATAAATTGTAGCCTATGTGTTATTCTGATGTATAAGCTATATTATTGTAAAGTATCATTAAAATCCATTCAGTAGTTTTTACGTCAAAGAGTAACAAACATCCATCCATACACACAAACTTTCGCGTTTATAATACATGTATTAGTAGGATAGTACATTACCGACGTAAGGCATCTATAGGCTACACATATATCGCTAGACCTACTGCGGTTCTGTCATGTGACTCCGATGAGAACTTGGTCCTCGCAAGGAGATCTGACCACACGGTTACACCAACTCGTCGGCTTAGTGGTTCGGGCATTTGCCTCACGTATCAACTTTGTAATTAAATAAGTAATTCAAATACTAGGGGGTGTCTGCCAGACAGCGGGCCCGGAGCACTCTACTTACAAGTTCTCTTATCACCACAAATACGTTCACTGCTGAACATAAGACTCCCCAATAGAATGACACTTAGGGGATTTGACATAATCACCACGACTGGCAGGCGGATTGGTGATCGCAGTAATATACCTATACAGGAGAACGCTGCTGCGCGTCCCTGGTGCAATCCCTTAACTGTAGCTGTTAGTGTGGTGCGAGAGTTACGTACGAGCGATGTGTCGCATGCGACAGGATATCGAGTGGTCGGACAATAGCTCTCTAGAGAGACAGCGGTCGGCGACGTACGTGGCCTTCACGCGAACTTGTTTGTGGCTCGCTGCAGGACAAACACCGGGGTGGGCGGAATATACTTGCAGTCTTGCCGGGGTACCTATCTGAATCGCGTACGACTGTCAATGTTGCATGATTCAACGGTTCAGCGTCACATTGACTTTCTCCCATGCGCGTAGGATTCAATTTGGCTTGAATTGTTCTGTAGGTACGTCTTCTGCACTTGTACTATTACTTATTCAGTTGCTGGCACTACAAGCTCCTCATAGGGTATTTATTTGTAGGGATTATCAGTTTCGTATATAGTATAAAGTGTTCGGAGCTCGCCAGGCAGGGGTCTGCTGATTGTCTCAATTGTATTAAATTGCACCACACAAATAACTGTTGTACAGCCCCACTGAGTGTCGTCACTCGTCTATATGAGTATCACGCGAACACCATAAACGATGTTGTATAACAACGACATACGACACAACAAGCAAGCAACCTCTATGTCTACTTTCTGGACACAGCGGTTTGCTGAGCATTGATAGATCAGTTATGGGTACAGATTAGGTTTGATTCGTAATATATTATGGACATATTATATGACGTTTCGAAGTGGAGGGCAGGCGTGCCAGAGGACGAGCTCGGAGAGGGGGTCGGACCCGGTGGGGGGGCTCGCGTGGACTACAGATTCCGCTCCAGTTCCCACTTCCGCTCCCGTTCATTTTTCCACTTCCACTTCCACTCCAACTCACACTCAGACTCTCGCACTCGCACTCGCACCTGGACCTACTCCAGGTCCAGGTCCAGCTCCCGCTTCAGGTCCCGCTCCCACTCCCGCTACTACCTCCCTTAACACTGCCCTCAAGTCTACTCTCAACCCTTCCCTCAACCCTCCCCTCAACCCTACGCTTAACTCTCCCCTCAACCCTGCCCTCAAACCTCTGTCTCTCTTACCCTCGTCGCTCCAAATGTAGTCCTCCTAACAAATCCATCGCAATCCAAATTCCACCCAGCATTACTTTGTTGCATACGTATTCAACAAATTCATCGTAATCGGCTAACTCAATCAAAAGTTAAGCGAATTTATAGTTTTCAAAAACTCGCATTACATTGGTACCATACCGCTTACGAATTCAGTCGATCATTTACACCCTATACTCCTCGCAGTGTATGCGTGTTTTTGGAAACTATAAATTCGCATAACTTTTGATTGACTGCACCGATTGCAATGAAATAAAGCCTATATGTTACACCGAATTAAGCACTATGTTTCTGTGAAAAGTCCATCAAGATCGGTTCAGTAGTTTTAAGCGATGCGCGCAAAAATAAACAGATAGACAAAAATTATCGAAATGTGTTCTATTACTTATCCTTAGACCCCCCATTTATTTTTTTGCATGCGAAGTTTTTATTTATTAGATACTCAGTCTCCCTTGGGTACTTCCCTCTCCATCAACTATCAAACCTACAATAATATTTACTTCCACAGGACCTATTTACAGATAACATAATATTAACTTATAATTTGATAATTTTAACACATTTTATGCCTGCTGGTATTCAGAACAGAAAGATCCTGGGCCATAAACATCAAATAATTATCTATGGAATAAAAACTCAGAATAAAATAATTAAAAAGTAGCCTTTCATATAAAGTGCTTCTAACTGTACTTGACAAGTATCTAGATGGCATTATTTATCTATACATTCACATCTCCATGCTATATCCCTGACGGTGTAGGCAGAATGCATTACTTACACAATATAGGAACCAACATCACATTGTAAGAAATTGCTTTACTATAAATGAGCCCATATGGAATATAGCTGGGTACAATCTCGCTGAATACAAACATTTTGGGGAGATGTATGATTATTTTGAGCTTGATTAAGAGCAAGATTGTCTGTTACGTGAAAGTTTTTTTTTTTAAAAAAGTGTGTCATGAAAATTATCCCTTAAGTGCGATTCACCAGGCACCCTTTTCCAAGCTCAGCACTAGCTGTAAGGACGGCAGCGTACCCCCTGCAGCAGCTGTTGAGGGAGCACGGGAAGCAAGAACCATGTATAGAGCCACTGGTCACCAAATAATAGATTTAGGCTTCATCTGACAGTGTCCACTTTCATCAGAAACACCAAAATTATATTTTTAATTCCACATTGGCCAGATTTTTGAAGTTGATGAAGAAGTACTAAAAGATTATTCCATATTCAACTGTTTCCACGTTTGTCAAAATCTGTTGGTTCCTTGTTCTTTCAAAGAATGACGAATGGAAGTTATTCTACATTCAACAGTGTCCACTTTTGTCATTCGTTACTATTCTAACTCAGTGTATTTCACTAAACAGATCTTTAACAATTCTATTGACTGTGTACATTGTAGAGTATTCTCTCTAAAACAATGATTATTAAATCATTTAAATTTAATTGCTGTTAATTTTGATTACTTGGCTATTTAAATGACTCTTAGTATTTAATATCATCAATTAAATTATCAAAATGAATACATTTGATGCTCTATTGTTTGATAATGGGTCATATCATTACCCATTATTTCATTGAACTTTTCTCATCAAAAACTTATTCATTTAAATTTTTTTTTTTTAGCATTTATTTATTATTGCCATAAATACAATCCAAATTAAAACCAAACTCTCAAACCGATTAGATTAAGGTTCAATGTAGATACTTATTTCTAGTAACTTTTTTGAGTTATTAAGTGTGAAAGAATTGTGAGATTAGGTCAGCTGAAGCAATCTTATGTTACTGCAGCCCCCAGGAGATCCCCTTGTTCTCAAGAAGAGGCGGCCGAAAGCATTGATGTAAGCGCAAGTGGACTGGCAACTTGGGCCCGCGCAAACGTCGGGAGCAGAAATCTAAGTAGTGGTCGCACTTGTGGCGCCGCACTCACCGGGCTGCGGCGTGTGGAGCGCTGGCGGAGTGGAGGTCGGGGGAGGCGAAGCGGCCGCCAGTGCTACCAGAGTCGCCAGCGACGCCGCCAACACCACCGGCAGCGCCCGGCGCGCCCAGCCAGCGCCGCGCCGCATCGCGCCCGACCGAGTTGCTGCTCCGATCAGTATGCGCTCACCGGCGTCATTCCGGTCATCCACCACACCAGGATCCACTCAGAATTCTCCTCACTACACTCTTCTATAATAAATTGTTTACACTCGCCCTTTGGAAACCACTGCACATGACCGCGAGTCTCAGTAACTAAATGTCGTTTCACTGTTTCGATCGAGGAACAACATGGAATCTCTATACAAAACGTAATATTATAGTGTTCTAAATAAAGAACTTCGAACGTTTCGCATCAGACGCTACAGCCGCAACCGCACCGCACCGCACCGCGCCGTAGTCAACACCTCGCTCGCTCGCTCGGGCCCGACGGCGGGCGCCTATTGGCTGCCTTCCACCCGCCTGAAGCTCACCACAAACAAACAAAACAAAACAAAGCATGTTGGTATGCTTTTTTTTTTAATGATCCTTGCTGTCCACAGAACAACAATACCAGGGGAAGACGATCAACTCAGTACAAAAATAATGCGAACATGGAGCACACTAGCGCTTCAGTTTATGCCATCAGAACTAATACAGGGCGCGGGAAATTTAAAATACGTATGGTGCGGGATTTAAATAGCAGGTGCATGAAATGGTAATGGTTTTATTTTACTTTAAAGCCCTTATCAGTCAATGAATTTTCCTTGTTTTGTGTACAAGGAAAATTCGTTGATTGATAAGAGCAATAAGATTAGAATAAATGAAACAAAGTTATTAAACGTTTTTTAATATATTTATTTTTCTTCTACAAATTTTTGATTTTTCAATTTGCAAAACTGTTTTAGACATATAGCAATTGTACTTTCGGAACGAGGCCAGGCTGGTTAGCGAACAAACACGTCATGTAGTGTGATCTATTGCTTTCCCAATCGATGATTTAGATGTAAAAATATTTAATAAATTGCCCAAACACATACAATCATTACGACTACCTAGCTTTAAGCAAAAATTATTTGACATTCTCGTGGACAAGTGCTATTATACCATATCAGACTTTTTAAATGATGCAAATTTAAATTGACATTTCTATATTATTTTAATAAATCGCTTTTGACATGTATATATTCCGTTATTGAAATCTGTATATTGTACTTAATTATTTGCTTTAATTTTAATATGTAATGAAAAAAATGTTTAATTTATGAAACGTTAAACACTAAATGTCGTACGCCTGTGGGCAAAACATGGAGTACCTAAATGTATTCGACCAGCTTAAAATTACCTGTGTTTACGATTAAATGATTTGAATTTGAATTTGAACCAGTTGCAAAGTTGCATCGTGTAAAAAAAATTCCTATTAAAATTTTATCGGTATTAATTATATTGTCCCATTTTTCCTTTTAATCGGAATTCATAACTGCATTTATTGGTAAAATGCGTTTCTGCATATTACTTTAATACCTAAACATATTTAAATGAATTATCAATAACCTTTAAATAGAAGATATCTATTTGAACGGGTATGTGAAATATAGACCTTTCTATCACTTTCTTTTGTAGAGCGCTGTCTTAGTTTCCCAAACCGTGCCATTGTTCGCATTGGCTGCTAAGGAGTTGACCCCCCCTGTTGCTGTCACTGATATTATCCGAAAAACATATAGGCTCGCTATACACTGTGCGTATTGAATTCAAATGTCAAAAAATATGTGATTTCCAAAGAGGAGTAAGTTTGTGATTTCTACGACCCTAATGTTAGCCAAAACGACGTGCGAGTGGTGATAGCTGGTACTTACCTACCTCGATTGGATGGTTTGCGACGATTGAACTAGGTAATAAAAAAATCATAATTTTTAAAATTGAATTTCTTAAACTTGCCTTACAAATATTTGCTACGAGTACGTACGTACCTAAGTATTTAAGGAGGCAATAAGGAGGTACAGGAACAAATGAAATGTTTATTGTTTACACTTTCCTAGACCGAGAGTTGAGAATTTGTGGACTAAAAATTTATTCGTAGATTTATTTGGATTATAGCCCAAGCAGGATTGCTATCTTTTGGTTTTGCGTTTCATTTACAGCTTGGGAATAATAATTGTTTAAGATTTTTTTTTTAAAACTGAACCGTAGTTGTTAAAGAAATATTTAACGTACAATGACTTGTGAAACATAGTATTCTAATACTCAGTTATAACAGTTATTAGTCAAAAATAGTAATAGGTACTTTTGTATTACCCATAGATACTTAAATTAAAATTATGTGTAATAACAAAACTAACTCTATGTATTAACTCAGAAACAAAAATCTATGGTTCACAGACAACAACTCTAACGTTACGAGCCGCGTCTGAACGAGATAGAGTTATGCCATCGAAAGAGAAGCGTAGTGTAGGTATGTTATGGTACCTAAACTCCGTTTTATTAGGAAGAGAGACTTCTGTACGAATCCTACTTATTATTCTGTGATATGGGCACTGAAGTCAAGGCTGTATGACCTCAGCTACCTTTGCTTGGAGTAAATAGGAAAAAAAATCTGACATTACATTTATATTTTAGACATTTGATTTATTTAATTAAATAAACGAAACTTGAAGAAAAGTCGAATCGTTTTGGAGGAATTATTTTTACAGTAACAAATAAGAGAAAGAGGTATATTAAGTTTATAGCTACACTGTTTATTCGATTATGTAATAATGGTGTGATAGGTTAGGTTATTGTTGTTGTTTGCTGTGCGCAGGCGGCAGACATGGGCGGTCACGGGCACGGGCACGGGCCGCCGTACGAGGTGCCGGAGTACACGCGGTTCCAGGTGAAGGGCATCAAGCAGCTGGAGGACCTGGAGGCGGCGCTCGCCAAGAAGTCCCTCAAGGACCCCTGGATCAGGTTTGCCCCTCATGAGCTCAGTGGGTTGGAATGTAAGAAAGGGAAGAATATGTGAAGACAACTAATTAAACCAATACAGCTACAGGTTGCAAGGAGCGAAGTGAGTTGAGGTTGCGGTTGCTGCCAGTTGCTGTAGGCCACATCAACATATTTTCGAAGTCTTTTCATAGTGCCAGGTTTTGTCCACTTTGAACATATAATTTGTACAAGTTCATTCCAGTCTGGATGTTATATTTATTTAGTCGTCTTCACTAATATCATAGTGCAGGGTAAAATGTGCATCACTCCAGTTTAGACGATTTATTGCCCAGTATGTAGTATTTCTCAAATTTCTGATTTAGTGCCCAATATGTAGTATTTCTCAAATTTCTGATTTAGGGTCCAATATGTAGTATTTCTCAAATTTCTGATTTAGTGCCCAATATGTAGTATTTCTCAAATTTCTGATTTAGTACCCAATATGTAGTATTTCTCAAATTTCTGATTTAGTACCCAATATGTAGTATTTCTCAAATTTCTGATTTTGTACTTAAATAGATCAATAGATACAAGGGGTTTTTGAAGCAAGCTGGAGTGATATCACCCAGCTGAGGCATTATGGAACTAAGGCACATAAATTCTGATCACACCAAGCTTGACCTATTTTATTCCCAAAAAGCTCGCTGGAGTGACGCACACTAGGGTAAAATCCTCATTAGGGATTAATAAATTAGGTGTGGTTGGTTATCGTACAATGTTGATTTAAGTGTTATGTAAATATGTGGTTGTAGGAACGAGGTGTGGCGATACAATCCGGCGATGGGCACGAAGCTGTCCCGCGCGCGCGTGTTCTTCACGCGCGGCATGCCGCTCGGCCTCGGGCTCACCGTGCTCGCGGTGCTCGGCGAGCGCGTGCTGTCCGGCGGCGACGCAGGCCACGGCACGCACCACTAACACATAGCCACCTACTACACACGCCAGGCAACATCTTATAGTTAATAGTCTATTTATGTTAAAAATACATATTGTTGCTCTAACATGTTGTCTGTTTCATTTAACTAGGGACAACTTTGTCCATTGGTTCTTAGGTCTGACTGTAAATTGTAATTATTGGTTTCTTAACACAGGGACTTCTAGTTGTTGTAGGTATGGTGGCATCCCACATCCCTGGGTTGAGATTGATAGGCTGTCATATCCAATGCCTTAATAAAACTAATAAACTGTACACGGTCTTGGTCAGGGTGTCTTACATTTTATGAACATCTCCTTTGCACAAATGCAGTTTATCGATCGATCATGAGTCCGTAGTCCGACTCTCACTTGGCAGATTTTGGTTTCCCCTAAAAGCCAATAGTTACAGCTTCATAATTATAACTGCTATTGAAAAGACATTAACCTGAGACCCATCTGAGTAAATAGAGTTTCGTCACTCGTTTACTAAGGTGTGTGAGAGAAATGTATTTAAGCCCATTCCATGCTTATAGCACAGATAATATATTCTTATAGTAAGTAAAGAATTTTTCTCGAGATGTAACAGATTACGTATTGTATTTTTTTTTTTTAAAGAACAAATTCTTTGTATCAATGTCCTAGTTAGAAATTAGACTAGTGTTTGTCTTATACAACATGTTTATTTACTTATTTTAGCTCAGGAAGCCACCCAGCAAGGTTTTGAAATGCAATATTTGTATTTTTATTAACACTCAGTCTTAATTATTAACAATGGCAAAATCTCGTGTGGAGCCACAACATTTTTATCTAATATTTTACACATCAAACGCACACATATTGTTCAAATTGGCATAGTGCAGCGTACAGTGCTAGTACAGGCGGTGCAGCAGTGGCGGCGGCGCGGGCGCGGGGGGCGGCGGCGGGGGCGCGGGCGCGGGCGCGGGGGGCGCGGCTCACGTGGAGCGCGGCTTGAGGTCCTCGAAGCACGGCCGCAGGTAGATGAAGGGCTTCTTGGCCGGGTTGAAGTGCTCGTGCCCCTGCCACCACACACACACACACACCGTTACATTGTGTTACTACATCTCACATACACATGAACTTTTGGCAAACATACATACATTATAGTATATACAAAACATACACAGCACCAATAAGCATAACTAAATCAGTATATAAATTAAGGAGAGTTATTATTTTTTATGACGCTTTTTGATGAATTATTTTATTAATTAACACAGAAATAATAGAGAAAAATTGGTCTCGGAGCCAAGCCAAAACATCCTCAATTTAACATATAGAAGCCATAAAGTTATGTGAAGTTTGATGAGGTGACTGGCAGCATGTTGCTGGACACAGGCCCGCCTGCCGCATTGAACGCCACCACACTCGGCCCTCCGCCCTTCGCATCCAGCCGCTATACATACCTCTAAAGAAATGACAGTTAAATCATCAGGTTATTTTTGTCTCCACTGCAGGAGCACAACCCTCTCTCGTCTGCCGGAGACAGACGGTGGATTTGGCCTACACTCCCCGCGCTGGCCAGACGGGGTGGGGAGGCCTGATTGACGTTTTATAATGTATTCCCTTAGTCGCCTTGTACGACATCCACGGGAAGAGTTGGAGTGGTCCTATTCTACTCTACCGGAAATCACACTACAGTTACATGACTCGTATTATAGCCTTGCGGCTAAGCCTTCCAACTCATACTCGTCCTGCGACCGTCAACTTCCCGGCCTCTGCAGTAATGCACTATCGGTTAGAGAAGCGTGGGAATGAACAGCGTCGCCTGACCTTGGACCAGTCGTAGCCGACGGAGTATGCGAAGATCTGCCCGCTGTGGTTGAAGGCGCACTTGGTGAGGGGCTGGTCGAGCGTCTCCGAGGACTTGAGCTTGGTGCGCGCGTCCTTGTCCCAGAACGAGTAGGAGCCGTCGGAGCCCACGGTGGCCAGCGTGCCGTGGCCCGGGTGGAACGCCACGTCGTTCACTGCGTAGATGTCCTGAAGGAACACTCGTACATAGGTGACGGAACTATTGGGTGGTAGGCCTTGGAAGCGGTGTCAAATCAGAAAGTACGAAGACCAGCCAGATGACCAAAAATGTGAACAAAGATTTTAATGATCATATATATCGTGATTCTGGTGGTCGTTGCACCGCGAGGATCCCTTGCGATTGGACGAGTCATACTGTGACAATTAGTGGGCACCCGATACGTACGATCCCACCATAATGTCAAACTACCCTCCTGTCCCGTACTCCGGCGACCGCCGTCTCATCGCCGCGTGCGCATACGACACGGCCTGCAGTGATTATATCGATTGTGAATTCCTGGTTTCCTAGTGAGTTGACAATAACGGGCCCGTACGTCGACGGAGCTGCGACAATAGCTTACAGTTCCTGTTCCTTACAGCGAACCTCGAAAACTACTGAACCGGTCGAACTGAGCAAGAGAAGAGCAATGCAGTTCTGCTCTTTTCAGAGGTGTTCCAAGAAAATTTTAAAAGTATAGCCAGACCCGGGGCATCATTCAGTAAGAGTGAGTGAGCGAGTGCGGTATGCAGGGGGCAGACCTGGTAGCCGCCCGTGGTGCCGGCCGAGCGGTGGCACTTGAAGGTGAAGTTGTCCTTGGGGTTGGTGGGGCTCACGTACTGGATGGCCACGCGGCCCTCCACGCTGCCCAGCGCGAAGCCCGCGGGCTGCTTCGTCTTCTTGTCCTTGAAGATGGCCACGCAGCGGTGCTGGTGCTTGAGCGGCGACTCGATGCGCTTGAACTCGCCCGGCTTGCCCTCCAGCGAGTACAGGCAGATGCCGCGGTCCGCCGTGCCCACCACAGCCATCGGATACTCCTGCAGTCATACACCACACCGCACCTTTATACACACTTCTTTATAATGGTTTTTGCGACCCGAGAAAGTACCTTCGGTTGTATGACAACAAAAAATACCTTGATGCGGTAACTAAAATAAAAGAAACATTAACTAAAGTAAAATATAAAATAACTTTATATAAATACCTTTGTCAGTCAGAAATAGACAGACAAATTCAGTGTTGCAGGAATATGGAGCCTTGCTTCCATAGTTTTTAGTTAAAATCGATCGTACTATTGTGACCTGACAATATTACTACTATTAATAGTATCTATGTCTGAATACTATCGATAGTATCATTATTATCAGGCCTTCGACGTCCACAGCTGGACATAGGCCTTCGGCAATGAACTACACCACACCTGGTCGTACGCACTCCGCTTCCAGCTCGGTCCACCGGGCGGCTTATGGGCATTGTGGCGGGGCAAAACATTGATGACGGCTTCACGATGACATATGTCGCATTACAAGCCCACACTGTGTGTGGACCACAAACTACTTCACAGACAGTACTTACAACGTCCGCGCAGTAGCAGCGCTCGGACAGGTTCATGGCCATGATGGGCGCCGAGCTGCGCGTGTCCCAGAACTGGAAACATATATATCATATCTAACTGAATGTCGTGTAATCCTACTAATATTATAAACGCGAAAGTTTCTAAGTATGGATGGATGTTTGTTACTCTTTCACGTAAAAACTACTGAATGGATTTTAATGAAACTTTACAATTATATAGCTTATACATCATAATAACACATAGGCTACAATTTATAAAGATATTGTGTGATAATGTCATAATGTTAGTTCTTTTCTACGCCACGCTAATATAAGCTACTCGAAATACTAATCCTGCGCAGACGAAGTCGCGGGCAGCAGCTAGTCATAAATAACACAAATAGTAAAAACACACATTCATATAACCGAAGCATACGACAAGTCAAACAAGCCCAAACTCTATGAGTTTACTGTTAACCCATCAATGGCTAATGAAGGTATATCCAGGAAGCCCCCAATATAATGAATGACCAAAAATACGCTATTGGGATACTATTAGACATGACTAAAGCATACGACAAAGTACAATATAGAATACTATTAGACAAATTGTACGGGGTGGGTATTCGCGGACCAGCTCACAAATGGTTAGCTTCATACCTAAAGAACAGAGAGCAGTTCGTAGAAATTGAATTTTTCAACAATACGACAAACGAGATAAGAAACGTCCGTTCAGACAAAATGATCATCAATGCCTCAATCCCACAGGGAAGTGTCATTGGATGTCTTCTTTTTCTTATCTATATAAACGACCTGCCGAAAATCATGACAGAGCCGTGTGTTCTATTCGCGGATGATGTCTCCCTCATAACTTCATGCAAGGATAGTATTAATCTCGAGAAAAAAACTGGAATCCATATTAAATAATATAATGAATTGGATGAACGAACACAATCTCGAAATTAACTACTCAAAAACAAAAATAATGACTTTCCATCCATATCAAAAAAGAAATTTATTAAACATTAACTATCATTATAACGACATAAAATTAGAAATTGTAAATGAATTTACATTACTTGGCCTAAATATAGATACTCATATAAACTGGAAGTCACATATCCAAAAATTGCGAACAAAACTATCTAGATTTACATACGCACTACGCGAGATCAAAAAAACAACAGACTTACAAACTGCAACAGTTACATACTATGCATATGCTTACGCTTGGCTCAGCTACGGTGTCATCATGTGGGGAAATAGCACGGATGCACACACCGTTTTTATTTTGCAAAAGAAACTTATCCGAATTCTCTTCAATATAGAGCAAATATCGAGTTGCAAACCATATTTTCAGGAACAAAAGATTCTTACATTGCCGTGTTTATACATATTAGAAATTTGCAAATTCGTTCGTAAACATCCAAACTTCTACAAAACCCGAGGAGACATACCTACGAAATACCCGCTACGCAATAAAAGCAGACTGATGCAACCTACTTCCAAGTTAGGACTGCACTCATCCAGCCCTCTCGTCATGTCAGTAAAAACATATAATCACCTGCCCGAAATAATAAAAGAAGAAACTAACAATAAGATATTTAACAAATACCTGAGACAGCTATTAATTTCCAAAAGCTACTACACATTAAATGAATACCTAAATGATAAATTATGATAAAATTAGATAACAAACAGATATGCAACAAATGAAATAAAAATATTATTTATACAAATAATGCATAATACGAGTACATTTATGTACATAATGTATTAAACAACTTGATAACGTCGACAATACTGTTGGTCCTCCTCTCTCCTACTTGCTGTGCCCAAATGGGTCCATGAGAACTCTGTCTTTTTATTATCTGTTAACACCATGGAATGCAATAAAGTTTACTGATTACTGATGGTCCTATGACCATTTTCCACCTTCACCATCACACCAGCTCGATGGGACCATATTACTGTATTGTCACCAGAAGGTTTCAAATCGATACAACATATTAGAATTGGATGACAAATGGGCTGTAAGATTTTCTTACGATGTTACGAAGTCAAGCTCATAGGCATGTTATAAAAACTATGACTGAGTAGTCGATTTTTACATTTTATCTTAGACTAGCTGTTGCCCACATCACAAATTATAATGTATTTCCCGTAGGGTTTTTTTTTATTTTTTTTTCGGGATAAAAGCTATCCTATGTCCTATTCCAGGACCAAACCTATATGTGTGCCGAGTTTCATCACGATCCGTCCAGTGGGTGAAGCGTGATTAAGCAACAAACATCCAAACGTTTCATATTTTTAATATTAGGAGGATTAATAAATCAAACAGAACAGTTTGAATAAGCTAGCATCGTATACAAGTAGTGGCGAACATCACATATGCACACACAATACACATGTTCCACGTCTTTACAAGCTGTTCTTAAATGAATTGTATGTACTGTAAAGTTCCAATAACTAATGAATATAAAGGGTATAAGTATTAGGCAGTTGTAGAGGTACCTTGAGAGTCTTGTCCCACGAGGCGGTCATGAGGCACGTGTAGTTGGGCGCCTTGATCCAGTGGCACGTGCGCACCGGCGCCTCGTGCGCCGCCACCTGCCACACGCACACACACACGCTACACTTGCTTGTCCACACACAACAACAGACACTATTGCAAAAATGTGTCAGACAGGGAAGTAATGTGTGGTGGTCATTAATTTCTGTCACAGAAACACCCCATACTGAGTGTGATATTTGTATTATTAATTTATTACCTATATTACTTCTGCTGTTATATTAATGAATGAACAGCCTTTAGATAGATAGATAAACTCTTTATTGCACACAAATTAAGGATAACTGTAAAATAGGTACAGATTTTTGGAAAGTGTACAAAGGTGGCCTAAATTGTTGACACATGGGCTCCTTTAACTCTCTGTATAATGTACAACAAGTGTTAGCATGGTCCGCTGTGACCGAGCGGCCTCACTGCACATAGGACAAACCCAAGAGGTTTATTATGTGTGAGTTATGTAAGACATGAGATGTATTTTCTTATTAATGTTAAATAAATAAATACTTAATGTTAAATAAATAAATAATAATAAAAAAAAAACATTTTGAACTACTAGGTGATAGTTATTTATTTTACATACTTGCACGGTCTGGTTGGCGGCCAGGTCCCAGCACTTCACACTTTTGTCAGTGGACGCCATGAACACCTTGGAACCATCCTGCAGTAACACAGCAAATACAGTTGTCTAATAAATATAGTAAGATTTCCATAGAAATATAACTACATAACAGCTAGGATTTTGGGAAGTGAAACCTTGTTCAACAGACATCCGGTCAAGCAAAGGTCAAGCAGAGCAAAGATATCAATTGATTTTTTCATGAGCTCCAACCAGGCTGAGGGCATAAAGGATATCAAAACTTGTTAAGACATAGTGCTATACTGTTAAGACAAAATTTCAGGCAAAAATCAGCTAGTAAATATAATGTACAGTCCACTGAAACTAACATCGTGCCAGGCGACATCGAGGATGGGCCCGTCCATGGCCTGCGCCGCCTTGGGCACCGTCTTGCCGGAGCCCTCCACCTCCCAGCATCGTACCTGCCGCACAAACAATACAGTACAGGGTAGGGACACCTAAAAAACTATAAAAACATGGACATTGTATAAAATTAAGCAATATAGCTGAACCACTTTTTTTTTTTTTTTTTGCTTCGTTTTTGCATTAACTGCAAAGGCAAGAGGCGGGTTAGGGTGTACAAAAGGGGGAGCTTTTCACGCCAATCGGAGATTTTTTTTTTTTTCCATAGCGCCCCCTTTTGTACACTCCTACCGCCACACACTGCCTTTCCATATAAAATGAAATAAATACATTTGTTGGTCCATGTCTATCCACAAATCTGAAAAATGCACACAGGCGCTATGTTACCCGGCAGTCCCAGCTGCCCGCGACGAGGAAGGTCTGCGGCACGGAGGGCGGTGAGAACTCGAGCGCGGAGACCGTGTCGTCGGGTGGCGACGCCACCTCCAGGTCCTTATTGGGGTTGGCGCCGCCCACCGCGCCGCCGCCGCCGCCCAGCGGGTTGAACATGCTCGCGACACTCGCGGCACTCGCACTAGCGCGCCGACACACGGGCCCGGCCTCGGATACTCGCACAACACGATCCTTTCGCTCTTAGCTCGTCGTCGTCGATGGTAGGCGATAATATTCCTCCACTACAAGAATGCTCCACTGCTGTGATCACTGATCGCGTTCGTTGGAATTTTGTTTGCAAATAATGTTTGAATTTCAAAATATTTTGCAATCAGTGAAAAGCCGAAAGAAAGGTTAGATTTGTGTTTCCACATCTGTCACTGTCATAAGCACAGATTAATAGAATTTTTTTTTTTTTTTTTTGGTTGATTTGTCCTTCGGACAGGCAAAAGTCGCTAGACTATACGATTAATAGACAGGTAAGTCTCTGTTTCATAGTACTCTGGTCTCTGTCTCGCTTGTGGCTTGCTTAAATATTGTATGTTCTCTTTGGTTTGCGTGTTTCACGAATCGCACGATCTGTGGCACGATACCCGATTCGAACACAATTGCCATACGCATATCATAGAGTATATCCTCTTTTGGCAACGATATCTATGTACTACTAGATGGAGCGTTCCAAACAATCGCTCTGTTCCACGCAAGTAGCCACAACTCTTTCACATTCACAATGAAACTTGTGCAGTTACTACGCAGAACATTTAATTATTACTAAATTTTGACGCTACGATAATGTCAATATTTAGTAAATAATTAAATGTTCTGAGTAGTAACTGCACAAGTTTCAAAGTGAATGTGAAAGAGTTGTGGCTACTTGCATGGAACAGAGCGATTGTTTGGAACGCTCCATCTAGTAGTATATAGAGATCGTTGTCTTTTGTCCATACGTTGGTAATTAAATGGTATTCGTGTAATCGCTGCGATACAAGGATAAAAGTAATAAAATAAAGAATAGTATTATTTCATAAAATCTACGCATAAAAATTATTAAGGCATCATATAGGTAATGTTTGAAATATGATCGAATCCTGACAAGAAGATTATTTCGGATCCACAAGTCTGCCAAACCTCGTCAAGCATGTACAAATTCAAACATGTAGTCTGGGCGTTTGGCTTAGCCTGCAAAGTTTTGCATCTAATAATATGTAAACAATACTGTGATAATATTAACAGCATGCGATCTCCGTGGTATCGTAGAAGAAAACGTCGACACTATTCTGTCAATACTGCTTATCTGTCAAAGTGCTACAAATGTCCTACACTAATTTTTATGTATAATAAAGCCTTGCAATACGAGGTTTATCCGCTTTATTATCTATTTCAATTTATTATACATAACTTAAATGGACAAGTTCCTAAGACCAACCAGATTTGATGCCGACCATTCCACAAATTTAACAAAAGAATGGGAGCACTGGAGAATGACGTTCGAGAACTTTTGACTGCACAGCAACCGAAACCAACCGCCGCAGCGGAAGGCGAGGATGCCGCAGCCCTGGCAAAGCAACAGGAAGCACTGTGGAACGTTACTAAGCTGCAACTTCTGGTAAATCACGTTACGCCTAGAGTTTATGCCAGTATCGCGGGCAGAAAACCGGTTTGTTATCAGCTGTCCCGTAGACCGCGGCCACTGGCAGCGTCTGGTCGGTCGGGTAGGTATAGGAATTATTAGGCTTATTCGAATGAGATGGCGTGTTCTTGTAGGTATTTGTGTTATTAGAAGTGTATTTATTCTGAGCTAAGCTGTATTTTTGTTGTACATAGTTTTGATTTTTATGTTGATTAGGGTAGTTATTGTAATTTTTATGTGTATAGTTATAGTTTTGATTTTTATTTTGATTTGAATAATTGGTTTTTTTTATTAAACGCTAGATCAGGTGCTAGTGTGGCATGAGACACTGTTGGAGGTTCGTGAAACTGAGAGGATAGGCACTGAATTTTTTCGTTATTACGACAGAGTGTACGTAGTTTTTCTATTGAATTGATGTCGGTAGAATTGGAAGCCAACACATTAGCATAACAGGGACGGATGTTGTGTAGCAACACGTCTAAGCGCCTCTTATGGTTAGCGTTTTTAGTTACAAGGACTTGCGCCCGCCATGGGGACTGGCTTTCCTCCACAATCCCTTCTCTTACTAACTGCTTGACTTCATTTTCAATGAATACTTGATCGTCAGCGCTGTGCTTTCGTGACCTTACTGCTATCGGCTTGCAGTCTGCAGTAACATTTGCAAATAGGGGCACAGCTGGAACCAAAGCTTCAGCAACACTGCATATTTTCAATGTATCCTTTATCTAATGCTGTACATTAGATCCCTCTTATGTACAGCCACTAACTGCACCCCACATGAGAGGATGTTTAAACACTCGCGCAGATCGCTAAATGGCCATAGTATTCCCACGTGGCTCACTAATTCAGACCAAGTCTTAATGCGTCGATCCGACCGAACTAATAAGTATCAATCTGTGGTGGAGGAAGTGGAACTGCTGCAGGCGAATCCAGATTATTCTTTTGTAAGATTAAGAGATGGAAGAGAAATCACCGTGTCTAATCGACATCTGGCCCCCATCGGGATGCAAGGAGAAAATATTGATGATCCGGACTACTTGACGGAGGCCTATAACCGATCCGATCCATCTCCGATCATGAACGAAAACGAAGTATCAGGCAACGAGAGTCCACCTGAGGTCGACAATCAACCTTCGTCCGCTCCCGGGTCTGAACCCTCGGCTAATAATGAGCCCCTCTCTCCTTCCAATTCTTAACCACCACTTCCCCATGTTGAGACAAGAAGATCCAGCAGGAATAGAAGAATGCCTCAGCATCTACAAGACTACGAACTGTAGTTTATAAAAGAGCATGGGAGAATGTGATAATATTAACAGCATGCGATCTCCGTGGTATCGTAGAAGAAAACGTCGACACTATTCTGTCAATACTGCTTATCTGTCAAAGTGCTACAAATGTCCTACACAATTTTTTTTTTTTTTTTTTTAAATGTATAATAAAGCCTTGCAATACGAGGTTTATCCGCTTTATTATCTATTTCAAATACTGAACAATTTCATCCGATTGCATCTATCAGATTAATAGGTACATTAGTAGTGACAGATCTGTGTCAATGATGTTAAGCGCGCGCTACGCGATGCAATTTGATTGATAGTATTTCTAAATCGGTACCTTATCAGATTTGATCGTGTTGAGGCAAATCGGGACGGCGACGGTCCCTAATTCGGCGATGAAATCATGGCCCGATCGCCCGAAGTCAAACGCCGCCAATTTAGGGTGACAAATTGTATCATGTGGAAATGATTTGGAAGCAACATCTATAAGCTGCCTTTCCATTTAAATAAAATAAATGTGGAGAGCGATATCGGGTGATTTTTGTACGTCATTCGGCCGGCAGCGTTCAGAGTTAGTGGTTGTCTACGTGTGTAAATCTGAATCAATTCACAAACTTGCTCACCCTTTCAGACTGCTAATCGCTCAGAACCCTCCTTATGGGACAGCTTATGTCTACTAATGTACCTACTATTGTTTTTTTTTTGTATGTAAACGCTGTATTATACCAAAATTAAAAACATCAATAACAAATAGGAATAATATTATGTACAAAGGCGAACTTTTCCACTTAGGGGTTCTTTTCTACTTTTCAGATAACCTTAGAGTAAGTAGAGTTTGAGTACTACCAAATATATATTATTTGGTACTAAATATGTTTCAAAAAAATTTTTTTTTTTTTTAAAGAGGCTGCTAATTTTTTTTTTTTTTTTTTTTTTAAATGTAAAACCTTGTAATTGGCCTCCACTACTATTATGAAAATTATCATATAAATACATTTATATGCTGAAAGTTTCCTTATATCATAAAATTAATAAGTAATCTACTTTTAAATATTGTATCTTCCAACAATTTTTGTTCTTATTTATCTATTGCACGCTACTCTCGTTGCATAATCAAGTATATTTCGAAAGGGTTGGATGGCGCCATTTTTGCCACGTCCCTTCGTCACGACATGGTTGGCTACAAAGAGAATATAACGTTGTCAAAACTGAAATCGGGAGTGAAATCGACGTCTTGTGGACGCGAGAGTCGCGCGACCCAATCTATCGTCCCAGAAATCGGCGCTTGGATCGGCAATCAAATTGTCCCGTGTAGCGCGCGCTTTATTTGATCTGTGTCCCGTTGACAGAAAATTATAGTCTACCTTGGTATTGTTTTCTGTGATCTTTACTTTACTCTGTGTTATTGACATGACAAGCAAGCAGACAGCAAAAGAGAATTTAAGCACACAGCTGATTGCACTTGCAATTATTTTTACGTATTATTTTGACGTTAGTTTTATCGGCTCTGCACTCATTCGATTTTTTGGGATTCATAATCAATCAATCAAAATATTGACGTAAACTGATAAACTCGCCGTAGTGAACTCGGCGGCGGCGCGATGAGCAATACCGAGTTCGTGCAGATCAAGGAGCTGAAGGCGGGCATGAAGAACATAAACGCGGTGTTCATCGTGCTGGAGGTGGGTCCGCCGACGTTGACCAAGGAGGCGCGCGAGGTGCGCACGCTGCGCGTGGCCGACGGCTCGGCCAGCGTCCACCTGTCCGTGTGGGACGCGGCCGGCGCGCTGCTGCAGCCCGGGGACATCGTGCGCCTGTCGCGCGGGTACGCCGCGCTGTGGCGGCACGCGCTCACGCTCTACTCGGGCAAGGCGGGCGACATACAGAAGGTCGGCGAGTTCTGCATGCTGTTCAACGAGCAGGTCAACATGAGCGAGCCGCAGCCGCCGCCCCCGCCTGGCGCGGGGGTGGGCGCGGGCGCGGGGGCGGGGGCGATCGCGGCGGGCGGCGCCGAGCGCACCAACGGCGCGCGCTCGCTGCCGCCCGCCGCCGGGCCGGCGGCGGCGGCGGGCGGCACCGCCGGCGGGGGCGTTGGCGGGGGAGGCGCGCCCAAGCAGGAGCGGTACTCGGGCACCGGGGGCGGTGGGGGTGGCGGGGGAGGCGGCGACACCAAGCATCAGCACAAGACGTACGTGCGCGGGCGCGGCGCCGGCGCGCAGCGCGCGCACTCGCGACGATAGCCGCCCACACACACACACACACACACACACTCTGCAGCAGAACTGAATAAAAATCTGGGTTATGGTCTACACAAGGGGGATAAATTTTTACACAAAAATGAGTTACCGTTAAAAATGAGAGTCCTGCGTGTGACTCTGTGCAGATACTGCTAAAAGGTGCTTCTAAACGGGCAACAATGTTACTTCAATATCAGATTTAATACTAATTTAATCTTGCTTTTCGGACAATAAGAACTGTAGGCTAAGTGGACATTGTGTTAATTACATTAAATATATATGTATATAGTTGACATAAGTGTTAAATGTGGTCAAACATAATATATATGCAACATCTACATAATGAAATGAAGCTGCTGTAAAGTGGCATTGTCTGTAAGTGGTAGTATAAGGAAATAATGTTAATAATTTTCAGTTTTGTATTTTAGAATATTGATAGATATGACTGCAGTAGTGTGCCTGGGAGTTACTCGCAACATTGCCAGCATTATTAACTATATATTTACATGGTTGGCTGTAATGCAGTATGTTGTTGTAAAAGCACCATATCAATGAGATAGTGTTAGATCCTGCATAGTGTATGTATGTAACAGTACTGCTGGTGGGCCACCTGGCATTTAAGGTAGCTTCTGATTACATGAATAATTTGTTTCAAAAATGTTTCACAAATAATTTTTATTTTCCATAACTTTGATTGATAAATCACAGTTGTGGGAGGGAATCTCTCTTGTGGTCAACGATCTCTATGTACTACTAGATGTAGCGTTCCAAACAATTGCTCTGTTCCACGCAAGTAGCCACAACTCTTTCACATTCACAATGAAACTTGTGCAGTTACTACACAGAACATTTAAATTAAATGTTCTGCATAGTAACTGCACTACTTGCATGGAACAGAGCGATTGTTTGGAACGCTACATCTAGTAGTACTTAGAGATCGTTGCTTGTGGTATTGTATTGTAATGCATATAGGTAGTAAGACTGTAGTTGATGCAACTTGTATTTCACTTTGTAGTGGCAAGTGGTCACTGCTCCTGTTCGCTAACACAAAGTCTGTACTGTGCTACTAGACCCTGCGGCAACTTGTGTTATTAAGTTGAGTTACAAATTGTCTACACAATGTAATATACATACATCATGTGAAGATGATATTTCAGAAAAGTCGTCACACTTGACAAATCCCAATCCAATATCTCTTCTGGCCGATGACATGTATTGTGTTGTAGAGGTATATCATCATCAGGTTATTTTTGTCTCCACTGTGGGAGCACACCCCTCTCTCATCTGCCGGAGACAGACGGAGCATTCGGCCTACACTCCCCGCGCTGGCCAGACGGGTTGGGGAGGGCTGGTTGATGTTTTATAATGTATTCCCTCAGTCGCCTTGTACGACATCCACGGGCAGAGTTGGAGTGGTCCTATTCTACTCTACCGGAAACCACACGGCTAGAGGTGTATATGTAGTACAAATTAGTATAAGGTGAAAGTGAACAGTGCTGTAAGAGAGTAATGCAACAGTAATATGTTCCTGAAACATGAAGACAATCTGTATCTGTAATATTGGATAATGGACGTGGTGGCTAACCCGCTCTTTTCTTTTTACCATAAATAAAGTAATAGTAATATTGTGGATAGTGCTACTATAATAAAAGTTTTTATTTCGGAAAGCAATGATCCATAAATTGTTAGTATGCAACTTAAAACTATGTTAATGCCAAACTTTAAAAATGCCAATATTAGTCATATGGGTGTGCGCACGTGCAAGTGGCCACACCTCCTGATATACGGACAGTCGAGCCTATTGGTACATATTGATCTGTGAATATTGACTGACACCCGATGATTTAAAGTGTATAGAGACTGGATCTGTGTTAGCAATCAATATTTTTTTTTTTTTTTTTTTTTTTTTTTTTTTTTTTTTTTTTTTTTTTTTTTTTTTTTTTTTTTTTTTTTTTTTTTTTTGACTGGCTCGAAGATGCGTACCGCCTGCACGTTATTCACAAGTGTCACAAGTGTTCGGTCTACCAAGCTCACGAACCCACTGTCCATATGCCTTGCCGAGTGTGGAAGTTCTGCAAACCTCACCGGACGCACGGTCTCCTTATCTCCTAGCACTAGTCGGGATGACCCTCTCCTCGCTTCATACAAGGCGGCTGCCTCTTGTATGCGAAGGTCGAGAGGAAGTATCCCGCCCAGCACCAGTGCCGAGTGCAGGGAGACCGTGCGGTACGATTTGCAGATCTTCTGAGCGAAGCCCCTCTGGCCTGCATACAACAGCTTTTGCACCCCTATTTTCTCTGCGGCAGGTGCCCGGGCGCTCGCTGCGTAAGTGATGAGTGGACCGACTGCTGCGGAGTAAACTATGTAAATTTACACAATTTACTCCGCAGCAGTCGAGCCAATTACTCCAACCTCCAACTGGTCTTGGCTGCTCTGGATAACTGTTTATATACGTCCAGTGCCTTCCGGCAGACATTTGCGACGTGTGCATTGAAAGTCATTTTGGCGTCGATGGTGACACCCAGCAGCTTGATCTGCTCCGATATGCGAATGTCGACCCCGCAAATACTCAGGAGTGGGGTGTCGTATTTAAGCTTTCTCGTTACCACAATTTTAGCAAGTCTTGTGTGGTGTGAACTTCAGCTTAATACGTACTCACCACTCCCGAACACAGGTAAGGAAGGAAGGAAGGAAGGAAGGAAGGAAGGAATGAAGGAAGGAAGGAAGGAAGGAAGGAAGGAAGGAAGGAAGGAAGGAAGGAAGGAAGGAAGGAAGGAAGGAAGGAAGGAAGGAAGGAAGGAAGGAAGGAAGGAAGGAAGGAAGGAAGGAAGGAAGGAAGGAAGGAAGGAAGGAAGGAAGGAAGGAAGGAAGGAAGGAAGGAAGGAAGGAAGGAAGGAAGGAAGGAAGGAAGGAAGGAAGGAAGGAAGGAAGGTTAGGTTAGGTTAGGTTAGGTTAGGTTAGGTTCTCCCGAGGTGGGCGGCGACGCGCCTCGACAGGGATATGGCGGCAGAAGCCGCCATGGTCGAGGCGTGGTGTGCTCCCCCGCCGGCCACCTTGGGAGTAGAGGAGAGGGCGGTGCAGTTCCGAGCGGCCCTGCAGTCGGTATGCGACGCGTCCATGCCCCGGGCGCGTCGGATGCCGGCTAAAAAGCAGGTTTACTGGTGGAACGAAGAGATTGCGGCTCTTCGGATCACCAGTAACAGAGCCCGCCGGAACTACACCAGATGCAGACGGCGCCGACATGAGGAGTGGGAAGAGGAGCTCCTGTATGGGCTCCTCAGGGAGGCTAAAGTGGCCCTCCAAGCGGCCATCTCGAAGAGGAAGGATGAGGCGCGTGAGGAGTTTCTGGCTACGCTAGACCGGGATCCATGGGGGAGGCCATATAGGGTGGTGCGTAGCAAGATGGCGCACGCCCCCCCCATGGAATCCATGGAGCCGGAACTCCTCACGCGGGTCGTGGAGGGCCTCTTTCCCTCGGCGGCAGAAATTGCGCCGCCGAGCATGTCGGAACCGTCTGCGGAGCCGGAGGGTCCCGTCCATCTCGTCATACCGCCAGTCACGGATGACGAGATGGAACGAGTAGTGAGCCGACTGCGATCGTGCAGGAAGGCTCCGGGACCCGACGGCGTTCCTGGGAAGGCATTGGCAGTAGCCCTGGAGCACCTCGGGAGCCGTCTTAAGTCCCTCTTTGACGATTGTCTCAAAGAGGGACGCTTCCCGAGGTGCTGGAAGGAGGGGCGCCTGTGCCTTCTCAGGAAGGAGGGCCGCCCGCCGGACTGTCCCTCCGGCTATCGCCCCATCGTCCTGCTGGACGAGATGGGGAAGATGCTGGAGAGGATCCTGTCCAGCCGCATAGTAGGCCACCTGGTGGATACGGGCCCGGACTTGTCAGATGGACAGTTCGGGTTCCGGGAGGGGAGGTCCACCATAGATGCGCTGAAGTCCCTCAGGGACTTCAGCGAGGATGCGGCGGACAGGGGGGAGGGTGTGGTGGCGGTGTCCCTGGACATCGCCAACGCGTTTGGCACCCTCCCTTACGCAGTCATTAGGGAGGCACTTCGATACCACCAAGTGCCTCCCTACCTTCGGCGGATAGTGGAGCACTACCTCAGCGGGAGGGTAGTGCTCTACGAGCGGAGCGGCCGGATGATGGCCCACGTCATGACGTGCGGTGTTCCACAGGGGTCCGTGCTCGGACCCCTGCTCTGGAACATCGGGTATGACTGGGCCATCAGGGGGGAGCAGCTTCCCCGGATGATCACCATCTGTTACGCTGATGACACGATGGTGGCCGTCCGGGGACGCGAGAGGGGCGAGGTCTTGGAGAGAGCGACGACTGCGACCGAGCTTATAGTCGGTCGCATAGCCAGGCTAGGCCTGAGCGTCTCTCTCTCCAAGACCGAGGCGATCACATTCGGTGGGCCACGTTGGCAGCTGAGAGCCGGAGCCACGATCCCCGTAGGGGGTGAGCGGATCCAGGTCAAGGCCAATATTAAGTATCTTGGCCTTGTCCTGGACCGCAAGTGGGACTTCGGGGAGCACTTCACGCGAATTGCTCCCCGACTAGTGAGGGCGGCTTCGGCTCTGGGCAGATTGCTGCCAAATTTGGGGGGACCTGGGGCTCCGTGCCGGCGACTCTATGCAGGGGTCGTGCGTAGCATGGCCCTGTATGGAGCGCCGGTATGGGCCGACAGGCTGTCGGAGAGGAACAAAGTGCTTCTCCGACGCCCCCAGAGGGTGGTGGCCCACCGAATGGTGAAGGCCTACTCAACGGTCTCTTATGCGGCGGCATGCGCCCTCGCCTGCACTCCTCCCTGGGAGCTTGATGCCCAGGTGCAGGCGAGGACATACGACGAGCGGGCGGCGGCCAGGGCGCGAGGAGAACGCCCTGACCGCGAAGTCGTGGAGAGGGCTCGTCGGCAGGTGACCCGCCGCATGAGAGACCGTTGGAAGAGCGGCTTGGAGGATTGCCCCTATGGTACCCGCACTATAGGGGCTCTCCTCCCGTCGTTTGAGGGGTGGCTGTCGAGGGGGCACGGGGGCCTCGGCTTCCGACTGACGCAGGTGATGACCGGGCATGGTTGCTTCGGTCATTACCTGCACAACATTGGAAGGGAGCCGAGTCCGCGGTGCCACGAGTGTGGCGCTCCAGATGATACGGCCCAGCACACACTGGAGGAGTGTAGTCGCTGGGACCGGGAGCGCCACGAGCTAGTGACGGCCACCGGGAGAGGGGATCTCTCGCTGCACAGTGTGGTTGCGAATATGCTGAGCAGCGAGAGATCGTGGGAGGCAGTGGCCTCCTTCTGCGAGACAGTCATCTCACAGAAGGAGGCCGCGGAGCGGGGACGCGAAGACGAAGTCGACGCGCCCCTGCTCCGGCGTAGGCGGAGGGGCAGGAGGCGGGCGCAGTTCGCCCGCCTCATGCCTTAGTGGAGTCCGTGGTGTAGGGACCACAGTTTGGACTCCACCCGTCTGGGGGAAGGATCGCCGCGTTCGACCCTTCCCCTCTTTGGCGCGGGAGCACCGGCCACGCATTAAGCCGGTGCGGCCTGGGGACACAGTGGTTTGAAGTACATTGGGACCACACTGTGTCCCCACTACAGGCAGGAGGGTGAAACGCCGGAGTGGTTTTAGTGGGTAGTGACTCCTCATACCATCTCGAGGAGTGAGTCCCACATACCCCTCGACAGCCCTAAGTCGAGGGGATGCGTAAGAGCATTTCCACTCCGTCAAAAAAAAAAAAAAAAAAAAAAAAAAAAGGTTAGGTTAGGTTAGGTTAGGTTAGGTTAGGTTAGGTTAGGTTAGGTTAGGTTTTTTTTTTTTTTTTTATCTTGTTTGTATTCTAGTAATTCCTTTGCCACTGGGCAAAGACATTTTCTGTCATACAAGGATTCTTATCTGTTTATTATATTTATTTCATCCATAATATTTAGGGGGGATGGAGGTCTCCGGGATTTATCGGGAGGCCTGCCATCAGTTATATACACTTCACATGCACTATAAGCTATACATTTTCTTAAGATATAATTTACAAATTTGCCCTCCATCATAGTTAATAATACATAACATCTTTTGTTTCCTTAGTTTAAGTTCAGACATTTTGGTTCTTTATCTTAATATTTAATTATAAACAATACATACTTATAATATGTATTTATATAATTTTTTCTTAGTCTATTTTATTTATTTATCTTAAAGTTTCTTAATTTCTAGATTTAATAGTGGCATACTTTTATATATAACACAGTATATATATTATTATACCTATTCTAAGTCCTGTTTCTTTTTATTACATCTTTAGCTACGTATAGGCAAAATGTTATGAATTTATCTCTGTTATTTTTATCTTCTAATATTTCTCTCAATGCAACTTTATCTAGTTTTCTATCTATTTCAATTTCAAGGTCACATCGTCTGGCGCTATATTTTGGACATTCCATCAGTATGTGTTCAACACTCTCTTCCTCTTCAGGATCGCAGACACATGAAGCGCTATCTTTGCACTTAAACCTGTTTAAGTAAGCCGAAAATCCACCGTGGCCCGTGAGGATCTGCACGAGTGTAGGATTTGGTCTTATTTTTCTGATCAGTCTATAGGCTCGTTCTGCATCAGGCAAGAATAATTTTGTTACCGATGCAGTGTCTTCCGTTATATATCTTCGATTCCATTCATTCAACGTTTCTGTTCGTATATGGCGTTTCAGATATGAGACCGGGCACTTGTCATAATGGGGGGCGGTTTTCATGCGGAGTGCAGCTTCTTTGGCGAGTTCGTCGGCTCTTTCGTTTCCACTCACTCCTGCGTGCGCTCTGATCCAAAAGAAACGAATATTTTTGCCCAGAGCAGCCATTGCGGTCAGGTTTCTTCTTATCGACACCACAAGTGGGTGGAACGAGTCTCGATTTTTAAGGAGCTCGAGTGACGATCTGGAGTCGCTCAACACAATGACACTCGGCTCCTTGTTGTTTAGCGCCAGATCTGTCACTCTGTATAAGGCATACATTTCCGCCTGAAATACTGTACAGAACGGTTCCAGTTTAAATTTCTTGCAGTTGGTCTCGCCAACATCGTCCCAATAGGACAGTGCGGCTCCGACTTTACCTTCAATTTTACTCCCGTCCGTAAAGTACCTCATCCCCTTTATGTCATGCTTTTCGAGGGTTTCGGCTTCTAGGTCCTCCAGGCATTCGAATGTGATGTCTATTTCTTTGGCCGGGTGTTGCGCTTTTAGGAAACTCACTCTCTCCTCCAGCTTCCTATCTCCGAGAATCTCCTGCGGTTTACCCCTCTTTGCTTCATAAAGTTGGGCTGCTTCTTGGATCCGGAGATCCAGAGGAAGCAGTCCCGACAGGATTAGCGCGGAGTTTAAGGAAACCGTTTTGTATGCCTTGCATATTTTTTGGGCGAAACCTCTCTGGATGGCATTCAGTGGTTTTTTAATCGATATTCTGCATGCTGCTTCCGCCCACACACTAGCAGCATACATTATTACCGGCTCCACTACTGCGACGTATATCGTTCTGATAATCTCCGGGTTCAGACCCCAATTTATTTTGGCAGCTCTTGACAATTGCTTATATATGTTTGCTGCTTTGCGACATACAGATGCGACATGGGATTGGAACGTCAGCTTGTGGTCTATTGTTAGGCCAAGTATTTTAATTTCATTAACCAGTTTTATAACTGTTCCCCCCATTTGTATGGATGGGTGGTCGAACTTCAGCTTCTTGGTTATTACCATTGCGTTCATTTTATGTGGAGCAAACTTCAGCTTGTTTTCGACCCCCCATTCATGGACATATGCTAAGATGTCGTTAGCTTGCTCCTGTATTTCCGCCGTCGTTTGTCCGGAGAATATCAGAACGACGTCGTCTGCAAAAGCCTGACAATATGCCCCTCTCTCCACAAGACCATTCAGTAGAGGGTCCAACAGAGCGTTCCAAAACGCAGGCCCCCCTATGGAGCCCTGCACGCAACCTTTGGTCGTCTTCTTCATGCATTCAGAGTCTGCATACTTGACCCGTACCCGTCGGTCCTCCAGGTAGCTCCCGACCAATCGACGGAGATTAAGGGGACAGCCTTTTTCCGCCAGGCGACATCGTATCGCCGGCCACCACGCACTATCAAAAGCACCTTCGATATCCAGTGACACTACCAGGTTGATGCACTTCTTCCTTAAATTATCTCTGATATGACCCAGCAGGTCATATAATGCATCTTCAGTGCTTCTTTGCGGGACAAATCCGTATTGTCTGGGGTTCGCCTTAGGTTGGAGGTACCATCTTATTCTTTTCACCATCATTTTTTCTAAAATTTTGCCCATAACAGATAGCAGCCCGATCGGTCTGTAGGATTTGGGTTGCATATAATCCGCCTTTCCTGGTTTCCTCAACACTATCACTGTGGCTTCCTTCCAGGGCGTAGGAAAGTGAGACAGCTCCAAGCACTTATTCGCCAGACCCAAGAAAACCTCCGGATTCTGCAATATCGCTGCCGCACAGATGTCTGCGGTGAGGCCATCAGGTCCGGGTGCCTTACGAGGGTTAAAGCTCAACGTTGTATGCCTCAGTTCGGCTTTGGTGAAGGGTGGGTCGATGAGATCCTCCGGCAGAGGCTCATCCGTGGCGGCTGCTCTTGCACGTATATGCTGGTGTTGGGTGTCATCCAGTTCCGCAAGATCGTCTGGGTAAAAAGTGTCGGCCAGCAGTTTGGCAGCCTCTTCCTCAGCAACCATATTGCCATCCCTCATAAGCGGTTGATCTTCGTAGGCTCTAGAAGTTTTGGCCATGACTCTATATATACTGTCCCACATACTCTCTCGATCTTGCTTGGTGCAGAAACTCTTCCAGCTTTCCGTTTGGGCTCTCGCCGCTTCTTCCTCGTATTTACCCTTAGCCTGCAGATACTCGTCGACCACCCACTGTCTGCGGGACGGAGCTGCGCACGATATCCTCCTCTTTTTTGTGGTCATGTCCTTTTTCAATGTCTCTAGTTCTGTACTCCACCATGGGCAGTTAAATTTCGGGTCTGATTTAAATTTTGGTATTGTTTTATCACATGTACTAGTTAATATTTTTATGTATCTGTTTACAAATTCTTCTAGTTCTCCTTTAGTTTTTATCATATCTACTACCGTTTTATTAATTTTATTTTCATCTATTTGGTTCTGTAATTCTGTGTGAAACTCTGCCCATTTTGCTTTTTTAGTATTATATATTCTCGTAGATTTTTTGTATCTATTCCTGGTAGGATTTTTAAGATTTATATTAAAGGAAATCGCGTTGTGGTCAGAACTCGTCATGTCTTTCTCTACTTTCCAATCGTGCACAGCTCCCTCCAGCCCGGCAGTACATGCTGTAATATCAACGTGACTTTTAAATTCTTTCCCACCCCTTATTGTATCGAAGGTAGGCTCATCTCCCGTGTTCAGTATCTGAAGCTCCAGTTCTTCAAGCATGCCTGACAGTGCTTCCCCTCTGAAATCCTCTTTCACGCTTCCCCACCAGGCACTCCAAGCGTTACCGTCCCCTCCCACGATCACCGCGCTTACCCCTATCTTTTCGTATATCCGTTTGATGTCGTCTAGGTAAGGCTCAATTGGGAGATAATCTTCCAGATATATAGACAGTACACCCACAGTCCAGTCGCTCGTTTTCAGAACTGCTACAGCTATGTTTTCGGTTGTGAGTGTTGGTTGCTCAACAACCACCACGCTACTGTCGAACACCGCTATAGCAGCTTTGACGGGTTTTGTCCTGTTGCGGGTGCACTGAATTACCCGTGTCCCCGTATGGCGTTTAAGCTCTCCTGTGGATCCTATATACGGCTCCTGCAGCAGCGCAAAACAGGCTTTTCTTGTTTGGGCTTCTATGAAGAGTTCTTGGGTAGCCAGTCTCTTTTTCTGCAGGTTGGCTTGGATGACTTTGTACGTACGGAGGGTTTCATTAGTCCGGCTGTAAACTGCATTTGAAGTGTCGGTGGTGCCCTTAGCAATAAGCCACCGTCGATCTGGCTAGACTCTCCCATCTTTTCCTGATCGGACAAACCGAGTCAAAGGCGTTGTGATCGGTCCGATCTAGTTTGGCATGGAGACAATTACAACAGGTCGGCGTCACTTCAGCGAGCCAGTCCGAACAGTCGGTACGCATATGTGGACCCCCGCAATGGCTGCAGCTGTCGACAGTTTCTTTGCAGAACTTGCGACCATGACCATACCCGAGACATCTTGTGCATTGCACAAGAGGTGATTGGTCTGCCACGTATATTCGTTGCAGATCGATGTGCACTCGGCCTGCCGCTGTCAACCGCTGCCAGACCGGCGGAGACACCTGCATTACGATGTGTGATGCGTGAGGGTTTCTGGTCTTCCGCCTGTATTTTACCGACAGTTTTTGATCTTCCCCTGCCAGGTCCCCCAGTATATGCCCGTTCTGCTTTCTCAGTGACGTCACAATATCTTCATCTGTGTTGTATGATAATACGTCCTTCAGGATGATTAAGGGGTCCTTGTTTTTAACATCTTCCACCACCAGTTGCTCCCCAGAGCCCTCTATTTTCCTTTTCATCTTTGCGAGTTCTTCTCTGGATGAACACCCCAAAATAACTTTTTGGTCTCTCGCTTTCCGCATGCGCTCAACTCTTAAGCCTGTATTTTTTGCGTCCACCGCGACCCGTAGTTTAGCGATAACCTCCCCGCTTGTATCCTTTGCATCTTTTGATGAGACCACTACTGAGTGCAATGGTTGTGCCGTGGGTGATGTTCTGTTAGCCTGCGCAGCTATTTGAGCGTATGTAGTAGGCTCTTGGTCCTTTAGGTGTCCCCCAGGGAACAGCTTTAGCTGATCTGTGAGCTCTATAGTGTGTTGTTTGCACGCTACTACAGTCTCTCTATGCTCCTGCAGGTTATCTATGAGTTGCTGCATTAGTGCAGTGGGCGGAGACATCCCAGATGCCACGGCTGGACCCCTGAGCAGTAGCTCTGTAGCGTGGTCTGCTCGCGTTTTTTCCAGTTTGACCTGCAGAGCCTGCCTGGACTCTGACAGGCGAAGGACGATTTCGTACATGCCTGCCAGGTTGTTCAGTACCGCCTCTTTAATGGTGGTCTTTAAATTGCCGGACTGTTCCATTTGGGCTTTTGCCTCCTGATATAATTTGTTAGCCTTAGCTGATAGACTGTCTAAGGGGCAAGAGGACACGGGGTTGTCCGAGGCACGACGCTGCAGGGGGGATTCAGGTTTGTCCGCAGTTTTTGCCGAGGTGTTACGTCTTCGGGAATCAGCCAGGGAACCAGCGGCAGTCACCGTCACTTTAGGTTTTGTATTATCTGTCCCAGCAGCATTGTCGGTTTTCCTTGGATTCGACATGTTCAGATCGAATGTCAAAATAATAAAATGTAAAAGTGTAAAGTTTTGTATAATATATAGTTAGATATACTTTAATCCGTAAAGTATACGTATCTGGTTAAAATACCACTAAACCGTCACGTGCCAGCGAATAGAGCATTAAATTTGAATAATTTAATTTAAGGTGGACTGACTCTATATTTCTACAAATAGATGTACCTATTAATAATGATGTACATATTAAGTATAATAGGATCCTGAGATCGAAGGGGGGGAGGGTTGTTGTTTTTGGGGGAGGGAGCCGGCTGCTTGGTCTGTCCTTGGACACCAAGCACGCCATCGTACCTCAAGGGGGGGAGGAGGGGGAATTTTTCCCCCTTAAGTTTGTAAAAAGTAGCCAGGTCACGCTTGACCGCTTTTTACTAACTTTTTTTTTTTTTTTTTTATTTTTTGTTGGTTATTGTTCGGTTGTGTTTTTCTTGGTCATCTTGGTAACTTCCCTTCTGGAGGTTACAAAAATGGTCAAGGGTGTGGAAGTGGTGAGTGGGGAGGGGCCTGGGGGCCCCGGTCCACTGAAAGCCGACGCAGTCGGCTGTTCGGTGGTCATTGAGCCTCTGCGTGTTTCCTCCAGGGAAATGCCCAGGAGGTCCAGGCGAATAAAGAAATTGGAGGGGGAGGGGGGGAGTGACCTTCCGGAGGTCTTTTTGGCCCCGGAAAGGGACGAGGCCCGTGAGGCACTTGTGGGGGAGAGTGTCGAGATCGACATCTCGGACTCGTCGTCGAATGACGGCGACAACGAGGGGCCGGTCTCGGCAGTCCAGTCGGACGGAGGTGGGGCCTCTAGACCCACTAAGAGGCAAGCTGAGGAAGTGGGCGACGACCTCGGGCTCGTAGAGCCCGTAAAGATAAATACTGCCCGGAGGGGGAGGCAGTCTATGTCCAAGGGGACATATGTGGGAATCTCCAAGGCGAGGTCCCAGCTCCGCGAGCTCGAGCGCGAGCTCCAGTTCGCGGAGTACGAGGAGGAGGCGGACGCGGCGGCGGAATACCGACTTAGCTTCCGCCGGGACTCCCGCCCCATTGACAGGGGAGGAGGAAAAAGGGGGGGGAAGCAAGGGGACGCTGTGAGGGATCGCAGCCCCCTTCTTCCTGCCCCCCCAAGCGCAGCGGAGGATGGTGACTGGGTGGCGACTACACGACGGGCCGCCCAGTCCATCCTAGAGGAGGCCCGCAAGTGCGGAAATTTGAAGGGCGACGTGTGGCGCCGCATGAATGAAGCCTGCAGAGAGATTCTGCGGGCTTCAGATATGCTGGAGGAAGAGAAGGAGGAGTCGGAGGTTGTCCGCATACTGCGAGCGGACAACAAAAGGATGAGGGAGGAACTGGCGCTCCTCAGGTCGGAGACAAAGGCCCTGAGGCTTGCGTGAAGACGACTTCCGGCAGAGCCCACTCTCCGTCCCCCACTGGCGGCGGACCGCCGGAGGGAGGAAGCAGCCAGAGCCCTGGCTGCTGGGTTGGTGGTGGCGCCACCCCAACCCCAGCCGCCCAAGAAGGCGGCCGCACAAAGGGTGGTGCAGGTGGCACCCCCAGCTGCGGCCAAGCGGCCGACGGCGAGGCCGCCACCAGTGCCGGCTCCCGGGCCTGCCAAAGGCCCAATCTCGAGGGCAGGGGGAGCGGGTCCCTCAACCGCCACCCAGTCACCTCCTCCCCAGTCATCCTGGGTGGAGGTGGTGAAGAGGAAGGGAAGGGGGAAGGGGAAACCCAACCCGCCCCCCCCAGCAGGACAGAACAAGAAGGCCCCGGCACAGACGCCGGGGCCAAAGAAACTGGCTAGTCCCACCACCTCGGCGGTGGTGATCGCCTTAAAGTCGGACACGGAGGCTACGTATGCCTCCGTTATGACAAAGGCGATCACCTCGTTTGATCTGGCCGAGGTGGGGCTACAGCACGTGCGGGTGCGGCAGACCGCTGCCGGGGCCCGCATCATTGAGGTCCCCGGGGACAGCGACGGGCGGGCAGCTGACGCACTATGTGCCAAAATCAGCGCGCTGGTGGGGGAGCAGGCGCGGGTGTACCGTCCCGTCAAAATGGCCGGTATTCAAATTACCGGTCTTGACGAGACGGTCACCCCTGACCGGGTGTTGGCGGCTGTGGCGGCGAAGGGCGGGTGTCAGCCCGCCCAGATTAAAGTCGGGGCCATCAGGGCGCTCCGCGGCGGTTCCGGGTCGGTACTCGTCCAGTGCCCGGTAGCCGTCGCCAACGCCCTGATTACGGCGGGTAGGGTGACAGTGGGATGGTCGTCGGCCCAGGTGAAATCACTTGGGCCGGCGCCCATGCGCTGTTATAAATGCATGGGGACGGGGCACACCAGGGCGCTCTGCCCATCGGCGGTGGAAAGGGGCGCCCTGTGCTTCAGGTGCAGCAGGCCGGGCCATTGGATGGCTGACTGCACAGAGGCAAAGGCCTTCTGTGCAGTCTGCCACGAGGCCAAGCGGCCTGCTGAGCACATGATGGGGGGCCTGGTATGTGCCCCGCCCACAACCAGGGGGAAAGTGGCCCTGCCCGGGGCCCCGAAGAAAACTGCCCCAGTGGCCCCGGAGGTGATCAGCATGGACGTCTAAATGCCAGTACATCGGCATTTAGACGTCCTGCAGGGTAATCTGAACCACTCCGCCCGAGCCCAGGACCTGCTTATGCAGGTCATGGCGGAGTGGTCCATAGACGTGGCGGCTGTGGCAGAGCCATATTACATCCCTCCGCAGCCCAACTGGGCCGGGGCTGCGGATGGAAGAGTGGCGTTGGTGGTGCCGACGACTGGCGATGCGGTCCCCCTCTCTCCAGTGGAGAGTGGGCCGGGCTACGTGGCGGCTAAATGGGGAGAGATAGTGCTGCTGGCAGTATATTTCTCCCCTAATAAGCCGCTGCGGGACTTCGAGGGCTTTCTGGAAGCCCTCGAAAGAGTCCTGCGGAGGGTTAGTCCGGCCCAGCTTATATTGCTGGGGGACTGCAACGCCAAAAGTGCGGAGTGGGGGTCGGTCACCACCAACGCCAAGGGGGTGGCCCTCAGCGAATGGGTGACTGAGATGGGGCTCGTGGTGTTGAACCAGGGCAGCGTCAACACATGTGTGCGACGGGAGGGGGGATCCATAGTGGACGTATCGTTCGCTACCCCCCTCATCGCTGCACACATCGTGGACTGGCGCGTCCTGGAGGACGTGGAGACCCTCTCCGACCATGTATATGTTCGGATGAGGGTCCAGACCGCGTCCGGAGCCCCATCTCCCAGGCTGAGGGCCAGGAGGGAGGGTCTGCTCCCGAGGTGGGCGGCGACGCGCCTCGACAGGGATATGGCGGCAGAAGCCGCCATGGTCGAGGCGTGGTGTGCTCCCCCGCCGGCCACCTTGGGAGTAGAGGAGAGGGCGGTGCAGTTCCGAGCGGCCCTGCAGTCGGTATGCGACGCGTCCATGCCCCGGGCGCGTCGGATGCCGGCTAAAAAGCAGGTTTACTGGTGGAACGAAGAGATTGCGGCTCTTCGGATCACCAGTAACAGAGCCCGCCGGAACTACACCAGATGCAGACGGCGCCGACATGAGGAGTGGGAAGAGGAGCTCCTGTATGGGCTCCTCAGGGAGGCTAAAGTGGCCCTCCAAGCGGCCATCTCGAAGAGGAAGGATGAGGCGCGTGAGGAGTTTCTGGCTACGCTAGACCGGGATCCATGGGGGAGGCCATATAGGGTGGTGCGTAGCAAGATGGCGCACGCCCCCCCCATGGAATCCATGGAGCCGGAACTCCTCACGCGGGTCGTGGAGGGCCTCTTTCCCTCGGCGGCGGAAGTTGCGCCGCCGAGCATGTCGGAACCGTCTGCGGAGCCGGAGGGTCCCGTCCATCTCGTCATACCGCCAGTCACGGATGACGAGATGGAACGAGTAGTGAGCCGACTGCGATCGTGCAGGAAGGCTCCGGGACCCGACGGCGTTCCTGGGAAGGCATTGGCAGTAGCCCTGGAGCACCTCGGGAGCCGTCTTAAGTCCCTCTTTGACGATTGTCTCAAGGAGGGACGCTTCCCGAGGTGCTGGAAGGAGGGGCGCCTGTGCCTTCTCAGGAAGGAGGGCCGCCCGCCGGACTGTCCCTCCGGCTATCGCCCCATCGTCCTGCTGGACGAGATGGGGAAGATGCTGGAGAGGATCCTGTCCAGCCGCATAGTGGACCACCTGGTGGATACGGGCCCGGACTTGTCAGATAGACAGTTCGGGTTCCGGGAGGGGAGGTCCACCATAGATGCGCTGAAGTCCCTCAGGGACTTCAGCGAGGATGCGGCGGACAGGGGGGAGGGTGTGGTGGCGGTGTCCCTGGACATCGCCAACGCGTTTGGCACCCTCCCTTACGCAGTCATTAGGGAGGCACTTCGATACCACCAAGTGCCTCCCTACCTTCGGCGGATAGTGGAGCACTACCTCAGCGGGAGGGTAGTGCTCTACGAGCGGAGCGGCCGGATGATGGCCCACGTCATGACGTGCGGTGTTCCACAGGGGTCCGTGCTCGGACCCCTGCTCTGGAACATCGGGTATGACTGGGCCATCAGGGGGGAGCAGCTTCCCCGGATGATCACCATCTGTTACGCTGATGACACGATGGTGGCCGTCCGGGGACGCGAGAGGGGCGAGGTCTTGGGGAGAGCGACGACTGCGACCGAGCTTATAGTCGGTCGCATAGCCAGGCTAGGCCTGAGCGTCTCTCTCTCCAAGACCGAGGCGATCACATTCGGTGGGCCACGTTGGCAGCTGAGAGCCGGAGCCACGATCCCCGTAGGGGGTGAGCGGATCCAGGTCAAGGCCAATATTAAGTATCTTGGCCTTGTCCTGGACCGCAAGTGGGACTTCGGGGAGCACTTCACGCGAATTGCTCCCCGACTAGTGAGGGCGGCTTCGGCTCTGGGCAGATTGCTGCCAAATTTGGGGGGACCTGGGGCTCCGTGCCGGCGACTCTATGCAGGGGTCGTGCGTAGCATGGCCCTGTATGGAGCGCCGGTATGGGCCGACAGGCTGTCGGAGAGGAACAAAGTGCTTCTCCGACGCCCCCAGAGGGTGGTGGCCCACCGAATGGTGAAGGCCTACTCAACGGTCTCTTATGCGGCGGCATGCGCCCTCGCCTGCACTCCTCCCTGGGAGCTTGATGCCCAGGTGCAGGCGAGGACATACGACGAGCGGGCGGCGGCCAGGGCGCGAGGAGAACGCCCTGACCGCGAAGTCGTAGAGAGGGCTCGTCGGCAGGTGACCCGCCGCATGAGAGACCGTTGGAAGAGCGGCTTGGAGGATTGCCCCTATGGTACCCGCACTATAGGGGCTCTCCTCCCGTCGTTTGAGGGGTGGCTGTCGAGGGGGCACGGGGGCCTCGGCTTCCGACTGACGCAGGTGATGACCGGGCATGGTTGCTTCGGTCATTACCTGCACAACATTGGAAGGGAGCCGAGTCCGCGGTGCCACGAGTGTGGCGCTCCAGATGATACGGCCCAGCACACACTGGAGGAGTGTAGTCGCTGGGACCGGGAGCGCCACGAGCTAGTGACGGCCACCGGGAGAGGGGATCTCTCGCTGCACAGTGTGGTTGCGACCATGCTGAGCAGCGAGAGATCGTGGGAGGCAGTGGCCTCCTTCTGCGAGACAGTCATCTCACAGAAGGAGGCCGCGGAGCGGGGACGCGAAGACGAAGTCGACGCGCCCCTGCTCCGGCGTAGGCGGAGGGGCAGGAGGCGGGCGCAGTTCGCCCGCCTCATGCCTTAGTGGAGTCCGTGGTGTAGGGACCACAGTTTGGACTCCACCCGTCTGGGGGAAGGATCGCCGCGTTCGACCCTTCCCCTCTTTGGCGCGGGAGCACCGGCCACGCATTAAGCCGGTGCGGCCTGGGGACACAGTGGCTTGAAGTACATTGGGACCACACTGTGTCCCCACTACAGGCAGGAGGGTGTAACGCCGGAGTGGTTTTAGTGGGTAGTGACTCCTCATACCATCTCGAGGAGTGAGTCCCACATACCCCTCGACAGCCCTAAGTCGAGGGGATGCGTAAGAGCATTTCCACTCCGTCAAAAAAAAAAAAAAAAAAAAAAAGGTTAGGTTAGGTTAGGTTAGGTTAGGTTAGGTTAGGTTCCCCCCCATGACAGGTTTTCGGACCACCCAAATAGTAGGAGAGAGGTGATACTAGGAGGGTACGTTCGGATTCGCTGGCTCTTGAGGGTGTTTTTTGTTCGGCGGAGTTATCGTTTGTGGTTTAGGAGTTATTGGCTTTTTTCGGTTTTTTAAGAATCTTCAAATTTGTTGATTTTTATCCAAATTTGGGGAAACTTAAAAAATTCGCAGTAAATTCGTTTTAATTGTTTTGGTTGTTTTTGTTGTCTGCATCTGTGCTCCTCAGCGGCCCTCACATTTACCGACCCTCCCGGTATTTCTAGGACCTTTGGTTCCGGAGATATCGGGGGAGACGTGTTCGTGTTTTGGCTGTGGGAGTTTAGCTGCAGATTTTCTGTTTTGTTTTAAATTCTTGTTAAATTGTTTTTTGTTGTTTTCTTGTTTTTGTTGATTTAGTTGTTAGAGTCTCGGGTGGGCCTACGCAACGCCGTTTTCCCCATAACTTTTGGACCTCTGTGTCCAAAGTTATTGGGAAAACCTCGATTGCTATTCTTTTTCTACAGTGTTTTCCGACTACCGGTTAAGTTTGTAAAACTTTTCCGGGGGTCGTAACTCCTGTAGGAAAAGAAGGAGGTGGTTAGTTATTTGTTTGGGGGTAGCCGGTCGCGAGTGCTGTCGAACGACACCACTCGCGCCGTATTACGTGGGGGGGTTGGGGAAAAATTAATTTTTCCCCAAATTTTTCTTAAGTTTGTAGATTTTTCTACAACCCACGCTTGACCGTATTTTCATACGGTCGTCTCTTTCTTTGCTCATTTGCTCAGCTCTCCTTCCACTTGGAAGGGGCTGGGTGGTGGGAGAAGAAAGAGGGCATGGAGGCGGAGCCTACAATGGCAAGGGGCGAGGGGGGGGAGGCCAGGGGGACCGTTCAGGTCAACCTGACCGACTCGTCCTCGGACGAATATGACAGGGAGATGGTCGTCTCCAAAGAGGAAACGACCAAAGGGAGGGCGCATAAGCGGCCCTTAGCGGCGGGGGGGGAGGAGCATGAGATGGCGAAGGTCACCTCGGCTCGCAGAGGGCGATCCGCGCAACAAAAGGGGGCGTACGCGGGGCTGGCTGCGGCCAAATCGAAGCTCCGCGAACTAGAGTTCGCGGAGTTCGAGGAGGACGCGGACGCGGCGGCCAAGTACCGCCTAAGTTTCCCCATGCTGGGCCAGCGCGGTTCCCGCGGCTCCCGCTCCTCCCCAAGAAGGGGGAGGGGAGGCAAGGGAGACTCCTCGAGGGAGGGCAGCCCTGTGGTTGTTGAGAAGGAGAGGGATGGGTGGCTGGAGAGCGCACGCTCCGCCGCCCATTTGATCCGAGGAGAGGCCGCCAAGTGCGGCAATCTGAAAGGATCGGTGTGGGGTAAGATGAACGTGGCCTGCCAGGACATCCTGGAGGCCACGGAATTCCTACAGTCCCACACCGAGTCGGAAGAGGTCCGCATACTACGTGCGGACAATAAGCGTATGCGGGAGGAATTGGCGCTCCTTGCGTCGGAGACGAAGGCCCTTCGGACCGCGTTCTCCGAGAGGAGGGCCACCCCTCCTGCAACCCCCGCGATGGCGGCGGACAGAGGGTCGGAGTTCGCCGAATTAATCGGCGAACTGAAGAGGGACCTGTTCGTGGCCCTCGGCGACGTGGTACACGAACGGTGTCGGGCCATCGGGGAGATGGTCAGTGTGCGTCTGTCGGAGGTCGAAAGACGGCTTCCGGCAGAGCCCATTGTCCGTCCCCCGCTGGCGGCGGACCGCCGCAGGGAAGCGGCAGCCAGAGCCCTGGCTGCTGGGTTGATGGTCACGCCACCCCAACCCCAGCCGCCCAAGAAGGCGGCTGCACCAAGGGTGGTGCCGGTGGCACCCCCAGCCGCGGCCAAACGGCCGACGGTGAGGCCGCCACCAGTGCCGGCCACAAAGGCCGCCAAGGGCCCAAACACGAGGGCGGGTGAAATGGGTCCTTCCCACACCACCCAGCCACCTCCTCCCCTATCATCCTGGGTGGAGGTGGTAAGGAAGGGGAAGAAGAAGGGGCCCAAGCCCGCTGCAGCGCCGGTAGCTGCAGCAGCGGCTAAAAAGCCCGCCCCCCTTCCGATAAAGCGACTGGCGACCCCGAGCACGGCAGCGGTCGTCATCGCCATTAGGCCGGAGGCGGAGGCGGAGGCGTCATACGCCTCCGTTATGACTAAGGCCACGTCGTCTTTCGGCCTGGCCGAAGTGGGCTTGGACCATGTAAAGGTCCGGAAGACGGCCACAGGGGCCCGGATCATTGAGGTCGCCGGCGAGAACAGTGGCAGAGCAGCAGACCTGCTCTGCCAAAAAATCGGGGCCCTCGTGGGAGACGTGGCCAACGTTTACAGGCCCGTCAAGATGGCGGGCCTGCAAGTGACGGGCCTCGACGAAACGGCCACCAAGGAGGCGGTGGCAGAAGCCATCGCGACCAAAGGGGGATGCACAATCCCCCAAATAAAAGTGGGGAATATCCGGGCACTCCGGAACGGGACGGGCTCCGTTCTGGTGCAGTGCCCGGTGACGGTGGCGAACGTCCTCATTGAGGCGGGGCGCATTACGGTGGGGTGGTCGGCGGCCCAGGTTAAAACCCTGGGCGTCGCACCAATGAGGTGCTTCCGGTGCTTGGGCACCGGACACACGAGGGCCCTCTGTCCGTCATCCGTGGACCGGAGCGAATTATGCTTCCGGTGTAGCAAGCCGGACCATCGGATGACGGAATGCAAGGAGGTGCGGGCCTTTTGCGTGGTGTGCCACCTCGCCAAGCGCCCCTCCGCCCACATAATGGGGGGATTGGCATGCGCCCCGCCAGAGCAGAGAGGGAGGGAGGCACTAACAACTGCCCCCCCGGCCGCGGCCAAGATCACTCGCGCCACACCGGCCCCGGAGGAGACCTGCATGGATGTCTAAATGCCAGCACACCATTTAGACATCCTGCAGGGCAACGCCAACCACTCCGCTCGCGCCCAGGACCTGCTAATGCAGGTCATGGCCGAGTGGAGTATTGGCGTTGCAGTGGTGGCGGAACCGTATTTCGTTCCGCCCCAACCCAACTGGGTCGGGGCAACGGATGAGGCAGTGGCCATTGTGGTGCCGAGAGGGGGAGATTTCCTCCCCCTCTCTCAGGTGGAGCGGGGGCCCGGTATCGCGGCGGCCAAATGGGGGGATACCATCGTTGTAGGTGTGTATTTCTCCCCAAATCGGCCGCTGCGAGAATTCGAGCTCTTTCTCGAAGAGTTGGGCAGGGTGGTGCGGCGAGCGAACCCAGCACAGACCATCGTGCTGGGGGACCTCAACGCAAAATCGGCGTTGTGGGGGTCGACCGTCACAGACCCTAAGGGCGAGGCCCTTGGGGACTGGACGGTCGTAACAGGGCTGGCGGTGCTGAACCGGGGCACGGCCAACACATGCGTGCGGCGGCAGGGGGGGTCGATTGTGGACGTTTCGTTCGCCACCCCCGCAATCGCCGCACGCATTGCTGATTGGCGTGTCCTGGAGGACGTGGAGACCCTCTCCGATCACATGTACATTCGGATGAGGGTCCACACCACGTCCGGCGGCGCAGCACCGCCGGGCCTGAGGAGGGGGAGGCGGGCCACCTCGCAGCTTCCGAGGTGGACCGTCTCGCGCCTGGACCCGGAAATGGTGGAGGAAGCAGCCGCGGTCCAGGCGTGGGGAGGGCCTCGGCCGAGGGACGCAACCGTGGAGGGGCGTGCCGCACACTTCCGTGCAACGCTGCAGGAAGTGTGCGACGCGTCCATGCCACGGGCGCAGCGGGTGCCGGCGAGGAAACAAGTTTACTGGTGGACGGAAGAGATTGCATCTCTCCGTGCCGCCAGTAACAGAGCTCGCCGGGCCTACACCCGCTGCAGGCGGAGGAGGCATACGGCCGAGGAGGAGGGCCTCCTCTACGAGGCCCTCAGGAGGGCTAAGGGAGATTTCCAGAAGGAAATCTCCCTTAGGAAGGAGGAGGCGCGCGAGGAGTTCCTGGCCACACTGGACAGAGACCCATGGGGGAGGCCGTACAAGCTGGTCCGGAATCGGATGCAGCATGCCCCCCCCATGGACTCACTGGAGCCGGAACTCCTCGCACGCATAGTGGAGGGTTTGTTCCCCGCAGCGCCGGAGTTTGCTCCGCCGAGTATGTCGGTTCCCTCGGCGGAGCCGGCCCCGCTTGAGCTCGTCGTGCCACCGATCACGGACGACGAGTTCAAGTGGGCCACAGACCGGCTGCGGGGGAGGAAGAAGGCCCCAGGGCCGGACGGGGTGCCGGGGAAAGTTCTCCCGGTAGCCCTGCAGCATCTCGGGAATCGCCTCAAGGACCTTTTTGACGATTGTCTAAAGGAGGGGCGATTCCCGAGATGCTGGAAGGAGGGGAGGGTATGCCTGCTGCGGAAGGAGGGCCGCCCTGCGGACAGTCCCTCCGGCTATCGCCCCATCGTCCTATTGGACGAGGTGGGGAAAATGCTGGAGCGGATCCTGTCCCGCCGCATCGTCGACCACCTGAACGATGCGGGCCCGAACCTGTGCGACAATCAGTACGGGTTCCGGGAGGGGCGGTCCACGTTGGACGCGCTGAAGTCACTCCGAGACTTCAGCGAAGACGCAGCGGGCAGAGGGGAGGGTGTGGTGGCGGTGTCGCTAGACATCGCCAACGCGTTCGGCACCCTCCCCTACGGGGTGATAAGGGAGGCACTCACTTACCATCGAGTGCCTCCCTACCTCAGGAGGGTAGTAGAGCACTACCTTACGGAGAGGGTAGTGCTCTACGAGAGAGGGGGCCATGTCTCCAGTAGAGACATGGCGTGCGGCGTTCCACAGGGGTCGGTGCTCGGGCCACTCCTGTGGAACATTGGATTTGACTGGGCGATCCGAGGGGTCCAGCTTCCCCGCATGGCCACCATATGCTATGCCGACGATACTATGGTGGCGGTGCGGGGAAAGGAGCTCCTTGAGGTGAAGCGGCGGGCGGAGGTTGCGGCCGAGCTTGTGATCGGCCGCATCAGTTTGCTGGGGCTGAGCGTGTCCCTTGCCAAGACCGAGGCCATCGTATTCGGTGGCCGAGGTTGGAGGATGGGGGCGGGGGACACGCTCCGCGTCGGAGGGGAGGGGGTCCAGATCAAGGCCAACATTAAATATCTTGGCCTTGTTCTGGACCGGAAGTGGGGATTCGGGGAGCATTTTCTCAGACTGGCTCCCCGAATCGTTGGCGCGGCAGCGGCCCTCGGCCGACTGCTCCCCAACGTGGGAGGACCGAGGGCCTCATGCCGGCGCCTATTCGCCGGTGTGCTCCGGAGTATGGCGCTCTACGGCGCGCCAATCTGGGCCGACAAGCTGTCGGCCCAGAATAAGGCCCTCCTCCGCAGGCCGCAAAGAGTAGCGGCCTGTCGGATAATAAGGGGGTACGCGACAGTGTCGCACGCGGCGGCATGCGTCCTCGCCTGCACACCTCCCTGGGAACTGGACGCCCAGGTGCAGGCGAGGACGTATCAAGTGAGGGCCGAGGCCAGGGCGCGTGGGGACCGCCCTGGTCTCGAAGAGGTGGAGGGGGCGCGCCGAACGGCGGCGCTCCGGATGAGGGACCGGTGGAAGAGCGACCTGGAGGACTCCCCCTATGGTACACGTACTATAGGGGCACTCCTCCCGTCGCTCGACGCCTGGCTGGATAGGGGGCACGGCGGTCTCGGCTACCGTCTCACGCAGGTGATGACCGGGCATGGTTGCTTCGGTCATTACCTGCACGGTATTGGGAGGGAGCCGAGCCCGCAGTGCCATGACTGTGGCGCTCCGGACGACACGGCCCAGCACACCCTGGAGGTGTGCAGTCGCTGGGTCCCGGAGCGCCTCGAGTTGCAGGCGGCCACCGGTCACGGAGGGGATCTCTCGCTGCACAGCATGGTTGCGACCATGCTGAGCAGCGAGAGATCGTGGGAGGCAGTGGCCTCCTTCTGCGAGAACGTGATCTCACAGAAGGAGGCCGCGGAGCGGGAGCGCGAAGACGATGTCGACGCACCCCCGCTCCGGCGCAGACGGAGGGGCAGGAGGCGGGCGCAGTTCGCCCGTCTCATGCCCTAATGGAGTCCGTGGTGTAGGGACCACAGTTGGACTCCACCCGTCTGGGGGAAGGATCGCCGCGTTCGACCCTTCCCCTCATCGGCGCGGGAGCACCGGCCACATGTTTAGGCCGGTGCGGCCTGGGGACACAGTGGATAGAAGTACATTGGGACCACACTGTGTCCCCACTACAGGCAGGAGGGTGAAACGCCGGAGTGGTTTTAGTGGGTAGTGACTCCTCATACCATCTCGAGGAGTGAGTCCCACATACCCCTCGACAGCCCTAAGTCGAGGGGATGCGTAAGAGCATTTCCACTCCGTCAAAAAAAAAAAAAAAAAAAAAAAAAAAGGTTAGGTTAGGTTAGGTTAGGTTAGGTTAGGTTAGGTTAGGTTAGGTTAGGTTAGGTTAGGTTAGGTTAGGTTAGGTTAGGTTAGGTTGTACTTGCTTCGGCAGTACATATACTAAAATTGGAACGATACAGAGAAGATTAGCATGGCCCCTGCGCAAGGATGACACGCAAAATCGTGAAGCGTTCCACATTTTTTTACCCCCCCTGGTGTCAGCCTTGTCGTGGCGGGGGGGCTCAGTAGCCCCGGGCAAGCCAGCCCGTGGGTGAAGCCAATGACACCGAGGTGGGTCTCTCCAAGTCCCTTCGGGGAGGCGGAGAGACAGATGGATCTCCCGCTGCTTAGGGTGCAGTGGCGGGAGGTCCCGGGGTGCGGGCCCGTCCAGTCGCAGGACTGGCGGGCAGTGGAGGGCGGATCTCTCACTGTCGGCTGTGTCTCCTCCTCATGGCTGGCGGTGGGAGGTCCTGGAAGGGGTGGATGGCGGCGGAATGGGTGAGCTCCCGGGTCCGCCCAATCCGCCGCGGGAGAGTCGGGCGTGGACGGCATGAGGTAGCCGAAAGCGCCCGAGTGCCCTGTGTGCTGGGGCGAGGAATGCAGCCACGGTATCCCCTGCCTGTCGTACAAGGCGACTAAAAGGGGTCATCGGGGACGCGGGTGCACAGAGCGGGGGCTCTGTGCACCCTTACCATCTGACGCGTCCCCGGGGAGGGCGGCAGCAACGGGGTGGCCTCGTTGCTGCTGCAGGCACCGTGAGGGTGCGGGGGGGAGCCAGTAGTCTCCCCCCGAGGTGGGCCGCCGAATGCGAGCGGCGGGGCGCACGGAGGAGGGACACCCGGATGCCAACCCTAGTGGACCGCCCGGGTTCCCTCCTTCGCCGTGCGCCGGAGATGGCCACCGCGGGTTTTTAGTCGGTGCAAGCCCGACATAACTCACTCTCCCCCCCCGGGGAGGGTGGGTATGCGTTAGGCATTTTCCCGCGACAACAAAAAAAAAAAAAAAAAGGTTAGGTTAGGTTCTCCCCCATGGTGTCAGCCTTGTCGTGGCGGGGGAGCTCAGTAGCCCCGGGCAATCCAGCCCGTGGGTGAAGCTAATGACACCGAGGAGGGTCTCTCCAAGTCCCTTCGGGGAGGCGGAGAGACGCGTCCCTCCGCGTGTCCCTCTGATTAGCAGAGGGCACAGTGGATGGGGCAAGGGCGGGCACCTTCGTGCTGGCGCACTTTGCGCCACCGTCGTTACACCCTAATCCCAACCGGCGTCGCAGCGCGAGGGGATGAATGACTGATGGGGTTTATCATCAGTCCCTACTGCGACCTTCCCCTGTCCCTTCCCACCTTTCCCATCCTTTGTCCTTTCCACTGCCCTATCCTATCCCATTCTATCCGCCGGCAACCCCGGCAAAAACGACAACATGACGAGCGAGCACAAAAACAAACTACCACAAGTGGGTACCCGAGAGGGAGAATCCCACCCCGAACTAGTTTCGGGCAGCCCCAACGTATTTGTGGGGGGCAACTGTTCGCAACTCCCGCGCACCGCGCGTAAAGCAAATGACCCACGCACGCACACGGACACCGAAGGAGGAACGAGGATGGAGGGAGCTGGGGGTAGCGACGAGTCGGGCTCTGACGAAGGTCAGATGTCCGTCGCGTCCTACCGCCTGGCAGACAATGGAGAGGCAGCCCTTGGCCGCTTCTTCAATAAGCCGGGGAGCAAGCGGCAACGCGGCAGCTCCGATTCGTCAAGTGACGACGGAGAGAGGCGTAGCCGCTCGACCCCGGGGCGTAGAGGGAGAGGTCGCCCACCGACAACGGGCCAGTATGTCGGACTCGCGAAGGCGAAAGCCAAATACCTGAAGCTCCAGCAAGCAGAGCTGGAGCTTCAGGCCGAGAAGGAGGTGGTTGAGCAAGCCGCAAGGGCCCGCAGCAGCCGGTGCAGCGGCACCGAGGTGGCGGCACAAGTGGCTCCGGACACGCCGGAGCAGGAGGGGACAACCGCCCTGTGCAAGCAGGCCTTGGACGCGGTCGAGACCATTCGCATGGTCGCGGCCAAGTCCAAGAACCTGAAGGGCGGTTTTGTAAAGGCCCTGAAGGAGGCCAGCTTCTCCATTGCGGCGGCAGTAAACCGCATGCACGACCGGACGGCGTGCGAGGAAATCTCCATCCTGCGGTCGGACAACGCCCGGCTGCAGGGTGAGCTCGACGGGCTCCGTAAGGAGCTGGCCCAGCTCAGGGCGGAGCTGCTGACGGAGAACCGCAGGGCCAGCCCGGTCTGCACGCCGGTGGAGCGGGAGGCTTCCCCTCCCGTTCTGGAGGAGTTCCCTGCGCTGCCGTCGCCGCGGGTGGAGATTGCCCTGTCACCGCCGAGGGTGGCGAGGGCGCCTCAGGGAGGCCTGAGAGCGAGCCGCTCGGAGGTAGAGCGCCCTCCGGCTGCCTCTGATTTGGAGGAGATGACGCGCGCTATCATGCTCCAGGTTGGGGGCATGATGAGCGCGCGCTTCGAGGCTCTGGAGGAGCGGCTTCTCCCTGAGAAGCGACTCCGTCCCTCCCTCGCCGCTGACAGAAAGTCGGCGGCAGCGAAGGGCTCTCGCCCTGCCCCCCCTGCCCCCCCTGCCCCTCCCGCCCACCTGGGAGGTGCGAAGAGTTTTGCCGCGGCTGTGTCCCGGCAAACTCCAGGGAAGGGTAAGCGTGTTCCTCCTCCTCCCCCCCCTCCCGACCATCAGGGAGGTAAGGCGGGGAAGAATCGAAGGAGGCGAAATCGTGGCACTGCGAGGGCTCCCCCCAGTCGCAGCGGGTCTCGTCGACGTCCACAACCGGCGTCGGCTCCGGCGGAGGAGGGCTGGACCCAGGTCCAGGGAAAGCGCCGGCCGGTGAAAAAGTCCCCGGTCGTGCGTGTCCCCCGAGCCCCTAGGACGGCGGCTGTTGTGGTGACGCTGCAGCCGGCGGCCGTGGAGCGGGGGCTCACGTACGCCGACGTGATAAAGGAGGCCGCGTCGAAGATCGACCGGGTCGCCCTGGGGCTCCCACCCCTGCGGGCCAGAAAGACCGCCACTGGTGCCCACATGTGGGAGGTACCAGGGGCGGCCAGTGCAGAGCTGGCGGACTCCCTCGCGGGGAAGCTGCGTGAGCACTTCCCCGACGACACCGTCCGAGTGTCGAGGCCCACCAAGTGCGCAGAAGTGCGTGTGATGGACCTCGACGACTCTGTCACGGCGGCCGAGATCGTCGCGGCTGTGGCGCGGGAGGGGGAGTGCCCAGTCGAGGCGGTGCGATCTGGCGAAATTCGCCATGATCACACCGGCCTCGGCACGGCATGGGTCCGCTGCCCTGTGGCGGCGGCCAAAAAGCTGGCAGCCGGCGGCAGATTGTTGGTGGGCTGGGTGGCAGCGCGGGTGCGGCTCATGGAGTCGAAGTCCCTGCGCTGCTACCGCTGTCTCCAGGAGGGGCACGTCGCGGTTAAGTGCCTCTCGGAGGTTGACCGCAGCGATGTCTGCTATCGCTGCGGTCAGACCGGCCACAAGGCGGCGGGGTGTTCCGCCGCTCCGCACTGTGCCTTGTGCGCGGCGGCGGGCAAACCTTCGGGGCACAGGGTGGGCGGCAAGGCGTGCGCTGCCCCCCGGCCCAAGACCCGAAGACGTGGAGCAGAACCACCCGCGACTAGCGCCACAGTCCGGGCAGAGGAAGGTCGCATGGACACCGCCCATTAATGGGTACCAGGGTCCTCCAGGCGAACCTCAACCACTGCGCCAGGGCTCAGGACCTGCTGGTCCAGAGCATGGCGGAGTGGTCGATCGAGGTCGCCGTGGTCGCCGAGCCGTACTTTGTCCCACCTCGGGACAACTGGGCTGGCGACCGCGAGGGTCTGGTGGCCATTGTCACCCGAGTTGCTGCCGGCACCCCTCCCCTGGATAGGGTGGTGAGGGGGCGGGGATATGTCGCGGCACACCTGGGTGACCTAATGGTGGTTGGGGTGTATTTCTCTCCGAATGGGAGCCTCGCGGATTTCGAGCAGTTCCTGCTCGGGATCGGGGCTCTCATCGGACAGACAAACCCCAACAACGTGCTCGTCGCCGGGGATCTAAACGCCAAGTCATTGGCGTGGGGATCCCCGGCCACGTGCCCGTTCGGTGAGGTCCTTGAGGACTGGGTGGTGGAGACCGGGTTGACCGTTCTCAACCAGGGGTCGGTAGACACGTGCGTGCGGCAACAGGGCGGCTCTATCGTGGACGTCTCGTTCGCAAATGCCGCCCTGGCGCGCCGTGTCCGGGGCTGGGAAGTGCTGGTGGACGTGGAGACTCTGTCGGACCATCGGTATATCCGATACGATATGGTCTCTGCGCTGCCAGCTACCCCGAACGGCTCGAGCCGACCTCGGGTGGACGACGGTCCACGCTGGTCTTTGAGGAGGATGGACAGGGTGTTCCTCGAAGAGGTCGCCCTGCTCCAGGCCTGGGTGTGCGGGTCGGAGGTCCCGTCGGAGGTGGAGGATGACGCGGAACGGCTCGGGCTGGCGATGTCGCACGTTTGCGACGCAGCCATGCCCCGAGTCGGGCCGCGTCCTCCCAGGCGCTCGGTGTACTGGTGGTCCGAGGAGCTCGCGCAGCTCAGAAGAGCTTGCGTGAGTGCGAGACGCCGGTACACCAGGTACCGAAGACGGCGGCGTAGAGTCGCGGCGGAAGAGGCGGAAATATACGCCTCGTACCGCGGGTGCACGAGTGCCCTGCAGGTGGCCATCGCCAATGCCAAGGAATTGGCGGAGGAGGAAATGCTGGAGACTCTTAACAGCGATCCATGGGGGAGGCCGTACAGGTTGGTGAGGAACATTCTTCGCCCCTGGGCTCCCCCCCTGACGCAAAGTCTCCAGCCCCAAGTCCTGGACAACGTGGTCGGCTCCTTGTTTCCAAACAGGGCTGACCACGTCCCCCCGCCAATGGCGGCGATGGAGGAGGATGACGGTGGGGGCACTCGTGCACCCGAGGTGACGGAGGCAGAACTGAAGGCGGCGCTCCTGCGGCTCCGGGGCAAGTCTGTATCCCCGGGACCCGACGGTATCCCAGCTAAGGCGCTAGTCCTGATGCTGGGACCGCTCGAGCCGTGGGTGCGCGCGCTCTTCAGTGCCTGCCTGGATCGGGGCCAGTTTCCCCGTCGGTATAAGACCGGAAAACTGGTCCTGATCAGGAAGGAGGGGCGACCGGCCGACTCGCCGTCGGCGTATCGTCCGATTGTGCTGCTCGACGAGACGGGCAAGCTCCTTGAGCGCGTTATCGCCGCCCGTCTCGTCGACCACCTGGAGGGAATCGGTCCGGACCTCAGCGTCCACCAATTTGGCTTCCGCCGGGGCAGGTCCACCATCGACGCTATTGCGCGGGTGAGGGCCCTAGCGGAGGAGGCGGTGTCCCAGGGCGGGGTGGTCTTGGCGGTGTCTTTAGACATCGCCAATGCGTTTAACACCCTGCCCTGGAGTATCATCCTGGAGGCGCTGAGATACCACCGAGTGCCGGCGTATCTGCGTCGCGTCGTGGCGGCCTATCTCTCCGAGAGGGCCGTCACCTACCCGACGCAGAACGGGTGGGAGAGGAGGGAGATGTCGTGCGGTGTCCCACAGGGGTCGGTCCTCGGACCGCTCCTGTGGAACATCGGGTACGACTGGGTGCTGCGCGGACGTAACTTGCGGGGCGTCGACGTAACTTGCTACGCCGACGACACGCTCGTGACGGCCCGCGGCAGCACCTACAGGGAGGCGGCCGTATTGGCCACGGCTGGGGTAGCCCAGGTGGTGGCTCGCATCCGGCGGTTGGGGCTAGAGGTTGCCCTCGCCAAGTCCGAGGCCCTATGTTTCCACGGGCCCCGGCGGGCCCCTCCCGCAGGATCCGAACTGGTGGTCGGGGGTACTTCCATCGCTGTCGGGTCGACGATGAAGTACCTCGGAATCGTTCTCGACAGTCGGTGGAAGTTTGAGGCGCACTTTGCCCGGCTGGCTCCCAAACTGGTAGCAGCCGCCGGAGCACTGAGTCGCCTCCTCCCCAACGTGGGCGGACCGGACGCAGGCTGCCGTCGCCTCTACTCCGGGGTGGTGCGATCGATGGCCCTTTATGGGGCACCGATCTGGGTGGACGACCTGAGCGCCCGCACTAGGGCCCTTCTGCGGAGACCGCAGAGGGTCATGGCGCTCAGGCTCGTGAGGGGGTATCGCACCACCTCATTCGACGCAGCGTGCGTGCTGGCGGGCACCCCACCCTGGGAGCTGGAGGCCCAGGTACTCGCCCATGTGTACCGGCGGGTCTCCAATGCTCGGGACCAGGGATCCCCTCCACTTCCGGAGGAGGTCATGCGTTGGAGGAAATCCTCCCACAGGGTCCTCCTCCGGCAGTGGAAGAGAGCGTTGGCAGAGCCAACAGCTGGGGTGGATACCATCGCCGCCATCCGACCCATCCTCAGGAGATGGGTCGAGGAGAGGAGGGGTGTCCATACCTTCCATCTCGCGCAGATCCTCACGGGGCACGGCTGCTTCGGGAAGTATCTGTGCGAGATGGTCGGTAGAGAGCCGACGCCGGTGTGCCACGCGTGCGGCCACGCCGTAGATACGGCGCGCCACACGCTGGCGGAGTGCCCAGCATGGGCTGAGGAGAGGGCGCGACTCGTCGCGGTCGTGGGGAGGGACCTCTCGTTGCCGGCTGTGGTAAAATCCATGGTCGACAGCGAGAGGTCGTGGTCGGCAATGGTTTCCTTCTGCGGCGACGTAATGTCGCAGAAGGAAGTGGCGGAACGAGTCAGGGAGGACGATGCTTCCTCCCATCCGGTCCGTCGCCGGAGGGTCGGGCGAAGGCGGCGCGATTTCGCGCGCCGTCTTATGTAGCGGAGCCCGACTGAGCCCTGTGTTCTGGGGCCGCGAATACAGACACGGTATCCCCTGCCTGTCGTACGAGGCGACTAAAAGGGGGCACCGGGATCGGGGGGCGGCTGGAGCGGGGGCTTCATCCGTCCACCAGATAGATCCCGATCCCGGGATGGGCGGCAGCACGGGGTGGCCTCGTGCTGCTGCAAGGGGGGGCGTATAACTCCCCCCGAGGTGGGCCGCCGATGTGCGTGCGGCGAGGCGCCAAGAGAGGGTCACCGGATGCCGGATTACCGATCTCGGAGTCCCTCTCTAGTGCGCCGAGGATGGCCACCGTTGGGTTTTAGTCGGTGAAAGGCCGACATAACCTACCCGCCTCCCCCGAGGCGGGTAGGTATGGAGAAAACCATTTCCCAACGTAAAAAAAAAAAAAAAAAAAAAAAAAAAAAAAAAAAAAAAAAAGGTTAGGTTAGGTTAGGTTAGGTTCCCCCCCTGGTGTCAGCCTTGTCGTGGCGGGGGGGCTCAGTAGCCCCGGGCAAGCCAGCCCGTGGGTGAAGCCAATGACACCGAGGTGGGTCTCTCCAAGTCCCTTCGGGGAGGCGGAGAGACAGATGGATCTCCCGCTGCTTAGGGTGCAGTGGCGGGAGGTCCCGGGGTGCGGGCCCGTCCAGTCGCAGGACTGGCGGGCAGTGGAGGGCGGATCTCTCACTGTCGGCTGTGTCTCCTCCTCATGGCTGGCGGTGGGAGGTCCTGGAAGGGGTGGATGGCGGCGGAATGGGTGAGCTCCCGGGTCCGCCCAATCCGCCGCGGGAGAGTCGGGCGTGGACGGCATGAGGTAGCCGAAAGCGCCCGAGTGCCCTGTGTGCTGGGGCGAGGAATGCAGCCACGGTATCCCCTGCCTGTCGTACAAGGCGACTAAAAGGGGTCATCGGGGACGCGGGTGCACAGAGCGGGGGCTCTGTGCACCCTTACCATCTGACGCGTCCCCGGGGAGGGCGGCAGCAACGGGGTGGCCTCGTTGCTGCTGCAGGCACCGTGAGGGTGCGGGGGGGAGCCAGTAGTCTCCCCCCGAGGTGGGCCGCCGAATGCGAGCGGCGGGGCGCACGGAGGAGGGACACCCGGATGCCAACCCTAGTGGACCGCCCGGGTTCCCTCCTTCGCCGTGCGCCGGAGATGGCCACCGCGGGTTTTTAGTCGGTGCAAGCCCGACATAACTCACTCTCCCCCCCCGGGGAGGGTGGGTATGCGTTAGGCATTTTCCCGCGACAACAAAAAAAAAAAAAAAAAAAAAGGTTAGGTTAGGTTAGGTTAGGTTAGGTTAGGTTAGGTTAGGTTAGGTTAGGTTAGGTTAGGTTAGGTTAGGTTAGGTTAGGTTAGGTTAGGTTAGGTTGTACTTGCTTCGGCAGTACATATACTAAAATTGGAACGATACAGAGAAGATTAGCATGGCCCCTGCGCAAGGATGACACGCAAAATCGTGAAGCGTTCCACATTTTTCCCCCCCTGGTGTCAGCCTTGTCGTGGCGGGGGGGCTCAGTAGCCCCGGGCAATCCAGCCCGTGGGTGAAGCCAATGACACCGAGGTGGGTCTCTCCAAGTCCCTTCGGGGAGGCGGAGAGACAGATGGATCTCCCGCTGCTTAGGGTGCAGTGGCGGGAGGTCCCGGGGTGCGGGCCCGTCCAGTCGCAGGACTGGCGGGCAGTGGAGGGCGGATCTCTCACTGTCGGCTGTGTCTCCTCCTCATGGCTGGCTGTGGGAGGTCCTGGAAGGGGTGGATGGCGGCGGAATGGGTGAGCTCCCGGGTCCGCCCAATCCGCCGCGGGAGAGTCGGGCGTGGACGGCATGAGGTAGCCGAAAGCGCCCGAGTGCCCTGTGTGCTGGGGCGAGGAATGCAGCCACGGTATCCCCTGCCTGTCGTACAAGGCGACTAAAAGGGGTCATCGGGGACGCGGGTGCACAGAGCGGGGGCTCTGTGCACCCTTACCATCTGACGCGTCCCCGGGGAGGGCGGCAGCAACGGGGTGGCCTCGTTGCTGCTGCAGGCACCGTGAGGGTGCGGGGGGGAGCCAATAGTCTCCCCCCGAGGTGGGCCGCCGAGTGCGAGCGGCGGGGCGCACGGAGGAGGGACACCCGGATGCCAACCCTAGTGGACCGCCCGGGTTCCCTCCTTCGCCGTGCGCCGGAGATGGCCACCGCGGGTTTTTAGTCGGTGCAAGCCCGACATAACTCACTCTCCCCCCCCGGGGAGGGTGGGTATGCGTTAGGCATTTTCCCGCGACAACAAAAAAAAAAAAAAAAAAAAAGGTTAGGTTAGGTTAGGTTAGGTTAGGTTAGGTTAGGTTAGGTTAGGTTACAGGTTTTCGGACCACCCAAATAGTAGGATAGAGGTGTTACTAGGAGGGTACGTTCGAATCCACTGGCTCTTGAGGGTATTCTTTGTTCGGTGCGGATTGCTCTAGCGGTTTTGAAGTTATTGTGTTTTTAGTGTTTTTGTGATTTCCGAAAATTTGTTCCAAATTTTCGGAAATTAAAAAATTCATATTTAATTCTCCTTTGTTTTTTCTGTGGTTTTTTGTTTCGGAACTTGGTCTGCTCCACGTTTCTGACAGGTTGTTCGTTGCCGGGTAGCTCCAGGACCTTTAGTTCTGGAGTTATTGGGGGGGGAACAAATCTGTCATTGACCGTGCGGTCGAGGTTTCGATTCACTAAACTACATTTTAAGTTGGTTTTTTGTTTTTCTTGTTTCTGGTTATTGTTTTTTCTTGTTTTCTTGTTATCGTTATTAGAGCTCGGGAGGGTGCGTGCGGTGCTATTTGTCGCATAATTTTTGGACACTCGTGTCCAAAGTTATTAGGCAAATAGCAGATTGCTATTCTTTTTCTGCAGTGTCGTCCAACTCTCGGTTAAGTTTGTAAAACTTTTCCGAGGGTTGTATCTCCTGCAGGAAAAGGAGGGGATTTTAGGGAATTTGTTTGGGGGTAGCCGGTCGCGAGTGCTGTCGAACGACACCACTCGCGCCGTATTACGTGGGGGGGTTCGGGAGAAATTAATTTTCTCCCGAAATTTTTCTTAAGTTGGGAAATTCGATCGACTCACGCTTGACGTGTTTCTCCATACGATCGAGTTTTTGACTTTTTCTTTTTGCCTTTTCTCAGCCATCCTTCCAGCTGGAAGGGGCTGAGTGGGGGGGAATCGAAGGGGTCATGGAGGCGGGGCCTTCAGTGGTTAGGGGGGAGGAAAGAGAGGCCAGGGAGACCGTTGAGGTCGACCTTTCCGAACTTTCCTCGGACGAGGGGGAAATGGAGACGCTGGTCGTCACCAAAGTGGGACCGACGTACGGGAGGGCAGCCAAGCGGCCCATTGCCGAGGGGGGGGACGAGCTCGAGGGGGCCAAGGTCAACTCGGCTCGTAGAGGGAGGGCTTTGCAGCCCAAAGGAGCGTACTCCGGGCTGGCTGCGGCCAAGTCCAAGCTCCGCGAACTGGAGTTCGCGGAGTTTGAGGATGAGGCGGACGCGGCAGCGGAGTACCGCTTGAGTTTCCCCACGCTGGGCTCACGCGGATCCCGCGGCTCCCGCTCCTCCCAAAGAAGGGGGAGGGGAGGCGTAGGATCTCCCTGCCTGAGTGAGGCATCGAGGGACTGCAGCCCCGAAGCCGGAGCGGGCATTGAAAGGAATGGGTGGCTGGAGAGCGCACGCTCCGCCGCCCATGTGATCATGGAGGAGGCCGCCAAGTGCGGAAACTTGAAGGGCGCAGTGTGGGGCAGGATGAACGTGGCCTGCCGGGACATCCTGGAGGCCACAGAAGTCCTGCAGGCCCACACTGAGTCGGAGGAGGTCCGCATCTTGCGTGCGGACAATAAGCGGATGCGGGAGCAAATGGCGCTCCTCACGTCGGAGACGAAGGCCTTGCGGACCGCGTTCTCCGACAGGAGGGCCGCTGCTCCCGCAACCCCCGTGCCGGCGACCTCCAAGTCCTGCGACTTCGCCGAGGTGATAGGGGAGCTCAAGAAGGAGCTCTTCCTGTCCCTCGGGGAAGTCATTCACGAAAGGTTTAGGGGCATGGGGGAAATGATTAACGTCCGGCTGGGGGAGTTGGAGAAACGTCTCCCAGCCGAGCCAATCCTCCGCCCATCCCTGGCGGCGGACCGCAAGAGGGCTGCGGCTGCCGGCACCCCTGCCGTGCAGCCTGCACCAGCGGCCGCGCTGCAAGCAGCGCTGACGCCCAAGCAGGCCCCCGCAAAAAGTGCGCAGAAGGTTGCTGCTGTGCCCTCTGTAGGGCCGGCTGCGAAGCCCCCGAGGCACGTTCCCGCACCGACCGGGATACCGACGGCGCAACCACCTCCCCAGGCGTCCTGGGTAGAGGTGGTACGGAAGGGGAAGGGGAAGGGGAAGGTGCCTAAGCCCGCTGCAGCCCCGGTAGCCGCAGCCAAGAAGCCCGCCCCCCTCCCTAAAAAATTGGCGGCACCCAGTACGGCGGCGGTGGTCATCGCCCTCAGGCCGGAGGCGGAGGCGTCATACGCCTCCGTTATGACGAAGGCAACTTCGTCCTTCGGCCTGGCGGAGGTGGGCCTTGACCACGTCAAGGTCCGGAAGACGGCCACGGGGGCCCGGATTATAGAGGTAGCCGGGGACAACAGCGGCAGAGCAGCAGATCAGCTCTGCCAAAAAATTGAAGCCCTCGTGGGCGACGTGGCCAGAGTGTATAGGCCCGTCAAAATGGCCGGAGTTCAAGTGACGGGCCTAGACGAGACCGCCACAAAGGAGGCGGTCGCCGCGGCCATCGTGGCCAAAGGGGGATGTCCTCTCCCCCAAATTAAGGTGGGGAATATCCGGGCACTCCGGAACGGGACGGGCTCCGTTCTGGTGCAGTGCCCGGTGTCGGTCGCGAACGTCCTCATTGAGGCGGGGCGTATTACGGTGGGGTGGTCGGCGGCCCAGGTCAAATCCCTGGGCGTCGCACCCATGAGGTGTTTCCGGTGCCTGGGCACCGGACACACGAGGGCCCTCTGCCCGTCATCCGTGGACCGGAGCGAATTATGCTTCCGGTGTAGCAAGCCGGACCATCGGATGACGGAATGCAAGGAGGTGAGGGCCTTCTGCGTGGTGTGCCACCTCGCCAAGCGCCCCTCCGCCCACATAATGGGGGGGCTGGCATGCGCCCCGCCAGAGGTTAGAGGGAGGGAGGCCCCTGCCCCCTTGGCCGCGGCCAAAAGCACTCTCGCCGCACCGGCCCCGGAGGTGACCTGCATGGATGTCTAAATGCCAGCACACCATTTAGACATCCTGCAGGGCAACGCCAACCACTCCGCTCGCGCTCAGGACCTGCTAATGCAGGTCATGGCCGAGTGGAGTATTGGCGTTGCAGTGGTGGCGGAGCCCTATTTCGTTCCGCCCCAGCCCAACTGGGTCGGGGCGACGGATGGGGCAGTGGCGGTTGTGGTGCCGAGAGGGGGAGATTTCCTCCCCCTCTCTCAGGTGGAGAGGGGACCGGGTCTTGCGGCGGCCAAATGGGGAGATACCATCATTGTAGGTGTGTATTTCTCCCCAAATCGGCCGCTGCGAGAATTTGAGGCCTTCCTCGAGGAAGTGGGAGGAGTGGTGAGGCGAGGGAACCCAGCACAGGTCATCGTGCTGGGGGACCTCAATGCCAAGAGCCCGATGTGGGGATCGGCCGTCACAAACCCCAAGGGCGAAGCCCTTGGGGAATGGACGGTCGTGACAGGACTGGCGGTGCTGAACCGGGGCACGGCCAACACATGCGTGCGGCGGCAGGGGGGGTCGATTGTGGACGTTTCGTTCGCCACCCCCGCAATCGCCGCACGCATCGCTGATTGGCGTGTCCTGGAGGACGTGGAGACCCTCTCCGATCATCTGTACGTTCGGATGAGGGTCCACACCACGGCCGGCGGCGCAGCACCGCCAGGCCTGAGGAGGGGGAGACGGGCCACCTCGCAGCTTCCGAGGTGGACCGTCTCGCGCCTGGACCCGGAGATGGTGGAGGAGGCAGCCGCGGTCCAGGCGTGGGGGGAGGCTCGGCCGAGGGACGCAACCGTGGAGGGGCGTGCCGCACACTTCCGTGCAACGTTGCAGGAGGTGTGCGACGCGTCCATGCCACGGGCGCAGCGGGTGCCGGCGAGGAGGCAAGTTTACTGGTGGACGGAAGAGATTGCGACTCTCCGTGCCGCCAGTAACCGAGCTCGCCGGGCTTACACCCGCTGCAGGCGGAGGAGGCACACGGCCGAGGAGGAGGGCCTCCTCTATGAGGCCCTCAGGAGGGCTAAGGGAGATTTCCAAAAGGAAATCTCCCTTAGGAAGGAGGCAGCGCGCGAGGAGTTCCTGGCCACACTGGACAGAGACCCATGGGGGAGGCCGTACAAGCTGGTCCGGAATCGGATGCAGCATGCCCCCCCCATGGACTCGCTGGAGCCGGAACTCCTCGCACGCATAGTGGAGGGGTTGTTCCCCGCAGCGCCGGAGTTTGCTCCGCCGAGTATGTCCATCCGCTCGGCGGAGCCGGCCCCGCTTGAACTCGTCGTCCCGCCGATCACGGACGATGAGTTCAAGTGGGCCATAGATCGGCTGCGGGGAAGGAAGAAGGCCCCAGGGCCGGACGGGGTGCCGGGGAAAGTTCTCCCGGCAGCCCTGCAGCATCTCGGGGACCGCCTAAGACTCCTTTACGACGATTGTCTGAAGGAGGGGCGATTCCCGAGATGCTGGAAGGAGGGAAGGGTATGCCTGCTGCGGAAGGAGGGCCGCCCCGCGGACAGTCCCTCCGGCTATCGCCCCATCGTCCTTTTGGACGAGGTGGGGAAAATGCTGGAGCGGATCCTGTCCCGCCGCATCGCTGACCATCTGAGCGATGCGGGCCCGGACCTGTGCGATCGGCAGTACGGGTTCCGGGAGGGGCGGTCCACGTTGGACGCGCTGAAGTCACTCCGAGACTTCAGCGAAGACGCAGCAGGCAGAGGGGAGGGTGTGGTGGCGGTGTCGCTAGACATCGCCAACGCGTTCGGCACCCTCCCCTACGGGGTGATAAGGGAGGCACTCACGTACCATCGAGTGCCTCCCTACCTCAGGAGGATTGTGGAGCACTACCTTACGGAGAGGGTAGTGCTCTACGAAAGAGGGGGCCATGTCTCCAGTAGAGACATGGCGTGCGGGGTTCCACAGGGGTCGGTGCTCGGGCCACTCCTGTGGAATATAGGCTTCGACTGGGCCATCCGAGGGGTTCAGCTTCCCCGCATGGCCACCATATGTTATGCCGACGATACTATGGTGGCGGTGCGGGGGAAGGAGTACCGCGAGGTGCGGAGGAGGGCGGAGGTTGCGGCCGAGCTAGTGATCGGCCGCATCAGATTGTTAGGATTGAGCGTGTCCCTTGCCAAGACTGAGGCCATCGTATTCGGTGGCCGAGGTTGGAGGTGGGGGGCGGGGGACACGCTCCAGATCGGCGGAGAACGGGTCCGGATCAAGGCCACGATAAAATATCTTGGCCTTGTTCTGGACCGGAGGTGGGGATTCGGGGAGCACTTTCGCAGACTGGCTCCCCGAATCGTTGGCGCGGCGTCGGCCCTCGGCCGGCTGCTCCCCAACGTGGGAGGACCGAGGGCCTCATGCCGGCGCCTATATGCGGGAGTGCTGCGAAGCATGGCGTTATACGGCGCGCCAATCTGGGCCGACAAGTTGTCGGCCCAGAATAAGGCCCTCCTCCGCAGGCCGCAAAGAGTGGCGGCCTGTCGGATTGTGAGGGCCTACGCGACGGTGTCGCACGCGGCGGCGTGCGTCCTCGCCTGCACCCCTCCCTGGGAGCTGGATGCCCAGGTGCAGGCGAGGACGTACCAAGTGAGGGCCGAGGCCAGGGCGCGTGGGGACCGCCCTGGCCCCGAAGAAGTGGAGGGGGCGCGCCGAACGGCCGCCCGAAGGATGAGGGACCGGTGGAAGAGCGACCTGGAGGACTCCCCCTATGGTACACGTACTATAGGGGCACTCCTCCCGTCGCTCGACGCCTGGCTGGATAGGGGGCACGGCGGTCTCGGCTACCGTCTCACGCAGGTGATGACCGGGCATGGTTGCTTCGGTCATTACCTGCACGGTATTGGGAGGGAGCCGAGCCCGCAGTGCCACGACTGTGGCGCTCCGGACGACACGGCCCAGCACACCTTGGAGGTGTGCAGTCGCTGGGTCCCGGAGCGCCTCGAGTTGCAGGCGGCCACCGGTCACGGAGGGGATCTCTCGCTGCACAGCGTGGTTGCGACCATGCTGAGCAGCGAGAGATCGTGGGAGGGAGTGGCCTCCTTCTGCGAGAGCGTGATCTCACAGAAGGAGGCCGCGGAGCGGGAGCGCGAAGACAATGTCGACGCACTCCCGCTCCGGCGTAGACGGAGGGGCAGGAGGCGGGCGCAGTTCGCTCGTCTCACGCCCTTGGAGTCCGTGGTGTAGGGACCACAGTTGGACTCCACCCGTCTGGGGGAAGGATCGCCGCGTTCGACCCTTCCCCTCATCGGCGCGGGAGCACCGGCCACATGCTTAGGCCGGTGCGGCCTGGGGACACAGTGGATCGAAATACATTGGGACCACACTGTGTCCCCACTGCAGGCAGGAGGGTGAAACGCCGGAGTGGTTTTAGTGGGTAGTGACTCCTCATACCATCTCGAGGAGTGAGTCCCACATACCCCTCGACAGCCCTAAGTCGAGGGGATGCGTAAGAGCATTTCCACTCCGTCAAAAAAAAAAAAAAAAAAAAAAAAAAGGTTAGGTTAGGTTAGGTTAGGTTAGGTTAGGTTAGGTTAGGTTAGGTTAGGTTAGTCGGGTCAGTGCGCTCGTCCAAGTTGGTCGTTCGCACTTTCTCGCTCTTCGCGGTCTCTGGCTTTCTGCAGCCATCGGGGTAGGGAGAGTTCTGGCTCTCGAAGTTGCGGGTTCCGTCTCGCGTCGCCCTTGTTGGGATTCTGCTCCCAGGGCACCAGCACCACTGGGGATTTAATTATAGATTTGTTTGTGGCTATTTTTAATTGTCATTTTAAACTTTTGAAGTTTAATTTCACTTTTAAAAATAGTTAACAAAAATTTTTGATATCTGTCGGGGGCTGATAAAATTCTTCCCGGCGTTTGCCGTCGGCTGCCGCTTTCCCCATATTTTTAGGACCTTTGGTTCTATTTATTGTGGGGAAAAGCGTGAGTTGGCTTCAAGCGCTCGGAAGTTTAGCGTCTTCGCCCGAAATTTATTAAAAATTCTTTTTGCGGGTAGCTTCACTTTTTCTTTGTTTTGGGGTTAGTGGTGTTGGAGGCCTTGTGGAGTCCTTTCAGCTGCCGTTTGTTCCATAACTTTTGAACACTCCGTTCAAAAGTTATAGGGGCAAACGTGCATTGCTATTTCATCGAATCAGGGGCGAAAACTACCCGAATAACTTTGTAAAGTTGTTCGGGGAGCAGTAGCTCCTGAGATCGAAGGGGGGGAGGGTTGTTGTTTTTGGGGGAGGGAGCCGGCTGCTTGGTCTGTCCTTGGACACCAAGTACGCCATCGTACCTCAAGGGGGGGAGGAGGGGGAATTTTTTCCCCTTAAGTTTGTAAAAAGTGGCCGGGTCACACTTGACCACTTTTTGCAAACTTTTTGTTTTTGACGTTTTATTGCTCCGTTGTGCGTAGGAGGTAGCTGGTTATTTGTTTGGGGGTAGCCGGTCGCGAGTGCTGTCGAACGACACCACTCGCGCCGTATTACGTGGGGGGGTTGGGGAGAAATTAATTTTTCCCCAATTTTTTCGTAAGTTTGAGGGTTTTTACACAACCCACACTTGACGCGTTTTTACGAACGCTTGCTTTCTTTTTGCCCACACTTCAGTTCTCCTTCCTCCTGGAAGGGTCTGAGTGGGGGGAAAAGGTGGGGGAGATGGAGGCGGGGCCTTCTAAGGCCCGCACGGGGGGGGGGAAGGGGCCCGAAAGCCCAGGAATGTCCCCAATTCGGGGGCGTTCTGGACTGAGGAGCGGACGAAGGTCGACCGTTGTTTGCTTCTCGGACTCGGAGTCGGGGTCCGAGAGTGACCACGGGGGGGAGGGAGTGGAGTTTCCCACAAGGGAGACGGGGCCGGGGGCCCAGAGTGAGAGAGAGGTCTCCTCGGAAACGAGGAGATCGGGTAAGAGGGCGGGCAGTGATAGCCTTAGGCCGGAGGAGGAGGCCAAGGTTAACACTGCCCGCAGAGGTAGGCAGCCCCTGTCAAAGGGGGCGTACGTGGGCCACTCGGTGGCGAAGTCCCAGCTCCGCGAGCTCGAGAACGAGCTCGAGTTCGCGGAGTACGAGAAGGAGGCGGACGAGGCGGCGGACTACCGCCTCAGCTTCCGCCTGGACTCCCGCCCTATAGATAGGGGAGGGAAAAAGGGGGCAAGGCAGAGGGAGGCTGTGAGAGATCGCAGCCCCCTTCTTCCTGCCCCTCCAGGCGCGGAGGAAGATAGCGACTGGGCGGTGACCGTTAGACGGGCCGCCCACTCCATCATGGAGGAGGCCCGGAAATCCGGGAACCTGAAGGGAAGCGTCTGGGGACGGATGAACGAAGCCTGCAAGGAGATTCTGCAGGCTTCGGACAGGATGGAAAGAAGGGAGGAGTCGGAGGTTGTCCGCGTACTAAAGGCGGACAACAAAAGGATGAGGGAGGAGTTGGCGCTCCTCCGCTCGGAAACAAAGGCCTTAAGGCTAGCGTTTTCCGAGAGGAGCGCCGGTCCCCCGTCCACTCCGGCTCCTGCCCAGGGCCAGGAGGACCTGCCGGCGCTCGTGGCGACGCTCCAGAGGGAGCTGTTCGTCTCCCTCGGAGACGTCATACACGAGCGCTGCAGGGCAATGGGGGAGATGGTGGGTGTACGTCTGGCGGAAGTCGAGAAGCGGCTTCCGGCGGAGCCCATCGTCCGTCCCCCATTGGCGGCGGACCGCCGGAGGGAGGCAGCAGCCAAAGCCCTGGCTGCTGGGTTGGTGGTGGCGCCACCACAACCCCAGCCACCCAAGAAGGTGGTCGCACAAAGGGTGGTGCCGGTGGCACCCCCAGCTGCGGCCAAGCGGCCGACGGCGAGGCCGCCGCCAGTGCCGGCTCTCGGGCCCGCCAAGGGGCCCAACTCGAGAGCGGGAGCAGCGGGTCCTTCCCCCGCCACCCAGCCACCTCCTCCCCAGTCATCTTGGGTGGAGGTGGTGAAGAGGAAGGGGAAGGGCAAGGGGAAGGGGAAACCCAACCCGCCCCCCCCAGCAGGACAGGTGAAGAGGGCCCCGGCACAGATGCCGGGGCCTAAGAAACTGGCGACCCCCACCACCTCGGCGGTGGTGATCGCCCTTAAGTCGGATACGGAGGCAACTTATGCCTCCGTAATGACGAGGGCGATCACCTCGTTTGATCTGGCCGAGGTGGGCCTGGAGCATGTGCGGGTGCGGCAGACCGCTGCCGGGGCCCGCATTATCGAGGTCCCCGGGGACAGCGACGGGCGGGCTGCCGACGCATTATGCGCCAGGATTAGTGAGCTGGTGGGGGAGCAGGCGCGGGTGTACCGTCCCGTCAAAATGGCCGGTATTCAAATCACCGGCCTTGACGAGACGGTCACCCCTGACCGGGTGCTGGCTGCCGTGGTGGCAAAGGGCGGGTGTCAGCCCGCCCAGGTTAAAGTCGGGGCCGTCAGGGCGCTCCGCGGCGGATCCGGGTCTGTGCTCGTACAGTGCCCGGTTGCCGTTGCGAACGCCCTGATCGCGGCGGGAAGGTTGGTGGTGGGCTGGTCGTCGGCCCAAGTGAAAACACTTGGGCTGGCGCCCATGCGCTGCTATAAGTGCATGGGGACGGGGCACACCAGGGCGCTCTGCCCATCGGCTATTGAAAGGGGCGCCCTGTGCTTCAGGTGCAGCAGGCCGGGGCATAGGATGGCTGACTGCACAGAGGCGAATGCCTTCTGTGCAGTCTGCCACGAGGCCAAGCGGCCTGCTGCCCACATGATGGGGGGACTGGTGTGTGCCCCGCCCACAACCAGGGGGAAGGCGGCCCTGCCCGGGGCCCTGAAGAGAACTGCCCCAGTGGCCCCGGAGGTGATAAGCATGGACGTCTAAATGCCAGTACACCGGCATTTAGACGTCCTGCAGGGCAATCTGAACCACTCCGCCCGAGCCCAGGACCTGCTCATGCAGGTCATGGCGGAGTGGTCCATTGATGTGGCGGCGGTGGCAGAGCCATATTTTATCCCTCCGCAGCCCAACTGGGCCGGGGCTGCGGATGGAAAAGTGGCGTTGGTGGTGCCGACGACTGGCGGTGCGGTCCCCCTCTCTCCAGTGGAGAGTGGGCCGGGCTACGTGGCGGCTAAATGGGGAGAGATAGTACTGCTGGCAGTATATTTCTCCCCTAACAAGCCGCTGCGGGACTTCGAGGGCTTTCTGGAAGCCCTCGAAAGAGTCCTGCGGAGGGTTAGTCCGGCCCAGCTGATATTGCTGGGGGACTGCAACGCCAAAAGTGCGGAGTGGGGGTCGGTCACCACCAACGCCAAGGGGGTGGCCCTCAGCGAATGGGTGGCTGAGATGGGGCTCGTGGTGTTAAACCAGGGCAGCGTCAACACATGTGTGCGACGGGAGGGGGGATCCATAGTGGACGTATCGTTCGCTACCCCCCTCATCGCTGCACACATCGTGGACTGGCGCGTCCTGGAGGACGTGGAGACCCTCTCCGACCATGTATATGTTCGGATGAGGGTCCAGACCGCGTCCGGAGCCCCATCTCCCAGGCTGAGGGCCAGGAGGGAGGGTCTGCTCCCGAGGTGGGCGGTGACACGCCTCGACAGGGATATGGCGGCAGAAGCCGCCATGGTCGAGGCGTGGTGTGCTCCCCCGCCGGCCACCTTGGGAGTAGAGGAGAGGGTGGTGCAGTTCCGAGCGGCCCTGCAGTCGGTATGCGACGCGTCCATGCCCCGGGCGCGTCGGATACCGGCTAAAAAGCAGGTTTACTGGTGGAACGAAGAGATTGCGGCTCTTCGGATCACCAGTAACAGAGCCCGCCGGAACTACACCAGATGCAGACGGCGCCGACATGAGGAGTGGGAAGAGGAGCTCTTGTATGGGCTCCTCAGGGAGGCCAAAGTGGCCCTCCAAGCGGCCATCTCAAAGAGGAAGGATGAGGCGCGTGAGGAGTTCCTGGCCACGCTAGACCGGGATCCATGGGGGAGGCCATATAGGGTGGTGCGTAGTAAGATGGCGCACGCCCCCCCCATGGAATCCATGGAGCCGGAACTCCTCACGCGGGTCGTGGAGGGCCTCTTTCCCTCGGCGGCGGACTTTGCGCCGCCGAGCATGTCGGAACCGTCTGCGGAGCCGGAGGGTCCCGTCCATCTCGTCATACCGCCAGTCACGGATGACGAGATGGAACGAGTAGTGAGCCGACTGCGATCGTGCAGGAAGGCTCCGGGACCCGACGGCGTTCCTGGGAAGGCACTGGCAGTAGCCCTGGAGCACCTCGGGAGCCGGCTTAAGTCCCTCTTTGACGATTGTCTCAAAGAGGGACGCTTCCCGAGGTGCTGGAAGGAGGGGCGCCTGTGCCTTCTCAGGAAGGAGGGCCGCCCGCCGGACTGTCCCTCCGGCTATCGCCCCATCGTCCTGCTGGACGAGATGGGGAAGATGCTGGAGAGGATCCTGTCCAGCCGCATTGTGGACCACCTGGTGGACACGGGCCCGGACTTGTCAGATAGACAGTTCGGGTTCCGGGAGGGGAGGTCCACAATAGATGCGCTGAGGTCCCTCAGGGACTTCAGCGAGGATGCGGTGGACAGGGGGGAGGGTGTGGTGGCGGTGTCCTTGGACATCGCCAACGCGTTTGGCACCCTCCCCTACGCAGTCATTAGGGAGGCACTTCGGTACCACCAAGTGCCTCCCTACCTTCGGCGGATAGTGGAGCACTACCTCAGCGGGAGGGTAGTGCTCTACGAGCGGAGCGGCCGGATGATGGCCCACGTCATGACGTGCGGTGTTCCACAGGGGTCCGTGCTCGGACCCCTGCTCTGGAACATCGGGTATGACTGGGCCATCAGGGGGGAGCAGCTTCCCCGGATGATCACCATCTGTTACGCTGATGACACGATGGTGGCCGTCCGGGGACGCGAGAGGGGCGAGGTCTTGGGGAGAGCGACGATTGCGACCGAGCTTATAGTCGGTCGCATAGCCAGGCTAGGCCTGAGCGTCTCTCTCTCCAAGACCGAGGCAATCACGTTCGGTGGGCCACGTTGGCAGCTGAGAGCCGGAGCCACGATCCCCGTAGGGGGAGAGCGGGTCCAGGTCAAGGCCAATATCAAGTACCTTGGCCTTGTCCTGGACCGCAAGTGGGATTTCGGGGAGCACTTCACGCGAAGTGCTCCCCGACTAGTGAGGGCGGCTTCGGCTCTGGGCAGACTGCTGCCAAATCTGGGGGGACCTGGGGCTCCGTGCCGGCGTCTTTATGCAGGGGTCGTGCGAAGCATGGCCCTGTATGGAGCGCCGGTATGGGCAGACAGGTTGTCGGAGAGGAACAAAGTGCTTCTCCGACGCCCCCAGAGGGTGGTGGCCCACCGAATGGTGAAGGCCTATTCAACGGTGTCTCATGCGGCGGCATGCGCCCTCGCCTGCACTCCTCCCTGGGAGCTCGATGCCCAGGTGCAGGCGAGGACATACGACGAGCGGGCGGCGGCCAGGGCGCGAGGAGAACGCCCTGACCGCGAAGTCGTGGAGAGGGCTCGTCGGCAGGTGACCCGCCGCATGAGAGACCGTTGGAGGAACGGCTTGGAGGAGTGCCCCTATGGTACCCGCACTATAGGGGCTCTCCTCCCGTCGTTTGAGGGGTGGCTGTCGAGGGGGCACGGGGGCCTCGGCTTCCGACTGACGCAGGTGATGACCGGGCATGGTTGCTTCGGTCATTACCTGCACAACATTGGAAGGGAGCCGAGTCCTCGGTGCCACGAGTGTGGCGCTCCAGACGATACGGCCCAGCACACACTGGAGGAGTGTAGTAGCTGGGACCGGGAGCGCCACGAGCTTGCGACGGCCACCGGGAGGGGGGATCTCTCGCTGCACAGTGTGGTTGCGACCATGCTGAGCAGCGAGAGATCGTGGGAGGCAGTGGCCTCCTTCTGCGAGACAGTCATCTCACAGAAGGAGGCCGCGGAGCGGGGACGCGAAGACGAAGTCGACGCGCCCCTGCTCCGGCGTAGGCGGAGGGGCAGGAGGCGGGCGCAGTTCGCCCGCCTCATGCCTTAGTGGAGTCCGTGGTGTAGGGACCACATTTTGGACTCCACCCGTCTGGGGGAAGGATCGCCGCGTTCGACCCTTCCCCTCTTTGGCGCGGGAGCACCGGCCACGTATTAAGCCGGTGCGGCCTGGGGACACAGTGGCTTGAAGTACATTGGGACCACACTGTGTCCCCACTACAGGCAGGCGGGTGAAACGCCGGAGTGGTTTTAGTGGGTAGTGACTCCTCATACCATCTCGAGGAGTGAGTCCCACATACCCCTCGACAGCCCTAAGTCGAGGGGATGCGTAAGAGCATTTCCACACCGTCAAAAAAAAAAAAAAAAAAAGGTTAGGTTAGGTTAGGTTAGGTTAGGTTAGGTTAGGTTAGGTTAGGTTAGGTTAGGTTAGGTTAGGTTAGGTTAGGTTAGGTTAGGTTAGGTTAGGTTAGGTTAGGTTAGGTTAGGTTAGGTTAGGTTAGGTTAGGTTAGGTTAGGTTAGGTTAGGTTAGGTTAGGTTAGGTTAGGTTAGGTTAGGTTAGGTTAGGTTAGGTTAGGTTAGGTTAG